>CM037088.1:53269853-53805169 GCA_020916435.1 Oxytropis ochrocephala
CAGTATTACTTCCGTTCAGTGCATGTTGCTTCTATGAGGCTATAGACAAAGTCGGATTCCTCACACAGCAGGACAAGACAATGATACAGCTTGAAACTCAAAAATGCTCATTTAAAGTTGGTCCATTCTAAAAGCCCATATAATCACCCATCAAGTCATCATACAACTTGAGATCACATACACACACAAACACACCTAGTTCTTGAATTATCAAATTAAAATCCAAAGTTTTCCCCTCATCACTCCTTTTCAACTTTCAAGCATCAAAGAAACGGTGTTAGAAATCAAAACTGTAAGTGACTAAATATAAACAAGAAAAAGGGATACATTATACACCTTAGTTTCTCATTTGCTTGTGAAATTAAGAAAATCACCATGATAAGCCTAAAGCTTTGACCAAACTATGAAGACACAATAATAATGTGTTACTTCACATATCAATTAACCATTGGAAAACAAAAAATTACTTATCCGGGTAGAAAACCATTTTGCGACCAAGAGCGTGAATCGATCGTCGGAGATGTATAAAGTTAAATAGACACATTTAATTCATCTTTCAACTAACTCCTACAATGAAAACCCACTTTGTGAAGGCTCTATCTACTAACAAAGTTGAGTTTCCTCACATATAGGAAACAATGATGAGTTCGAGAAGATGAGATAAACTACTCATTCAAAGTTGAAAAATTCCCGAAACAATATAGTCTCACTCCATCAAGCTCAAGATATCAATCCCCAACTTAAAAACAAAACTACATAGGCGAGAAGAACAACCAGTACGAGTGATGACATGACCAGTTATAGAACAAAGACCAAACTACATAATTGGTAGAAAACCAACTACTCACACTTCAATCCTAAAACAACGACCAAACTACATAATGAGTAGAAAACCGATTGCGATCAAGGCCAACTATTGATAAGGAGATGGTAAAATGTCAAATTGTCAAACTAAATGCTTCATTCAATTAACTCTCCAATATATGAACCACAATCTAGGCCTATAAGGTATTTGTAAAAAGCCAAGCTTCCTCTCGAAAGCAGACACAACAACGGTTATAGAAGCCAGACAAAGAATTCCTCATTCAAAGTTGCACAATTTCAACACACAAACTCACTCCACCACACGAAACACACATACAAAGTTCCTAAGTTATGAAACTACACTCCCAAGTTAAATTGTTTCCTCTCATTGTCATCACTCCGGTTTCAACTTTCAAGCACCAACAAAAACAACATTAGAAATTCAAAACCCTTAACTAATAACCTCATTATTAATTATCAAATAACTAAAAGCAAATCCACTTTCCCAAACTAACACAACAAATCTAGAAACAAGATCAATAGGCTAAACTACAGAATGTGATCAAGTTTAGATTCATTAAACACTTCAAAACAAAAAAGAGGGAGAATGTTAGAATCTTTCATAAACCAGCACAGATCTTTCAAAACAAAAAATAAAACAAAACATAAATTAAAAAGAAAAAGAAGGTTAAGAACATTACATTAGGGTTTTTTAATCGGTGAAATTAGGGATATAAATTAAAAAGAGATAATAAAAATTACCTACAAGTGGGGAAGAGGAGGGCGCGCGGCGGCGAAATGGTGGAGAGTCGTAGGAGAAAGCGGTGGAGAAAGCGATGGAGGTGGTAGACGGAGGTGAGTGGAAGAGGGAGAAACGTTAAATGCATTGGTGGCGTGAGAGCTCGATTAGCGATGGAGGAGGCGGAGGAGGCCGGAGGAGGGGAGTGGAGGTTGAGATCGGATGAGAGGCGAGAGGTGGTGGAGGCGCGAGAGGAGGGCGGCGTTTGTTTTGGGAGAGAGAAGCGTCGTTACGATTTTTTAGTAGGCTCGTGGGTGTTTTATTTTGATAAATGGGTTGCCATGGACTTGCCACGGCATCTCCGTCGCGCAAATTTACTGTCGCTTTCAGTATGTCCGTGGCAAATCCATGCAAACACCAATGAGAAATTTATTCTCTTTACTTTTTTACATCGCCAATCCGTGAAATGCAGAACATGTAATAAATGTGTGTGCTGGTGGCTAAAATAAGCTTTTCTTGTAGTGAATGCTTAGTTTTCGTTTGGAGGCTGTTGATGGGAGGAGGGCTTCCAACCAGATCAGAGCTGATCCGTAGGGGGGTGCTGGAGAGGACGTAGATCATCTGTTCTTTTTCGGTGCAAATTCACCCAACACAGGTTTGGCAGGATGTTCTTAAGTGGAATTAATTATATATATGATCACATTTCATGCAGAATAGCGTTCAGCTCAAGCACAAGAAGTGGAAAATTAAAATGCAAACATTAATTTGATCTGGATAGCGGTGGTATGGACGTTGTGGGCCAATAGAAATAGAATTATCTTTAGAGGAGGGCTTCCAAGTGTGAGCAACATGGTAAAACTACTGTCATGGAGTTGGTTTACTCAAAAATTTGATTCTAAGGTCTCAATTACTCTTGATAGTTGGTGTAATTGTTCTCTAAATGGCATGTCATTTGGAGACAATTAAGTATGAACTTGTTGAATATGGGTTGAGAAATTCTCCCCTTGTGCCATCCAATAATAATATTTTGACTTATCAAAAAAAAAAGAGAATATAATAAAGAGACAAATGTACAACGTACTCAATAATGTAGAAAAAAATAAACACCTAATCTGAATACAAGATAAATTTTAAAACTATTAATAAACTGAAACAATATTATGTTCCTTAAAATATAAAATAGATTACTGGTAAATAATTTGAAAAAATTGAACTTGACTTCAAAAAGAGACTCTCAAATCAATGTCTTCTTGATGAAAACTGAAAACTCAAATATGTGTTACTCTTTTAAATAAATATGATTTTTGTGTTAACTAATTTTAATTTTGAATAGCTAAAAGAAATTGTGATGCTCTAAACTAGTTTCAATTCAAAAAATAATTGAAAAATTCTGTTAATCAAGGATAGTAAATTGAAAGAGATTTGTCGATATTTAAATAGTTATATATATATATATATATATATATATATATATATATATATATATATATATATATATATATATATATATATATATATTGTTTTAGAGGTCTTTGATATACTCTGATTTCTAGGAAAAAGTTGTTTTGACTAACTTGTAGTTCGGTCGAGAGTAAATAAAATCATTCCCGATTGTTCAATATGTCATCGTCTCTTTAGATGGTGAGTTAATATTTCATGATAAAGCTAAGATTTTTAAAAGAATTAATAATGATACTTAGTGCGAAAGTAGAGATACAGAAATGTAAGAATCACTATTTTAATCTTACGCACCTTTGTATTGTTATGCTGCCCTATATCATTCCTATTTTTCAAATGGTTATATATTGTCAAGTAAAAAAGCAGTTTTTCACCAAAACAATTTCATTTACTTTGTTCAATAAATTCCAAGTTTTAAAGAAAAACTACATTAAAAAATTGCCAAAAAATAAATCAGGTAAAAATATAACTCCAATCAAAGTATCTTGAATAATATCAGTATTATTCTAGAAAAATATCAATCTCTCGGCCTTGCATTGCTTCACAAGCACAAGATATTTTGTCTTCTTTTGACAACTGCACAAGTTTCTTCTTTTTTTTTTGACAAAGCACATTAATATATATTCTCAATAGGCGAACAAGAAGAGATTTTTTTGGGTTAAACATGCATTTAAAAGCGCACAAATGCTGCGATTATTAAAAGTCGTGAGAATTAATTAAAGCATTTATAAAGAAAAATGTCGGGACTAAAATTGAGTAATTTTTTTATAAAGACTTATAACAAAATATTCAAAAGTTTTAGAGACCAAAAACATGTTTAACCCTTTTTATGTTACACAAAGGGAGATAAATTATTATTACTTTTTGACAATAAAGGGTGATAAGTTTCTTGTCAATTTTTTTTGTCACTATTTCTTATATAATTTAGATACACCTTTAAATAAAAAACTAAATTAATTATAGTAAGTAAGGATAGATTCCAAGACCTAGTCTCACTCTCACAAAAAAAAAAGACGCCAAGACCCAGTCATTCGGTTCAGTCGGTTCCTCCCCCACATGCGGCTTGCTAACTCCATGCGTTTTTCTGTTCCCGATTTTTCGTGCATAACAAATCAAAACGCAACCGTTTTGAACGATTCTGCACTTAGATCGGGCTTCCTTACTACCATTTGTTGACCGAGCATTCCGGCGAAATCTTGTTCTCTCTCTCTCTATGTGATGCTATTTATAGAGTTCTTTCTTTAGTTCCCATCTTCATTACAATTATTAAGTTTTTTTTTAAACTTTCCTTCTGTTTTGCTTTTTATCTTCCTTCTGTATTACGACATGCTTTTATGCTCACAAACCGTTGATGAGCTCTGGCAGATTTGGCAAACCGATCGAAGTGATGAATTGGATTTTCTAACATGAATCAGAGTAATTAATAAAGGTAGTTGGTGCTTTACTTTACAGCTCACATCGTTATTTGGGAAATCACATCCGATTTGTGGATAAAAGCATTGTATAAGAAATGTTCGAAAACAAAAATAGTCTTACATAGAATTTGGTTTGGAGCATTTCTTATATGGTGTTTTATCATGATGATAAGATTAAGAAAATAACAATCAATCGGCGATAAAGTAAAGCACCAACTACCTATATTACTATGATCCATGTTAGAAATTCCAATTCATCACTTGATCGCTTTGCCAAATCTTGCGAGCTCATCAGCGGATATATAATGTGAGCATAAAGGTGGCTCAGATGAAATTGGGCCCAATGGACCGACCTTGAGTTTGACACACAAGTCGGCAAAAAGAAGGAGTTGAGAGTGGTTTAAATCAAAGTGTTTCGGCAAAATTTGAAATGAAGGTGGAATGTGGCGAAAAAGGCGATTTGAAGTAACCTTTTCACGAACAAAATGGAGTCGATCTCGACATGTTTGGTGCAAGCATGTAATACATGGTTGTGGGATATCATCAACGCACTTAGGTTGTCGTAGAGAAGGGTTGGTGTTTGAAAGAGCCTGCGCGAGTTACGCAAGCAAAGATTGTACCCACATTAATTACTGCGTTGGCGTTGGCGAGGCCCACGATATTTGGCCGGCCTTTGCTCGAGCAACTAGGGTTTGCTTTTTGAGTTCCAAGATCACGAGATTTGGTAGAAGAAGAGACATGCAGGAGGTGGATCTTGATCGTCGAATCCCGTCATTTGCCCAGTCCAGTCATTGTGAACTCTAACGGTGAAGGAGTATCTGGAGGAGAGCTGCATGAAGGTGAAGACCGAAGTGAGAGGTTCCAAGGTAGCGAAGGATCGTTTCACGGCTCGCCAATGGGATTGAAGCGCGAGCAAGAATTGACAAACTTTTGTTGTGTGAAGCGATGTCGGGGCGAGTAAGAGTTATATATTGAAGCGCACCCAGCGATTGAGCGATATTGAGAAGGATCGGCAATAGTATCGATTATTCGTGGCGGCTTAGTTTAACATTTGACACCATCGAGTAGCAATAGGCGCCTGACCGATCATGGAAGCACGTTCAAGCGGTCTGCAACATATTTAACGAAAAGCATCATCGAGCCATTATTCGGGTATTTTTACTTTAATCTGCGAGAAAATAGGTAGGTTTTACCCAAATGTTTGAGTGCAAATTGATCTTTGTAATTTTACGAATGAGATCATGAATAAGAGTAGAAGAAGAGCTGTCAAGATAATATCGTCTACATAAACGGACCGTAGAAATTGAACACCCCTTTGGTGTAAATAAAGAGAGTGATCACAATTACTCGGAAAAAACCCAAATTGAAGCAATGCTCGTTTGGATGTTCATACCGGGCCCGAGGGCTTGCTTGAGCCCGTAGAGGCACTTGTGTAGTTTACAAACCAAATCTTTGTTGTTGTGTTTGAATCAGGGTGGTTGTTGCATGAAAATTTCCTCTTGTAGAACCCTAATTGATAAAAGCATTGTTGATATCAATTTGTTGAAGTTCCCGTTTGTATGTGATAAGCTAAAGTCAATAAAATTACGATTGTTCTTTGGCTTGATTCTTGGTGAAAAAGTCTCCCATAGTCCTTACCGGTGGTATTTGTATCCACTTAGCAACTAACCTAGCTTTGTATTTGTTTATGGTCCCATCGAGATTTTCCTTAACTCAAAAGACCCATTTACACCTATAGCATGTGCATCGGGTGGTAATTCGATTAAAGTCAAGTGTTGTTCTTCATGAGAGCATCATATTCGGCCTTCATGGTGCCCAATAGGGGAATGGCAAGAGGCGGATTTGACATTTGTAGGTTCAAGGTGAGTGAGAAAAGCTTTGGGTTTAAGTGACCAGGTTTGTTTCTAGTGAGCATAGGGTGAGTGTTTGAGGAAGCAGTGCTAGGAGGAGAGGGAGGAGGATGGGATAGGGTCGAGGAGCAGGGGGTGACACGGGAAGGCGGACTAGGCGAGGGGAGAAGAAATAGAAGTAGAGTTAGGTTGAATAGATGGAAGTTCAATAGATGGGGAAATCTTGGAGCTAGGGATGAGAAGAGAGGGTAGATGTAGAAAAAGCAACATTAGAGGAGTGTGAGGTAGGAGGAAAAAATGTGGGGTAAGGAAATTTAAGTTCATGAATTTGGACATCTTTTGAGATATAGATTCTACCATCAGATGAGACATTTAAAACCTTTGTGAGTAGGTGAAAGTCCTAGATTGACACACTCTAAACTTCTAAATTGCAATTTGTTTTTGTTATAAGGAGTTAATAAAGGAAAACATGCACACCCAAAAGACTTAAGATAAGAATAATCGGGTAAAGCATTAAAAAGTGCTTGATAGGAGATATAAAACCAGAAAGTGATGAGGTAGGAAGCCTATTAATAAGATGTACAGTGTGATGAGTAAAGCTATGGTCCCAATAAGTGAGAGGCATAGAGGCATGAGCCAGAGGAGAGACTGTTTACGTAATATGCTGTGTTTCCTCTCAGCCAGTACCATTACGATGAGAGGTGTAAGGACAAGTCTTTCTATGTAAGATACCAAGAGAAGTGAGGTAATTTGTAAAGGGTCTAAATTCACCCCCAAAGTCAAATTGTAGGGCTTTAATAGTTGCGAGAAAATTGTGTTTTGACCGTATGTTGAAAGCGAGTAAAGCGATAGAGCCTCTGATTTAGCCTTTAAAAAATATATCCAAGTGTATTTAGTGCATGCATCAACAAAGACAATGTAATATAGGTAACCACCAGAGGAGGAGTGGGAGAGGGACCCCAAAGATCGGTGTGAATGAGTTCAAAAGGTGTAGTGTGTGTAGTGGTTGATGGTGGAGCATACAACTTGTGAGCTTTGCCAAGACAACGATCTTACACAATTCAAAAGTTTTATTACTAGGCATAGAAATATTACAATGTTTGAGTACATGGTGAACTACTCTACTATTAGCATGACCCCTGAACGATGATGCCACAAAGCATATGGTGTGGCATCATTTACAACGAAGAAAAATGGCAAATTAGAATGTGAAGCTACATTAGGAGGCTGTAGTGGCAGTCTTTGCACTTGGAGTCTTTGGCGAGCAAAATAGTTGTCAAGCTAGGAATGATGAACAAACCATCGAGCCTCAAAAGCCTTGAAAGCGAGATTTCTTTAGATGCACGAGATTTAACAAAGCAGATAAATGAGTGGAATTCAAAGAAAACATCATTATCTTGAGAAAATTGACCTCTGAGACAGATAAATTCTTAGTAAGGGAATGGACATGCATTAATTGTTTAAGAGTATATTGAGTATGAGGTCAAAAGTGGAATAAACTTTAGATGAACCAATAGATAGAATAGAAGTAGCATGGCCATTTCCATTGTTGCTTTGTGAGGCCTGTATAAGGTAAACTATGATGCAAAAATTGAGAAAAGGGTGTCATGTGATGAGATGCACATGTGTCGACATACCCGACAACTGGCTTTGTAAGTGCAGGGGATACTCGGCAATCATAACACCGGGAACACAAGTAGACAAGGCAACAAAATTTAGCTTGAGGCGAAATTGTCATTACCAGTAGTAGGAGGGTTTGCGATGCGAGGGTAGTTGCAGGAGCACTTGGTGGAGGGGGCACAAAACTCTCATCAAACCGATACCGGCAAGTGTTCATAGCATGACCATACTTGCCACAAAGTTGACAAGTAGGTCTAGAACCAGTGGAGGGTGGTGTGTAGTTAGGATTGTGATAGGTGTTAGGATTACCTCTTGATCTACCTCGACCCCTAGCCCTGTTGAACCTATATCTGCCTCTGATAAAGGCAGGGTTGGCATTCTGGTATGCAGAAGATTGTTGTTGGGAATTAGGAGCAGAAGAATGGACAGCATTGGCTTGGGGTGTGGGATTTGGAGTGGTAGCCTACACGATTAGCAGAGGGTGCAGTAGATATGAGTTCTTGTGAAATTTATTAAGTTGTGCCTCTTGCACAAGCAATAGAGACTCAAATTCCATCAAATCAAGATTATCTTGAAGTTTGCCATAGTACATCATGACAAAGGCATTGTATTCCTCTGGTAAACCCTCTAGTATAATATCCATAAGATCTTGATCTTTAACATCTTCACCAATAGCTATTAGAGAATCATCTATGGAGTGAACTTTATTGACAAATTAAAGGATTGTTTAAGTACCTTTCTTGAGGACTTTCATTTCAGTTCGTAGTTGCCTTTCAAATGAGAATAGAAGTATTTGTGGATCTTGTCCCAAACTTGACTAGCATGTTTGCATGTTAAAACCCTAGGGAGAATAGAATCAGATAATGTGGAAAGTAACCATGTGTAGAGAGCTTGATCTTGAACAATCCATTGAGAATAGGTTGAGAAACTTTGTTGATAGCTTGATCTGCAAGAGAATCAAAGCGTGCGGGAATGGTAGGGTTGATAAGCGATGAAGGTTGTGTGTGAGAATCACACCTTCACTTGTTGGTTCCATAACAGAAAATTCTGATCATCGAGTTTAATAGAAAGTTTAGGTCCATGGATAAAACCAGAACTTGAATTCAGAGTAGAAATTGGTTGAAAAACTGGGTTTGGTGTGATTTGTTGATCATTGTTGCGGTGTTTGATGGTGGGAATTGTAGCCATGTGAGAGAGATTGGATCAAGATCGAGAATCAAAAGATGATTGAAGAGTTGATGCGAGAAAGCGCGGATTGGAAGCAAAGAATTGAAGAAGAAAGCGAGAATCAATGAAAAGGAAGGTTGCGAGAGAAAGAGAGAAAACAAAATCGGTGAAGAAGAAGAAAGGAATAACAGAAAACTGTTATGGATCCCAGGGTTAAGCAACTGATACCATGATAGAGTTCTGAACTACAATTGAAATGTTTATTCATTTGTAAATTGATGGTATTATTCTCATTGAATTGAATTGTATGAGTGAGGTACATTTATAGTAGTAAAGAGAGTAACTAAGCGAGCTAAGTGTAACTAACATGAGTTACAACAATATGAGATAAGTAACTACTTATCTAATGAGAGATTGCTAAATCTAATTTTATTACAATTACTTATACACCTCCTTATTCTCTAATATGAAATAAGAATATTGAATGCTGATCTTGCTGAAGGGAATTCTCAGAAGAGACTTTCAGCCATTCAGATGGTTAATTTCTTGATGAATTGTCTATACCTAGGGGCATATTTTCAGAGATTAATTTGATAATTGAGGAGATGGAGTAGTTACAAGATGATAAAATTGCATATGTTGAAGGTTCAGCCTTTGAAGCATTGCGTTGATCTCCAATAACAAGCTTGCATGGCTCAAACTTTGTGTAATTCTGAGGAATGGAAGCATTTTGGGACTTTCATTTAATATTATTCTGCTATTCGCAACAGCATTCAAGCTGGTTTCTCAAATGCTTCATAGAGAGATATACTTTTGTCTTGCTTCATCCCAAGCTAGAAGTGTTGTGAACACCTTCTAGCTTGTGAAAATATTAGATATAGTTGGTGATTGGTAGTTCTGAATTAGTTAGTGGTTAGTTACTAGTAGTTAGTGAATTGTTAAGTAGTTAATGAGTGCCTATAAATGAGCTTCATGTAATCATTTTAGATCACTCTTCTCATTTTGTATTACTTCTACTTTATCAATATATAAGTCTTTGAGAGTTTTCCCCTCCAATCTCTTTATGATGCCATGTTTCTCAACAAACTCGGACAGAGCATGTAACCTTCAACATAAGCCAAAAAATAGGATCAAATCGTAGTGACGAAAACTTAAAGGATTCAGAACAAGGAGGAAAACAAAGAAACAATACGAAGATTTCACTGGCGACAAACACAACCAAAGCAAAGCGTGATAGAAAATCTTAAGTTGATCAAGTTACCGTATTTATCTTCAATGAATATCAAGAAAAGTCTTTGATATATATTCTAAAATTGTAATTTGTAACCATAGTAGAGTTGTGATTCACAAAAGAGACTCCAATTGAGCTTTTCTCCTTAGAACAATCTCTCAGGGAATTTCAATCACATGAAACCTATATCAGTGGTGCAAAAATTAAAACTTGGCACACAGGTAATAGTACCGCAAAATTCCTTCCTCACCATGAATGTGTATAATTAACTTTAATACATTCTCTATAGCACCTAATATGGCCTAAATCTTACCATGTATCAAACCTGAATTGGATTGAAAAAGTGATAGAGCAAAAGCAGTACTTTTTTGCATCAGCTATCTAACACCATTCAATATGGGCATTCCCAAAAGGTTAATGTGAAAACATTAAGAATGTTCTGAATAAAACAATATTTTGTGTTAGAAATAGAATATGGTTAATTAAAATTAAAATTATCTTATATCATCTAAACTCTCAATGTGACAGAGCCAAAACACTTGAGATAAGTCAGAACAGAGCCGCAGCATCAAAACCTGTTGCTGTTGTGGGCCCACCAGAGCTATTGAAAGTGTGTTGGACTTTCTATTATATTTTTTTAAATATTTTTTTCCAACAACCTTGCATGACAGCTGAAAATGAATAGGTATATGTTCCTTCAATCTTAAACTTCGATCTTACCAACCGTTTGTTGTAAAAGGGTATGTTTCAAAGTACTTTAAGTTGAAGGAAACTATACAAACGAAATCTTAGCACTTTCCATTTCCTTCAACAATTCCATGTCAATGCTATCTTTCAAGTCCTTAATTGATCGAAAAATCCAATCACTCTTCCCAATTTTATTGTATTCAATTCTAATATTAGGAGCTACAAGGTTAGTTTTAGATAGTTTAAAGAGCTACAAGAGCCAAGTTTTCCAGCTCTATGGCATGTCATCATCTAGTGGTAAGAACAGATTACCAATTATAGTGTTGCCAGAGGATCGAATTGATGAAAATTGCAATGTGTTTGAAGGGAAATGGGAGTGGGACAATGTTTCGTATCCTCTTTATGAAGAAGAGACTTGTCCTTACTTGGTTAAGCAGACTACTTGTCAGAAGAATGGGAGACCTGACTCTTTCTACAAGAATTGGAAGTGGCAGCCTCATGGATGCAACCTCCCAAGGTAAGTAATCAACTTTTTTTAGAGGTTTCATTTAGATTGCAATTTAAAATAAATATGAAGATGTGATATAGTGGAATTTTTTTTAGGTCTACTTTGGAGGACTAAACTTATATGTTGATAAATAAATAAATAATGTAACATTTCAATCATAGATGTGATATAGTGACAAATGACTCTCCTTTGCCTCTTGACTTCAGATTTGACCCTTTGAAGTTATTGCACATGTTGAGGGACAAAAGAATGATGTTTATTGGAGACTCACTACAAAGAGGCCAATTTGAGTCTATGATATGTTTAATACAATCTATAATTCCTGATGGAAAGAAATCTCTCCAAAGAATTCCACCTATGAAAATCTTCAAAGTCGAGTACAAAGCTACCTTGTTAAAACTCATTAAATATATATATATATACAAACTTATCATCAAACCCAAATTTCTGATCTTTTCTATAGCTTTGTTTTCTAGGAGTTCAATGCATCGATTGAATACTATTGGGCTCCATTCATAGTAGAATCCATTTCAGATCATGCAACAAATCATACAGTACATAAACGATTGGTAAACCTTGACTCCATTGCTAATCATGGCAAACATTGGCAAGGTGTGGATATTTTGGTGTTCGAGAGTTATATTTGGTGGATGCACAAACCTTTCATCAATGCCACGTGAGTATCTAAACCACGATATATTAGTTGAATAGTCATGGTCCCATTGTTTTTTTAGGTGTTTTTGTTTGTATTATTGTCGCGGAGTGTTCGTCTCTTTCAAAGAAAGATGAATCTCATTCGTAGTTAAGATCAAATTTACGTCTTAGTCAGCGATGAGTTTGTCCTTGTGGGAATCAAATCTGGAAGCATCGGGTTAAACTCCATGTCACAGGAAAGGTGTCTAGATATCTGTTATTATTATTCAATTGGTTTGAAACATCTTTTGTTTCAGATACGGATCACCAGACAATGTCCAAGAATATAATGTCACCACAGCATACAAGTTAGCATTGAAAACATGGGCAAATTGGTTAGAATCAAACATCCAACCACTGACTCAAAAGGTCTTTTTATGAGCATGTCTCCAACACATCTGTGGTAAGTTACAATTATCATTCAAGTTGAATTTTCATTTTAATTCTTGTCTAATTAAGAAAGTTGATTTTCATCTTCTTTTAGGAGCTGGGAATGGAAGCAAGGAAGTGACAAAAACTGTTTCAAAGAATCATATCAATTCAAAGGTCCATACTGGGGCACAGGCTCAAATCTTGAGATTATGAAGATATTACAAGATGCAATACAGGAATTAAAAATAGATGTCACCCTGTTGAACATTACTCAGTTATCAGAGTACAGAAAAGACGCTCACCACGTCGGTTCTGGCGAAAGGGAAAGCTCTTGTGAAAACACAGAGAGCTAACCCTAAAGCTTTTGCTGATTGCATTCACTGGTGCTTACCTGGAGTCCCAGATGCATGGAATGAAATCCTATATGCATATTTGTTGAAGAATTATCAAAACTTTTCTTAACCTGCCAAATAATCATGACAGAAAGCATTTACATCACTCAAATGGGAGGCATTATTCATAATAATTCATCATTCTATTTTGTTTAGAATTTAATTTACATCACTCAAAACTTTTATTTGATTGCAAGTTTGCCTTTGGAGTGTCTTAAATAGGCTGGAATGTGATTTTTGTTGCCATAAGAATGTTTTATTTCTCTTTCCCCAAAATTGAAAATTACAGTTGGTTTCTTTGGCTGTGGACAGTTGGTTGATTTGGAAAAATTGCTTAGTGTAGAGATCAAATTGAGAGATAAAGTTGAAAGAAAGCTTAGATATTTGAAACAAGTGAAACCAATCAAATGCATACACTTCACTACTTCAGCTTTACCAGAATACTCCATCATCCACTACAAAAGACTCTGATTCTCATATTACTGATGGTTTAATTAAGAATCCAATTTTAAGCTATGAGGCTGAGGATTTGAAGAATGATGAAAGCATGTATTTAATTAAATTTGAACACATGTGAAAGTTTGTGTATCAGATGAAACTTTTGATGTTCTTCAATTGTATTTATTTGAGCATGTGCCCAATTTTGGATTTTTTTCCCAGTATTTCTAATTTAAGTAGAAAATCATCAGTGACAGATAATGAGAATGATGGTGCAGATTCTTTTGATGATTCTCTGGCTTTAGTTCATGTGAATATGAATATGATAGCAACATCTCAAGCCATCAGCGATCACAAACCAGTTAATGAAAGTGTTTTTGGGCTTTAGATGCATTGAGGTTTGCCAAAGAAAGGCCTGAAAGTTCAGTGAGAACAAGCCAAATGATTCATATTGGCATATAATTTAAGCTTCTCACAGTAATATTGTATTTGTCTTGGGGGTAATTATTAGTCTGTACCCTACTATTTCACTTACAGTAATCATAAACTTATGATTAATTTAATCATTGGAATCTGTCTTGAGTCCTTTTCTCTTTTCTCTTTCTGGATTAGAAGAGATATTAAAGGTCCTCACAGAGGCCTTTCTAGAAATTTCAATGACGGTTGATCTGTCAAACACTACTGCATTACACACCGCTGCAAAGATGTTGTTGATCAAGTTTTCAAGGTAATAAGCTCGTAAACCATTTGCATGGTCGCTCCTTCATCAATCAGAATGAACCATTGCTGCATTAAATAATTGAAGGGTTGAAAACTGATTGCAAGCTACAAGGGAAATGTCCAAAGGTATGAAATATTCACTACAATAGCTGCTATGTAACTAAACTCAGCATTTGTATTCTGCAGAAATGATGAACACCATATTTCACTTTTTTTTACAATACTATATTTCACAATAGCTTCCTGAAATGAGTGTAGTTATTGATTGGCTTACTACTCCTAAATTACTGCTCTTATGTACAAGGCAGTAAACCAAAGGCTAACCTATGAATCAAAATTGAATGTTACCTTAGGACATTACTAAAATAAATAAGAATGTGCAGGATTAGTAGTTATACATATTTGGTTTATAAATAGGAATGTGAGTATTTGGTTGAAATAAATAGGAATGTGCAGGACATTACCTAAAAAAATAAGAATGTATTGGAAGTAATTCAAGCTAGTTTTAATAAGTTGTCTTTGTGATTTCTGAGTGGGATGCACACTTGGCATTTACCCTTTGTATTTTTCGTTCTTTCTTTGTTGTGTCGGCATACACTTTACTATTCTTGCTTCATATAAATACCTAAGTGTAAGTCAACTTCAATTCATTGAATAACAGAATCACATTTACTCTGATATTCATTTCTGCTTTTCTCTCTCTCTCTCTCTCTCTAACTGATTTGTGAGTGTGTGTGAGAGAGTGTGGAGGATTCAGTTATCTGCTCTAACATAATTGACCTCAGAGCTCGGTGAAGATGATCCATGGCGAACAACGGTGGCAATAGCGCACAATTTACGGCGAAGCTTCTAGTGCTCGACGGAAAGAATTATGATCGGTGGATAATACTGGATGAAGGTTGTGTTTACGTTATCAAGATGTTCTTGATGTAGTGCGTAGCAGGCGTAGCGGAGGCGTCGGCCACGATTGAAGAAGAACGATAAAAAGCACATTCCTAATTCACGATGTGTGAACCACGAAGCTTTTGAGAAAATCTCTCAATCTGAAACCGTGAAGGAAGCTTGGGGCGCTTTGGCACTTGCCTACTCGGTGATGCGAAGTTGAAGAAGGTGAGATTGCGGACTCTTAGGAGAGAATATTAACTACTCCAAATGGAAGAAAGCGAGAATCGGTTCTTGAATACATTAATAAGTTGACATTGGTGACAAATCGGATGTGTATACGAGCAGTAAAGCGGTCTACGATCGGATGAAAATTGAAAAGGTACTACGAACTCTAACTCCTAAGTTTGATTACATAATGCTTGCAATAGAAACGATCTAAGAACCTAGAAACAATGAAGATAGAAGAATTGTTAGGTTCACTTGAAGCGAATGAGGCTAGAATTAAGGTTAGAAACGGGTGGAAAAGAGAAGATAAAATTTGTAGAAAGCGATTGAACATGCTTTGTTAACTAGATATCGAGAGGGAAAAGGAAACTCAAATAACGATGAGGATCAGGAAGAAGTCGAATCTAACCTTAGTGACTTCGGAAGAAAAAGGAAGCGTGGAAGAACAAAACACGAAAAATAAGATTCGAAGGAGTGATGGAAAGGTGTGTATCATCAACGAGGTGTTGTATGTTCCATCAATGAGAAGTAACTTGATCGATGCAGGACAATTACTTTAGAAGAGGTACTAAGTGATAATGGAAGATCTTGAACTCAATTTGTATGATCTAGTGGGACTTAGTGATAATGGCTCCATTGAATAAACCTGAAGACATTCAAAGTGGGAATGAGTCTTTGTTAAAACGAATGTTTGAGTGCAATGAAGAATTGTTAGGTTCACTTGAGGCGAATGAGGCTAGAATTAAGGTTAGAAGCGGTGGAAAAGAAAGATAAAAATTTGTAGAAAGCCGATTGAACATGCTTTGTTAACTAGATATCGAAGGGAAAGGAAACTCAAATAACGATGAGGATCAGGAAGAAGTGCGAATCTAACCTTAGTGACTTCGGAAGAAAAGGAAAGCGTGGAAGAACAAAACACGAAAAATAAGATTCGAAGGAGTGATGGAAAGGTGTGTATCATCAACGAGGTGTTGTATGTTCCATCAATGAGAAGTAACTTGATCGATGCAGGACAATTACTTTAGAAGAGGTACTAAGTGATAATGGAAGATCTTGAACTCAATTTGTATGATCTAGTGGGACTTAGTGATAATGGCTCCATTGAATAAACACAAGACATTCAAAGTGGGAATGAGTCTTTATTAAGAACGAATGTTTGAGTGCAATGAAGAATTGTTAGGTTCACTTGAGGCGAATGAGGCTAGAATTAAGGTTAGAAGCGGTGGAAAAGAAAGAAGATAAAGCGTGTAGAAAGCCGATTGAACATGCTTTGTTAACTAGATATCGAAGGGAAAGGAAACTCAAATAACAGTGAGGATCGGAAGAAGTCTGAATCTAACCTTAGTGACTTCGGAAGAAAAGGAAGCGTGGAAGAACAAAACACGGAAAATAAGATTCGAAGGAGTGATGGAAAGGTGTGTATCATCATCACGAGGTCTTTGTATGTTCCATCAATGAGAAGTAACTTGATCGATGCAGGACAATTACTTGAGAAGAGGTACTCGATGATAATGGAAGATCTTGAACTCAATTTGTATGATCCTAGTGGGAACTTAGTGATAATGGCTCCATTGAATAAACACAAGACATTCAAAGTGGGAATGAGTCTTTGTTAGAATGAATGTTTGAGTGCAATGACCGATAGTGAACATTGGATATGGCATGAAAGGTATGGATATTTGAATTTCAAAGACTTGAAAAGTCTAAATACTCGAGGATGGTGCATGGACTACACATTACTCAAAGCTGCCTAGTGGAGTTTGTGAGAAACTCTTATAGTGGAGAGTTAGCAATTAGAGTGCAAGGAATTTGGAAGCAATTCACTCGGATGTGTGTGGTCCTTTTGATACTTTGTTTCATTCATTGATGAGTATACAAGAAAGATGTGGATCTATTTGATAAGTAAGAAGAGTGAAGTGTTCAATGTGTTTAAGGTGTTCAAGGCAATGGCCGAGAAAGAAAGTGGGCTGTGAAATTGGTAGACTACTGGCGATGGAGGTGGAGAGTATACCTCCACCGAGTTCAAAGATTTTTGTGAAAGAGAAGGGATAAGACATGAAGTGATTGCACCTACACACACCCCAACATAGCAGTGCAGCGAGAGAGGAAGAACATAATAGTGCTCAACATGGTTAGAAGTATCTTTGAAAAGTAGAAAAATGCCTAGTCATTTTTGGGGAGAAGCGACCTCAGCAGCGATGTATGTCTAAATAGGAGCCTGCTAAGAGAATGGAAGGAGTTACACACGAAGAAGCTTGGTGGGAGTGAAACCAAGTGTTAAACACTTGAGAGTGTTTGGAGCTCTATGTTCTGGACATGTCACGATCGGTTGAGAAGAAAACTTGATGATAAGGCACAAGCAATAGTCTTTGTTAGGTTATCATTCAAGCGGTGCTTACAAGTTGTATGATCCTAAAAACGAGAAAGTTGTGATCGATAAAGATGTTAAGTTTGATGAAGCAAATGGTTGGAATTGGGAGAAGCTTGTTGAAGAAGAGGAGCTTGTTACCATGGTGTTGGAACCCTCGAAGTGGAGGAAGCGAGCCCACGGTGAATGATGATGAAGCAGACCTGCAAGACCAAGGAGAGCTAGGCAACCACCCGCAAAGCTTCAATGATTTTGTGGTGTTTCTGACTCTGCTATCACTTTATTCTTGGTGACTGATGCGAGAATGCTTTTATGGCGGAGGTTGAACCACTAACTATAGAAGAAGCATTAGAGAAACCTCATTGGAAGCAAGCTATGATTGAAGAAATTGCATTCAATTGATAAAAATGATACATGGCGACTAATGAATTACACGAAAATAAGAAGAAAATTGATGTGATGTGGGCTTTTAAAACAAAGGTGAAGCCAAATGGTGAAGTGAGTAGATATAAGGCTAGACTTGTGGTTAGAGGTTTCCTCCAAAGGCACAGGTATGATTATCTTGATGTGTTTGCACCTATTAGAGGATTGAAATAATAAGAAGGATGGTAGTATTGCTAGTTATAGAGGTGGAAGATGTATTAGCTTGATGTGAAAGCTTCCTTCTTGGATGGATACCTAGAAGAGGAGGTGTTTGTAAGCCAACCACTAGGTTTTGAAGTAGATGGAGAAGAAGACAAGGTGTACAAGTTAAAGAAGGCTCTTTATGGCTTGAAACAAGCCCCAGAGCATGGAACAAGCGAATAGATCAATTCTGTTGCGTGACAGTTTACTAAATGTACAAATGAGCATGGCATTTACTCAAGAGGCTCAAGTGTGGGAATAACTTGGTGATATGCTTATATGCGGATGGCATGTTACTAAGCTGGAACATTTGAAGAAGAGATGGAGGAATTTAAGAAGAGTATGATGAGAGTTTGAGATGTCGATTTAGGTGTTCTCACGTACTTTACGGGTATAGAGTTATTTATCACAAGTAAGGGAATCTTCTTTGCATCGGACCAAATATGCAAGTGATGTTACGAAGAGGTTTAACATGTGGGATTGTAATGTTGCTACCATTCCTCTTGATACATCGGTGAAGCTAGTGCTGAAGGAGAAGGTAAGCGTGTGGATTCAACCTTTGTATAAGCGACTTGTAGGTCCCCTCGGATATTTGTGTCACCTGCAGACCATATATTAGCTATGGTGTAGGTCGATAAGCAAGTACATGGAGTGTCTAATGACTCCTCATCTTGTGGGTACATAGCGCATCGAGGTATGTAAAGGGACGATTGATTTTGGTGTGTTGTATCGACTCGGGAGGTGAGTTACGACATGGTGGTGTATCGATTTTACGATTCCGATTGGTGTGGAGATAGAGGAGATAGAAAGAGCATTGCAGCATATGTTTTTATGTTTGGTGAAGCACACAGTAGCTTGGAGCTCAAAGAAAGAGAGCGATCGTAGCCTTGTCATCGTGTTAGAAATTTGAGTACATAGGCTAGCTGCTATGGCGACTTATCAAGCTCATTGGTTAAATATGCTACTTCTTGAGTGAAATTGAGAAAGGAATGCGCAATGATACTCGAGGAGGATAGCAAATCAGCAATTGATTTGGCTAAATACCCAATTGCTCATGGTAGGAGCAAACATATTGAGACTAAATTTCACTTTTAAGAGACCAAGTGAATAAGCGAAATTGAAGTTGGAGCAACTCTTTGTCTGAGGAAGAAAATTATGCGATTTGTTGACTAAAGCTTTGAAGATCAAAAGGTTTGAAGAGTTAAGAAACAAGCTTGGTATGAAGAGTCTCTCTAGCATGAATTAGGAGGTGTATTGGAAGTAATTCAAGCTAGTTTTAATAAGTTTTCTTTTGATTCTTGTTGGGATGCACACTTGGCATTTCCCTTTGTATTTTTCGTTCTTTCTTTCTTTGTGTCGACATACACTTTACTATTCTTGCTTCATATAAATACCTAAGTGTAAGTCAACTTCAATTCATTGAATAACGAGAATCACATTTACTCGATATTCATTTACCTTTTCTCTCTCTAAGCGGTTGTGAGTGTGTGTGAGAAGCGTGGAGGATACATTATATGCTTTATGAATGTGCCATCACTATTTGTAGTTTTTAATTTCCTAGGAATTTAGAATCGAACCCTAAACCATATGAATGTTACTAATATACATCTGATACAAGTTTCCTTGAAATTTGAATACTTGGATCACGGGAACTTTAAATGTCGTGTCTAGTTTGCGTAAGTACATTAAATTATCCAGTAACTCATTGTGCAAGTCTTTTGCCATTGACCATTGGATTGATGCAAATATGATATGCTTATATGACCACTTGGATACTGTATTTACATTCAAGAAAGTACATGAGATGGATAGTTTCCTAAAAGTAAATGGAAAGAATTAGAAGCATCATACAGAACCAGTATACCTCTGTGATCTTTTACCATTGACCATTGGATTGATGAGTCCTTAAAAATTACATTCTAGAAAGTACATGACATGGACATTGTTTCCTAAAAGTGAATGGAAAGAGTCAGAAGCCAGAACCAGCGCCCTCTGTGCTCTTAGCAGACATATGGCTTTGCTTTTTGTATTTGTTTGTAGATTCATGTTGAAAATTATAGAGAGAACTTTGAAATTGGTGCTAATATATGGTGTGTTTCACCTTTTAAGATGATGAGTTATGAGTAGAAATTTTTCTTGCTCAAATGCCCTTTATTTTACTCAAATGCTTTGTGGCTCTGTAAAACATATTGAGAATGTAATCAAAATCCTAGCTTAAGTTAAAACAGCTTATAGCCGTTTGTAACAAACTATTTGGGCAGTTAGAGTTACTAACTAACTCTAACCAACTAGTCTAGTTTGTTAATAACAAACTTGGTTGTTAGCCTAACTAACAACCATCTAACAGCTAATTCAGCACAGTATATATAAACATTGTACATAGAAAAATACATACAACAGAATGAAATAATAGAATTTTACAGTTTATGATTTTACTCTAAGTCTACTGCTATACTCTCTTTCTACATTAGGTTTCTGCATCCATCACCAAAGTTTCTAGGTTCTGATAGTACAATCAAGGAGTGAGTGTACCTTGCAAGAACAAGTGAAAAATAGTGATTAGTATTTGAATTCAGTGACTGAATTCAAAGAAAAGGTAAAGAAAGTGTTAAGGAAAGAGTTTGGTTACCTTAGAGAAATCTGAGAGAGATTTCTGGAAAAGGATTCAGGCTGTGTTCATCTCAAGAACTTCGTGACAGTTCATCTCGATGTGCAGATATAGAACAAAATTAGGGTTTTGTGAAATTGCTAAGAGATTAAGGAAAACACACACGAGAGGTGTGAGTTTTACTGATTGAGGCATTTAGAACCTTTAATTGAAGTTCCAATACAGTACTGCACAAAGAGGAATTAGGGTTAGGGTTTCAGCCAAAATCTGATTGAGAGAAATTGAAAGATTTAGAATCACAAGCGGAGGAAAGAAGAAAGGGGTTTACCTTGAGGCAAGCTTGATTGTGAAAATCAAGCGTAGTTTGATAGAAAGGAAAACCCGAATCGCGAAAGTGAGAAGAGGCCGTCTAGGTCTCGGTCCAGGTTGTTTGAGCTAAAACCAAAGGGGTTTTAGTTCATCATAAGCGTGTGTCATCATAGACTGAAGCGGAGGGTGGGCTGCTTTGCTTCAATCAGGCGAAGGTGAGAGCAACGAAACCCTAAGTTTACGCGAAGGAGAAGAGAGAGAGAGAGACGGAGAATCAAGAGAGAAGGAAGAGTTCTTGGTTTCTGGGTGAAGAAGTGAGAGAGTGAGGCTTAAGTATATCGGGTCATAAGATAGACCGCGTGTTGCAAAATTCGGTTAAGGTGCGCGATGAGTGCGAAACAATTTTGTTTGGTGGAACTTGTTAACTTCATTAGGTTGGGCTTAATAGAAAATTTGGGCTTCTCATTATTGCACCTTCCCTCGATTGTTCATACCCCCTCCTGCAAGTAAATCAAATAGAAAGTCAAAAATTCAACATGGTATACTCGGAGAATAAAAAACGATCACAGGGAAAAATACTCTAAACTCTACTCAATTCTTTTACTTTCTTTAAAGTTTTCTTTCTCTCTGTGTGTTTTTACGTCTAGCGTGTGTGTGTGTGCGAAGTCTTTGCGAAACAGAAAATTCAAAATGAGTAACAACATTCAATCACATGCAAGTTTTGGTGCACAAGTGCCTACCCTAAATGGTAAAAAGCGGGATAGGTGGTGCCATCAAATGGAGCGGTGTTTGGGTGCCAAGGTGTCTGAAGGTAGTTAAAGATGGTGTTACACCACTTACGACTACCTCTGCGATGAGACAAAACCAAATATGAGGATGAAGTCCATAGGGAATTGGAAGGCACCTTTGCATCTAATCCATATTGGGTTAGATGGCGATAACTTTACTGAGAATTAGAGGAATTAAGAGTTCCAAGAAGGCTTGGGACACTCTTGATTCTTATTACAATGGGACTCTTGAAGCTAGAAAAGAGAAGTTGGAAGCTCTTGGGGCTCGATGTATGAGACCACTTAAGATGAAAAGTGATGAGGATGTTGTGACCTATTGTGGTCGTGTAAAGAAAATTACTAATGCTATGAATCTAAATGGCCTAACATTAAGCGATGAAGATGTGTGCGGGAAAATCTTAAGATCAACGACCAAGAAGTACTATGTGTGTGTCAATGGGTTGGAAGACACACTCAAGCAAGAGGACTTAAAGGTGGAGCAGCTCCGGAGCGGACTTGAGGCTAAAGATATGAGACTCAATCGGTAATGGAGAAACGATGATGATGATAATCTGCGCTTCTTCCTGAAAGCAAGGGTAAGAAGGGTTCTAAGCCGGTGCTTGATAAGTCATCCTCTAAACCTAACTCTAGTAAAAGTAAGCCTAAGTCTAAATCTAATTCTAAGAATAAGAGTGATTCTAAGAAAAAGGATAAATCTAAAGTTCAATGCTATAGGTGTGACAAATACGGGCATTATGCTCTGAGAATGTCCAACTAGAAAACCTAAATCGAAAATAGAAGCAAATGTTGCAAAAGAGGATTACGATTACGATAGCCCGATAGTGTTTAGTGCTATATGTGATGAACCTAAACCTAAAACTAGAGGCGAGGATGTTAAGGTAACTAATATTGAACTTAAGAAAAATAAGGACTATATTGCACTAATAGTAACTAAGAGTGATGGAACGATTATTCTGAAATCACGGTATTTGGACTCTGCTGTTCTAACCACTTGACGGGAAATAAAGAGTGGTGGTGGATTTCAACCCTCACAAGAGAACTACTATTAGGTGTGCAAATGATAGGTCCCTTGAAGCAACGGTATGGGAATATTCTCTTGAAGAAGAGAGGATGGTCGGATAGTCACCATACATAATGTCTACTATGTTCGGTATGAGTTGTAACCTACTTAGTCTAGGTCAACTTGTAGAGGAGGGTTTTACTCATTATGAAGGATTTAAAACTCAAAGTTTTTGATAAAAAGGATAAACTAGTGCTGACCTCTCAACTAGCTAAGACAGAACTTTCAAGACCAGGCATTAGCACTATAGAGCGAGAATGCCTAAGTCTTTACTGTGATCTTGAAAGTGTTCTATGGCATAGGAGATATGGGCACCTAAAATATAAGAGTCTTCTAAATCTTAGTTCTAAAGGCCTAGTGGAAGGTCTACCTAAGATTGAGAAACCTAATAGTGTGTGTACCACTTGTGCATTGGGTAAACAACCAAGGAAGATGTTTAAGACAGATTTAAAATTAAGGTCCAAACATCTTCTTCAAGTTGTTTACACGGACATATGTGGCCCATTTGATGTGATTTCAAAAGGAGGGAACAAATATTTTTATCTTTCATTGATGAGTTTTCAAGAAAAATTTGGGTCTATCTGATCAAAACAAAGTGTGAGGCTTTAACTAAGTTCAAAGAGTTTAAGGCCATGGTAGAAAAAGCAGTGGAAACATGCTTAAGATCCTAAGGTGCGATGGAGGAGGTGAATACACTTCAAAAGAATTTGAAAGCTTCATGCAGTCAAGGAATTGTTCATGAGGTTACTTC
Source organism: Oxytropis ochrocephala (assembly GCA_020916435.1). Classification (NCBI taxonomy): domain Eukaryota; kingdom Viridiplantae; phylum Streptophyta; class Magnoliopsida; order Fabales; family Fabaceae; genus Oxytropis; species Oxytropis ochrocephala. The sequence continues at coordinate 53,293,566 of CM037088.1, forward strand.
TCCCTACACTCCACGACATAATGGAGTTGCGAGAGAGAAGGCGAGAACAGTCTGGACATGGCAGTATGATGAAACTAAAACACCTTCCAAAAGACCTATGGGGTGAAGCAGTATCTACTGCTGTTTATCTACTGAACAGATGTCCTACTAGAGGCCTAGATGATAAGGTACCTGAGGAAGAGTTCTTGGTTTACCGGTGAAGAAGTGAGAGAGTGAGGCTTAAGTATATCGGGTCATAAGATAGACCCGCGTGTTGCAAATTCGAATTAAGTGCGCGCGATGAGTGCCAAACAATTTTGTTTGGTGGAACTTGTTGCTTCATTGGGTTGGGCTTAATAGAAGCTGGGCTTCTCATTATTGCACCTTCCCTCAGTTGTTCATACCCCCTCCTGCAAGTAAATCAAATAGAAAGTCAAAAATTCAACAAAACACTCGTACATATTATTTTCATTCAAGTTTCACTAGTCATACCCTTCAAGATCATGTCACTCAACTGCATAGTATCTGTATTAGTAGCACTGTTATGTCTAATCGGTAACTAATCTCAAACTTGTAGGTATTTGATAACCCTAAGTCACTGATGAGGAACTTATGGAGATTCGTCAGCTTTGGGCGGAATTCTTTTTAAAGATTCGAGCAAAGTTAATACACTATTTTAGATTTACTAGTTTAATTTGTGTTTTAGAAACATATTTTGTTGCATTTAGTGGGAAACAGTTTGGTTGGAGCAAAAATGGTAAAGTAGGAAAAATATCCCCTAAAGTGTGTTATGGTGGATACCACATGTTGAACAAATTTTGCTTTCTAAGTGTAAGATATTAATTTTAATGGAATTCGAAGTATTTTGATAAATTTATTATGTGTTGCTGTCTAGAAAGATCTGTATAACAGGTTCTTATGAATTAGTCGTCTGGTTTGGATTAAAAATAAACAAAAAAAAGAACTAGACATTAAGCATCGGTTATTTAAATAACTGATGTTAAATGTCACAATAAAATGACATTTAGCATCGGCTATTTAAAATAATCGATGCTAAGTGTCACAAAAAAGTACATTTAACATCGGTTATCTAAATGCACGATGCTAAATGTCACAAAAAAGGACATTTAGCATCGACTATTTAAATATCTGATGCTAAATGTCCCAAAAATGAACATTTAGCATCGGTTATTTAAATGCACGATGCTAAATGTCTAAAAAGATATTTAGAATCGAGTTGTTTAAATACCCGATACTAAATGTCCCATAAAAAGTACATTTAGCATCCATTGTATGGTATAGCCGATGCTAAATGTACTTGTAAGAGACATTTAACATCGGTTGTATAATATAACCGATGCTAAATGTTAGTTTTGAGGCTATATTTGATTGCTATAAAACACATTTAGCATCAGTTATTTAAAAAACCGATGCTAAATGTCACCTTTAGCATCGGTTAAATAACCGATGCTAAATGTCCCACATTTAGCATCTGGGGTTTTAGCATCGTCGGATAACCGATGCTAAATGTCCAAAACAACCGATGCTAAATATCTTTTCTGCACTATAATTGAATTTGTTGTAAGTTAACGAAACCTACTCTTAATATTGCTTTAGTAGCTTAGGCCGGTCTTGGACTGGGGCCTTTTCAAAAAAAGGCGAGAGCTTTTCCTTGACTTAACAAATTATTTTTTGGGGGCCTAAAGCCCTAGCTTGGGGCACTTGGCCTATAGAGCCGGCCCTGACACCAATCATACTTCTTGGGATTGTCTTGGAAGAAACACAGAAAAAGATCAACTCAATAGTGCTGAGAAACCACACTAATCTTAGTGGACAATGTTATCCTTCAAAATTAGAACTACACGCTTATCCTGCTGGGGTAGAATTTCTGAAGGTGAAAATCTTTGGAAAAAGGGGGAAAGGAGTACAAGAAACTTGTGTTTTCTGTACTCATCTCCCCTTCTCAGAGCTGTTGTCCTTCCGAAATTCTTACCCAGCATGATAAACACCTAGATCTTATTCCGAAGGTACACACACTCCACCTAGTTTCATATATATTTTTCATATTGTAATTATATGTTGTATACTCTTATATTGTCGACCGATATATTGTATGTTTTGAGAATTTATTGTAACGTTATGATTTTATAAATAATTGGGTTCCTACATTTTTATTTTCCACAATTGATGGAGAACTGGAAAACTGGAAAGAAGTAAAATTTATTTAAAAAAAACACTTAACATCGGGCTTTTAAAAAGCAGTTATAAAATCCCCCAATTAGCGAGATGATTTAAGTATTATAAGGACCTTTTAACGCCGGTTGTTGGTTGTAGAACAACCGGCGTTAAAGGTCCAACCTACTACACTTGTAGAAATTACTCCTGTTCTGGACTAAGCCACGAGACCCACTAAGCAAACTGGACCTCGAACACTCGATAGACTAGGATCCATATCCATGACCTTGTATTTCACAGTGGGCCACGAGGTTCACTCGCCCAATAGGACATAGATCAGCCCAATTGCTTGGATAATTTCCAAGGCCCTCTTTATCAAGCCTCGACGGCTCATATTCAGCCAAATGATCATATGGCTCAGAACTAGCATGAATCTCTATAAATACTGGCTCGCATAGCCACAAAACGTACGCATTACCCATTTCCTGCATACTCCACGATTCTCTACTGACTCGAACAGAGTTTTAAAAACCGGCTCGGACCGGCCGGTCGGACTGTGAACGGAGGGGTTACGGGGGCGAGGCAAGCTATGGATCGGAAATGCAACGACCCAGTGGGAACCGGCATGACTCAGCCGGTTTTGGTGAAAATCGGTGAACCGGCCGGTTCTGTAAAACCGGACCGGGTTTTGCGTATTTTAAAAAAAATACCAAAAACGCAAAAATGACGCCGTTTTAAGCAGTTAATTTATAAAAAAAAAAGTAAAAATGAAATTAGAAACCTCAAAGAAATGAGAAGAAATGTGTCTCTTTCTCAATCTCATTTCAAAAACTGTGTATAAACAATTTGTAATTTTAGGAACCTCAGAGAAATGAGAAGAAATGAAATTAGGCAGGATGTGTAATTTTAGGAAATTATTTACATGTACCGGACCGGGTTTTGGTCTTGTTGTTCGGTCCGAGTCATGCGGTCCGGATTTTTGTCATGCAGTTCAACTGTCGACCCTTCGGTCCAACCCTTGACCCAATGACCAGGGACCTTCACCGAATCGGCCACCGGTCCGAGTTTAAAAACATTGGACTCGAATGTCAGAGTGTCTTTACAGGTACCTCCAACTCGATTTCAACACACTGAGATCCGACTCGACATGAGCACTACCAACTGCAATATTGGACTAACCCATAAAGAGAGCAAGGTACATAACAACACCACTCCAAAACCAATATAAAGAGTCTAATTTAATTGGCGTTACATCCCTTAACAGCACGTGTTCAAAAGTAAATTGAGGAGGAAGTAGATAGGCAAATTCAACTATAAGAAATGTAAGGGATATCAACATTTTCTTTTTTACATTATTAATTAACATCTTCATGTCATATTATTTACTATTTGTACCACTGAGATGTAGGTACCATGTACTCAATAAATGTACCAATGAGAAAAATTCCAAGAATGATGATCAACTCTAACCCAAACCTTCTAGCAGCTTTGTTTATCTTCAAGTAGCAAAGGCAAGGGAACAACAATGAGATTGCCACACTAAAAAATGCACCAATGAATGCCATCATGTACTGAAAAAAGGGAATAAACAATGCCACAAGTACACTAATGGCCACAATGGTTGTTCTAATGAGAATGGTGATAGGCCTCTTCTTGGATAGAGACCAGTTTTCCTCAATAGCATTGGCTATTGGGGTGACTATAATAGCATACTTAGTCAAAGGGTTAATTATTGTGGTGTAAATTGCAATCTTAGTACCTATTTTGTTTGTGGGTAGATTTAAGGTTATTTGAGACTTCAACTTATCTCCAAACATCATGTAGCCTAAAATAGCCATGGATCCATAGATGAGTGTGCTTGCCACAAAGCAAAAAAGCAAAACCTGAAATTACCAAAGCGCCAACATAATAAGAAAGATCATAACAAGGGCAAAGTTCATCTCTTGGAATCAAAATAGTAGCTAGGGAGAGAATTTCATAGATACATGATTTCTATTGAAACTAATTTTGTAAATTAATTTGTTAAAATTATGTTTGAAGTGAAAAATTTATCTGTATATGCTTTTATTCTCAAAAATCAAAACAAGTATGATCCAAAAATTCGTAGACACTTTTTAATGTAATGCAAAAGCTATATGATATCACTTTTAGTCATGTTGAATTTGTTTGTCACTGTGTGTCTACAGTAGAGCACACTCATCTATTTACAGCGAACATATGAATCAATTACAATTTATTAAGATTAATTAAACCTAATTGATACTTATTAAAACAAATTGATATGACAAATCATGATTGATATTCTAACACTCCCCTAAAGCTAAAGCCTACCAAGCTTTTAAGCTTGTTACAAACATTTTCCCTAAAAAATCATCTGGAATAGGTATTTGTGTGTCATGACCAACATAAGTCACCATCAGTATGATCGTCAATAGGAAGAGAAGTCATCATTAATAATTGATATGTGGGAAACAATCACCACTGAAATGATCACCGGTAGAAAGAAAAGCAACCATTGTATATGTCACTAAGTAGAAAGGAAGGTATAACAAACAAAATTGGAACAAGATGGGAAGATTTGATGTTTGAAGAGGCGAGAGAAAATGTACAAAATAGGAGAAAGAAAGTGCCTTTTGAACTGTAATGTAGGTGTTTGTGTACTGAAACTAAAAACCAAGACCAGATCTAGAACAAGGAGGAAAACCCGATTCAGTAAGTGGAATCTCCGTCGGAGTGGAGCCGCCACACGCGTCTGACAAGCAAAAGTTGTTGAACTCACCAGACAAGAAATCGTCGTTTGAGAGGGCGTCTGCCAGCGACTCTAGAGCTGGATAGATCAGACGATTCCGCCACTGATGGGGGTTTCTCGCCGGAAATTTTTTCAGTACGTGGAAGATGGTGGTTCTGGTCGGAAAACAGACTGGAAAGTGGGACACGACAGCAGGAAGCAAAAATAGGAAAACTAGAAAGGTGATTGCAGCAGTGAAAAGGAAATAAATCAAAAACTAACAAAGGTTGTGCTGTCGGCAACAACGGTGGTGAAGCGTAAAGACGAAGTCAAAATATGAGAACCCGCTTTGATACCGTGTTGAATTTGATAGTATTTGTGTGTCTACAATAGAGCACACTCATATCTATTTACATGAAAATAAAAATTAATTACAATTAAGATTAATTAAATCTAATTAATACTAGTTAAAACTAATTGATATGACAAATCATAATTAATATTCTAACAAGTAAGATTGTGGTTGGAGACAAAATTAATATTCACAAAGTTTTATTGTGAAATCAAACAAGCACAATGTGATTGTCAAAAAAAACACTGAGCAAATAAATAACAAAGATGAAATAAAATGTGATTATAAGATTGTACCCAAAAAAAATGTGATTATTAGAAAAAAACTTACCTTGGAAAATTGGTCCTTATCTTTCATGGAGTTGTATATTGTTGGCATCAAAGCATGAGAGCCATAACAAAAAGCAAAAAGACTCATTGAAGTAGGCAATCCACCCCAATTAATTATCCTACCTCTTTCATGAAACCCAACACCATCAACTTCACCAACCCAAGCAACACAACCAATTAAAATAACAGAAGCCAATATCCCACCAACAGAAATATGAGATAGAGTTCCCAAGCTTCTCAACCAAGTTGTTGGTAATATTATTAAAGCTGTTAGCAACACAAAACCCCATCTACCTCCAATTTTCAAACTCATGTTTGGAAACAACTTCTCCAAATTGTCACCTTCTAATATAAGAAGCTCCACAGAAACCAAAAATAGCTCTATGTATATGAATATGGAAATCACAACTCTTCCTTTGTACCCAAAAGCAACTTCACCTATATCAGCATAGGACTTTATTAATGGATGCACGTCCATACACCTTTCTAAAAGTAAAGCTGTATACCAACATATCATGGCCAACAAAATTAGCAGCATCAAAGTTAGCCACCCTCCTTCAGAAACTGCATATGGCATTGACAACATCCCAATACCTACAAAAAAAAATATATTATCATAGTTAGACACAGATTATTTGACATCATAATCATTAAAAAAATGTGACGTGGTAGGTTTCAGCGTGACAGTTTGTTAGCCAACTGAATATCAACATAATGTCAGAGATTAAAAAGAAAACCCCATATTCTTGAGGGACTAAAAACTTATTTAACCTAAAATAAATTGTATATATGCAGCTTAATAAAGACTCCAAATAATAATTTTTATTTTTCACATTCAAACAACACTTTCAAGGTATATTCTTCAGCTTTTTATATGTGTAATATTATGATTTGGGTTTTTAAGAGAGTGGTAGTAAAAGACCTGTTAATGCATTGAGACAATTGAAACATGTTTTGACAAAAGTGGTTCCTCCATTGTGTTTCTCAGAACATGATACTTGAAGTTGGCATTCACACTCCACCATTCTTTTAAGTTTGCTAAGTCAATATTCTTGTTGCCACCCCCTGCGTTTATGTTATTGCGTACAACCCGTCAAACAAGCTAGCATTGAAACTTGAACTTTCGATCAAGTACCAGTACCACAACACAGTTTATAGCCTGAAATGTGTGAATTCAAAGCAATGCTATCTTAAAGGTTTATTCGCTTGAGACGAAAATCTTCAAAGATTCAATTCAGATCAAGGTTACACCCAAAAACAAGAAAACAGAACTCTAATATTAAAATTAAAACCAATTTATATTATGGCCTCCACAATACTCACAACTCCCCTTTATAAATAAATTTGGTAGAGTTTGTAAGAAATAATAACTAGCAGGCAGCTAATACTCAAATAAATGATAGGAACGTAAGGAAGAAATAAATCGATAAATAATTATCGATAATGAAATATGATTTGACAAAGATTATAAGCTTTTGATGTGCACGAGTCGTTGTTCCACTTGAGCAATTATTAATATCTCACTACTTCTTTTGGAACTTTCATTGTTATAAAAAGGCAGTGCCTCACAGCTTCAAGTAAACAATGAATATATATGAGCTAGTGGTGTAAAATAAATGTTTCAAAATCTTTCGAAGGGTTAAAAGATAACCCCCCTGCTGCCCCTACACCTAAACAATGATACACAAGTGAAGTTTATTATAAAAAAATGATATACAAGTAAACCTTCACATACTTTTTTGTAAGGTGGGTGGAGTGTGATAGAAATGAATATAATCTGAATAATGGTTTCATTGATTGGTCAATTGGTACATCGTACTGGTAATTATAAAAAAAAAAGTGATTAGCTTTCAGCTAATCACAACTAACTCTAACAAATCCAACAGTTTAACAACTGAATTCTAACTGAACAACACTATTAGTGAGAGTCACTTATCCACGTCAGCAGTCAACACACTAGATACAGAGTTGACTTGCGTGTGTGCATCTAACGTGTTTGTGGAAATGCCACCACTTGTATTGCCTTTGGCTGCAGATCGAGGCGCCATATTTGAGTAATTGGGCGCTTGCTGATGAGGCACAATGCTGCATTGTTTTGGTGCCTGCGTGCTTGGAGTAGAGACACAACAAGGCGCAGAACTGCCTTGGTTTGGCACCTGTTGATGAGACACAACATTCCCATGATTTGGCGCCCGTTCTTGAGACACCGAAGCATTGTCTTCATATATCTCCTTTACGCCCCCTTAAGCTGAGAGTTGGGCAAGGGAACAAATTTTAGCTTGGTCTTCATAGCAAGAAACTGAGTGTTAGGCAACTGTTTAGTGAGTGCATCAGCAATCTGATGAGTTGTAGGAACATGAACAATGCGTAATGCTTTTGACAGAACTTTCTCTCGCACAAAATGAATGTCGAGCTCCAAGTGCTTAGTACGGGCGTGTAAAATTGGATTATGTGCTATGAGAACCGCACTCTGGTTATCACACAACATCACATGAGAATGAAACAAAATTTTCAATTCACGAAGCAATGATTGAAGCCACATAAGCTCTACAGTGGCATTGGCTAGGCCACAATAGTCGGCCTCAGCACTAGACCGAGCAACAAGGGACTGTTTCTTGGAGCTCCAAGAGATCAAGTTGGGCCCCAAAAAGATACAATAACCAGATGTATAGTGTCGGTCATCAGGATGACTTGCCCAATCCGAATCACTATAAGCTCTAAATGACATAGGGCCTGTGGAAATGGCCGGTTGCAACAATAAACCATGATCAATGGTACCTGCCAAGTACCTCAAAATACGCTTGACAGCTTTAAAGTGAGTGTCCAATGTGGAAATGGCACACTTTATTAACTAAGTAAGAGATCTCAGGCCTGGTAAGAGTCACATACTGCAAGGTGCCAACAAGTGACTTGTAAACGTGAGGATCGATCATAGGATCACTTCCCTTCCAGTCTTGTTGAGTTTAGCAGATGAAATCATTGGTGTTGGCATGCCTTTGCTGTCAAGCATAGAAGCTTTATGCAATAAATCTCGAATGTACTTGGACTGAGTTAAGATAACAGACCCATTAGATTGATATTTGACCTCCAAACCTAGGAAATAATCCGGTTTCCCAAGGTGCCTCAAAGCAAAGGTGTTGTTTAACTTCTTGATAAGGTCATGAATTAGAGAAATAGCAGAGCCAGTGATTAATATATCATCTACATAGACTAGAGCAAATAGTTGAACTCTAGGACTAGTGTGAACAAAGAGAGAAGGGTCACACCTACATGGATCAAAGCCAAATTGATGCAAAACTTGCTTTAGACGATCATGCCAAGCTCTGGGAGCTTGCTGCAAACCGTATAAAGACTTGTGCAGCAAGCAAACTTGACTTTTGTCATTGCTAATGAAGCCTAGAGGTAGCACCATGTAAATTTCCTCTTGAAGATGCCCATTGATGAAGGCATTGTTGATGTCAATTTGATGGATGACCCACTTGTTGGTGAGAGCTAAGGATAAAAGAACTCTAATAGTTGTAGGTGATGACCGGTGAGAATGTTTCACCAAAATCTTTCCCAGGCAATTGGTTGTAGCCTTGAGCTACTAACCTTGCCTCGTACATGTTGACAGAGCCATCTGAGTTTTCTTTGACCCTAAAGACCCACTTGCAGCCAATGGCCTTCCTATTGGGAGGAAGAATGGTAAGGCTCCATATATGATTGTCAACAACGAAGGCTCCATTGTGGTTGAGACATAGCTTGCTTAAATGTGGTAGGCTCAAGATGTGCAGAGAAAACCTTAGGTTTGAGTTTCCCAGTTTGTAACTGAGTCACCAAGTGACGAGTCTTAGGATTTGATGGCACCACAGGAGGTACAGGGTGCTGAGAAGGAGGAGAACTGCTATCAGATGCAATACTGTGAGATGAAGCTGGCATAAGAGGTGTAGCAGGGTTAGGGGAAGATGATAAAGTCTGGTTCGAAGATGTAATATCAGTAGAGTCATTTGACGTAGTATCAGTGAAGTTGTGTCTGTAGCAGGGCTAGTGACAGAGTCATTGGAGTTTGTTTGTGTAGTTGTGGTGGGAGGAAGGGCAAGGTCAGCAGGTGGAGAGGTTGATGAGGGTAACAATAGGTTAGACTGTGAGTTATCAAATGTCATATAGCTGGTGTGGAGGTAGAGTGAGGTGGAAACAAAATAGGGTTGGGAAAAACAAGTTCAATAAACACCACATCTTTGGATATTATGATTTTACCCTCGGATGTTAAGCCTTTAAACCCTACTAAATTGTAGCTTGTGTTTGTTATAGGGTCGGAGGTGTGGGAAACAAGCACTGCCAAAGACATTGAGGTGAGTGTAAGCAGGTTTTGCAGTGGTACAGGGCTTGGTAGGGGGATATACATGATGGTAGAGCTGTAGTAGGCAACCTGTTAATAAGGTGTACAACAGCAGTGAAAGCATGATCACAGTATTTGATAGGAATAGATGCAAGAGATAGCAAAGTAAGTCCCATCTCAGTGATGTGACAATGTTTCCTTTCAACTAACCCATTTTGGTGGGACGTGTAAGGACATGTGAACCTGTGAACAACACCCAAGTTAGTTAAGTGTAATGGTAAAAACTCACCACCTTCATCTGATTGCAAAGCTTTAATGGTGGTAGAGAACTAAGTTTGAACAAACTTGTGAAAAGCCATGAAAGCAGCTAGAGCCTCTGATTTGTTTCTAAGAAAATAGACCCATGTAAACTTAGTGAAGGCATCAGCAAAGGCTATACAATAAAGGTACCCCACTAGATAATGAAGGAGAAGGGCCCCATAAATCAGTGTAAATCAAGTCAAATGGTGTCCTGTGAAGTGTTGTGGAAGGTGGAGCATGTAAACGGTGTGATTTTCCTATGGCACAAGATTGACAGAATTCAAAATCAACTTCATTATCATAAGAGATGTTACAGTACTGTTTGAGCTCATGAGACACTACATGATTATTTGGATGCCCTAATCTAGAATGCCAAAGGGAAATTAAATTTGATGATGAATGAGAAACATGATTAAGAGTAGGTGAAACAGAATTAAAATGAGATTTAGTAGATTTCTTGTGATTCTTAGATAGAGGAATGCCTCTAAAACAATACAGTCCATCCTTCTCACGGGTACCAACCAAGACAACCTGTTCAGAGCCCTATAATTTAACAAGACAATTAGAATTATGAAACTCAAAGAACACGCCATTATCTTTGACAAATTGAGAAACAAATAAGAGGTTTTTGGTGATGGAAGGGACATGTAATATGTTATTTAAGACAAGGTTGATATGAGGATGGATAGGAGAGGTAAATTTAGAAGATCCTATGGCCGATATAGTAGCTTGTTGACCATTGCCAACAGTTTTACACATGAAGAACCGTGGTAAGGGTTGCTACATTGCAAGTTATCATCATCATAAGTCAAATGGTGGTATGAACCAGTGTCTCCCCGCCAAGGATCATCATCTGAATTGCAGCTACTAGAGTTAGTAACAGAGTTCATACCTGTGGCATCAAGTGCCATACCCTCTGCAAGATTAACTTGAGGTGTAGCATCAGAATCAATAGTGGCTGATGCATCTTTGTTGTTTTGAGCAGTAGGTGGAGTAGTGTTAGCCTGAGTCACCGAGGGAGGGGAACAAATGATTCGTCCAAGCGAAACCAGCACACAAGAACAACATGACCTTGGCGCCCACATAACTGACAAGTAGGGCGAGGTCCAAAATTGCGAGCATGTCCACGACCTCAGTTGCGTCCATTGCGCCCACGTCCACGACCATAACCATTGGAACCACCATTGTAGTGATTTCCTTGCTATTGATTGGAACCAGGAACATTAGAGCGACCTGAGTTTGAAATGACTTGAGCAACGTTAGCAATTGCAGTGGTGAGAGATAATTCTTGGCAAAATTTCTCCAGTTGCGACTCTTTAACCAGAAGCAACGACTCAAGTTTTAAGAGAGGAAGCGCATCAGGCTTGCTAAACACCATCATTACAAAGGAATTGTAATCTTCTGATAAGCCATTCAGTATAACATTCATGAGATACAAATCGGTAATGGATTCACCGATTGCAATGAAGGAATCAGCAAGAGAATGCACTTAAGTAAGGAACTCAGAAACCGATTTGGAACCTTTCTTCTTGTTCCTCAATTCATTACGCAACTGTCAAGCTTTTGCTTTGAGATGAGAATAGTAGTGTTGGTGAAATTTCTCCCAAATTTGCCAAGAATGATGACAATGGAGAACACGAGGAAGAAGACTCTCAGATAGTCTTGAAAGCAGCCATGTGAAGAGAGTTTGATCCTGGATCAACCACTTTTCAAACTCATCGGAGATAACATCAACGATACGATCAGCGTCGAAAGAATATTTTTGTGGAATCTTCGGATTGACAAGGAAGCGTTGGAGTTTATGCATCTTCACAACGCTTTCTACTTGTTGATTCCAAAGTAGAAAATTCTTGTCGTCGAGGTTGATCGATAATTTTGGACTGGTAACGAAATGATGAGTTGATGTGGTATTGGCACCCTGGAAGATGGAAGCAGTAGCAGAAGGTGTGCCATGACTTTGCGGTGAGTGTTCCGGTGTTAACATTGAGGCAGTTACGGTGGCGGTTGATGAATTTAGGTTTCAGTTACGGTGGGGAAGAAACGGCGAGGATCGTCGCCGGTGAAGGATACCATGATAGAAATGAATATAATCTGAATAATGGTTTCTGTTCGGTACCTAGACTTCGGACTCTGTCTGAGGTCCGGGGTACTTGCTTGTGAATTCCAGGAGAGAGGAGTCTTCGAATTAGTGAGAGCTTAGAGGTTGAAGATTCCAGGAGAGAGGAGTCTTCGAATTGGTGAGAGCTTAGAGGTTGAAGATTGTGCTCGGCAGGTCCGAGGTTGCTTGAAGATCCACGTCGGGTGGGGGATACCTGTAAGACACTCTGACGCTCAAGTCAGTTTGTGGACGAGTTAAAGGAAAAGAGAGAGAGAGAGAGAGTGTGTGTGGCTCAATAGGATTGCCAAATGAGAGAAGCGTCTGAAAAGCGTACCGTGGTAGAGGAGTGTACCTCTATTTATAGAGGAAGTGGGCGTACCGTGAGCGTCTGATGCCATGGAAGGATCCTGGCCGTTGGAGGATGGGACGTGCTGCACGCCGTTCCTTTGGGCCGATCTTTGCATACGAATTGGGTCTGACCCAGTCCAAGTAGGGACTTTAAGTCTTGGCTAGAACAGTGGCCCCACAAGTCGGGGACAAGCGCCGAGGTCGGCCTCAGCTTGAGTTGCCTGCAGTTGGTAGGAGTCATGATGACGATGCCACGTGTTGACTGGTGACTAGAGCGACATTGACGTGGCGTTTGGGCATCTCGAGACGACGCTTCACAGACCTGCAATAATGGTGTCGGGCAGGCGCATTGAATAGAGGTGCCTCTTCAGCTCCATACTTGTTGAGGGGTATATAAGGAGTAGTGGCGCGTTAATTTGCCACTTCGCTTGAATTTGAGAGAGATATTCTGTGCAGAGCGTTTGAGAGAGAGAACTTTCGACCACCGTTCGAGTTTAGCACCGCCGTGCGAGTTCATCGCACCGCCATTCCGACATCAATCTTCGTCAAAGTTTTCCAGATCCTTCTTGCAAGAGGTTAGTTCCGTGATACTTTTTTTAAAGCGTTTAAGTATTACACCCAACCGTGTTCGGAAGGAGGCGGAGGCTGCCGAGGTGAAGTCTGCAGCCCGCATTGCCAAGCTTGAGAAGAAATGCTAGAAGCTGACAGATGAGGGCGTGCTGATGGCAATGGAGGGCTATACCCGATACCTAAAGAAAGTTGTACTTCTTGAGCCCAATCTTCGGACCGAGTACATGCAGCTGACTTATGCTGTCGAAGATGGCAAGATTTTCAAAGGCGAGGAAGTGATTTTTCCTCTTGCTGAAGTGCACGGTGAAGAAGTCGGCAATGTTGGGGTGGGCAACACTAAGGCCGTTGAGGATGTTAAGGGTGATGATGCTGAGAACGCCAAACCTGTGATGCCGACAAATGTAGGCCTTGACGGAGAGGGAACCCCGGGCAAAGCAAATTCTGAGGCAGAGGTGGGAGAGAACTGATTGTCTAACCCTTGTAATTATTTGTTTCTGAACAATTTTTTAGTTTTTTGCAAGCTGGCTTCAGGCATGTTCGGGGCCATTTCATTGTTCAAATATAAGTATGCATACTTTAGTACAGTAGTGTACCTGTCGTGATTGCTGAGGTAGCGCATAGACATTTCGAGGCATTAAAAAGAGAGTGAGGTCGTAGAGGACCTGTAAAAAGAATTCACACAAGTGTTCAAATTCGTGGATTAGAGCCGAGGTGGCTAGCATGTAAGTGCCGAGGAGGAAGGCTCTTTGCTTTTACAAGATAGGAAGGCCGCTATGGGCCCCCTTCTCCATCTTTTTACTGATGCCGCTATGGGCTATCGGCCTTGGTATTGGAGCTGTTGGAGGTGCCTAGCCTTCACTTTCATCCTACCGGGGTCGTTGTGGGCTTATCGGCCTACTTACTGAGGCCGTAAGAGACACTCGACTTTCTTACCAGAGTCGCGTGAGATGTCCGACCTTCTTACCGGAGTCGCGTAAGGCATCCGACCTTTAGGGCGGAGACCGCGCAATGGGTCTCCTTCCTTCGGCCTCTGATGGAACTCGTCAGTTCAGGCATCAGAGGAAAGGCTGGGCTCGCGCAATGCGAAATTGGGAAACCGTTTGACCCCTGATGGAACTCGTCAGTTCGGCATCAGGAGGAAGGGAAAACTCGCGTAGAGTGAGGAAGAGTCGCTGCAGACTGATGCTTTGAGGGCTCCCTGAAGGAGTGTCAAACTCGAAAGTCAGAGAGCCTTTGGAGCCGGCGTGAGCCATTCTGTAGGAGCTCGTGGAGAAGAGCTGTTGAAGCTAGAATCGGCTAATTAGAGATGAGCTCGGAAGGACAAGCTATTAGAGCCAAAAGAGGCTATTCAGCGACGAGCTCGGAGAGACGAGCTATTGGAGCCAGATTAGGCTATTCAGTGACGAGCTCGGGGAGACGAGCAATTGGAGCCAGATTAAGCTATTCAGCGACGAGCTTAGAGAGACGAGCTATTGGAGCCAGATTAGGCTATTCAGCGACGAGCTCGGAGAGACAAGCTTTTGGAGCCAGATTAGGCTAATCAGCGACGAGCTCTGTGAGACGTGCTATTGGAGTCAAATTTGGCTATTCAGCGACGAGCTCGGAGAGACGAGCTATTGGTGCCAAATAAGGCTATTCAACGACGAGCTCGGAGAGACAAGCTATTGGAGAAAGATTAGGCTATTAAGTGACGAGCTCGGAGAGACGAGCTATTGGAGCTAGATTAGACTATTCAGCGACGAGCTCATGCGCATAGATGGAGAAGATTCCGAGGTAGACCTGGTCCGAGGAGATTCCTTGTCGTACCTGCAAGTAGACCAGAGGTGGCAGCAAGAAAACGTCATTCGAGAATATCGTACCTCGGCATGACCGTTGCAGACGAGAGCTTGCCAGAGATCGTCGCTGACGGCGCGCTCCTTGGGGAATGCTCAGCAATCCGAAGAAGAATTGTCATGAATCCTAGAAGACAATGATATGTCTCACACTGTGGTCGCCATTGTTCGGTACCTAGACTTCAGACTTGGTCTGAGGTCCGGGGTACTTGCTTGTGAATTCCAGGAGAGAAGAGTCTTCGAATTGGTGAGAGCTTAGAGGTTGAAGATTCCAGGAGAGAGGAGTCTTCGACGTGGTGAGAGCTTAGAGGTTGAAGATTGTGCTTGGCAGGTCTGAGGTTGCTTGAAGGTCCACGTCGGGTGGGGGGTACCTGCAAGACACTCCGACGCTCAAGTCAGTATGTGGCCGAGTTGAAGGAAGAGAGAGAGAGAGAGAGAGTGAGAGAGTGTGGCTCAAGAGGATTGCCAAATGAGAGAAGCGTCTGAAAAGCGTACCGTGGTAGAGGGTGTACCTCTATTTATAGAGGAAGTGGGCATACCGTGAGCGTCCGATGCCATGGAAGGATCCTGGCCGTTGGAGGATGGGACGTGCTGCGCGCTGTTCCTTTGGGCCGATCTTTGCATGCGAATTGGGCCTGGCCCGATCCAAGTAGGGACTTTAAGTCCTGGCCGGAACAGTTTCATTGATTGGTCAATTGGTACATCACTGTGAAGTGATTAATTTGCACAAGAAAGGGGGGGATTGAATTGTGCTCTCTTTTTAATTTTTAGTTCCTGCAACCTTCTATATTATTTCTCAAGATGACTTGGATATCAGAAGGTTGAATGTTAGTTGCACAAACAATAATCAAGTATGACAGTAGTGAAAGATAGTTAACTTTGATGATTTTATATGTCTTTTATTTAGCAAAGAGTGTTGTTTTCAAAAGATAATCAAAGTAAGATTCATTTAAAGTTATGATTTTGACAACAGAAGGTTGGTGTATTTAACCTTCTGAAGTGGTTGAAAACTTTGGTGATTGTGAGACAGTTTTAAATCAGTTAGTAAGAAAAGCAGATAATAACACAATAGAGTTATAGAGGTTCACCAAACCATGGCTACTCCTCTCCCCACGTCCACGTGAGAGTTTCCACTATTCTCCAAATAGATTTTACACTTGCTTTAGCTTCAACTGCCAAAGACTTTTCACCTCCACTCACTTTTGATCACACACAAAAGACAAGTGCTAACTTACACAGCTTCACCAAGCCGTCTTAACCTACTAGAAAACTCTCTTCTAGTTTCCTAAAGGTATTTCCTGTTTGAACCGAATCACCAACACTACTTACCTCACAATAGGTAGTTTGTTGAGAAACTTTCAAATTGAATCACCAACACCACTCACCTCTCACTAGGTAGCTTGCTGAAAAACTTGCACAATATTTCTTACAATAAGGGGTTTGGGTTTGGGATGATTTAAGAGCTTGTTGATAGATAAATACAAGGTATTTCTAAGAGCATAACAAGCAAACACACACTCAAGATAGTATTTCCCAATTCTGAACTTGTAGTAGCTTTGAGTGTGGAAGAGAAGGTTGGATTTCTTTAGAGAAGCTTGACATGTAAAAGTTCCAATTCACTCTCATGGTTTGCATTTGAGTAGAACTATATAGACTATCAATCTGAAATATGGCCGTTGGAAAGAAGG
This sequence comes from Oxytropis ochrocephala, assembly GCA_020916435.1. NCBI lineage: Eukaryota > Viridiplantae > Streptophyta > Magnoliopsida > Fabales > Fabaceae > Oxytropis > Oxytropis ochrocephala. The sequence continues at coordinate 53,310,283 of CM037088.1, forward strand.
AAAGAGCCGTTGCACTACAAGAAAAGCTTGATTTAGCCACCAGCAATTGCCACGGAGCTTATTCCGTCAGTAATTTGCCACGGATTTGCGACGGCATGTGTAAAAAGTAAGAGCGCGAAATTTCCCGCTGGTGTTTGCCACGGGTTTGCCACGGACTTGTGAAAGGACAGAAATTTGCGACGGAGATGCCGTGGCAAGTCCGTGGCAACCGAATGATCAAAACAAAACTCCCACGATCCCTAAAAATAAGAACGTTTCACTCACTCTTCTCACAAACGCTCAGTTCTCTCTTCTCCCTCACACACCGTACCCACTCTCTTCTCCCTCAACCTCCGCCTTCTTCCACCCTCCTCCTCGCCCTTTCTCCGCCCCTTCCTATCCACCTACAACCTCCTCTCCTCTGCTCCTCTCACTCTTCCTCTCCCACCACTCTTGCTCCCTAAAATCGGCCACCACCACCATAAAAACAAAAGATATTCTTCTTCTTCCTCAAGGGGTAAGTTTTCGCTTCAATTCTACTTCTACTCTACTTCTATTTAACACAAATAGCCCTAATTTTTGATGAACTCAAACCCTAACCCCTATTCCCAATTTGACAAGATCGATCCAACCCTAACACCATATTCCTACTTCGTTGGTTTCATTTGTCCCTATATATCATTCATTTGTAATCATTCAGTTTTCTTTCATTTTTTTAGCTGAATTTGTTGTTTTCTTTGCAATTTCAATAGGGTTTAAAATGTTTGGATGGTTGGGGGTAGTAGTCTCTACCAAGAAATTGGTATGTGTTGGTAGTAGTAGTCTCTCTAAAATTGTTGACATGATTTTATTGTGCAGCAGTAACTTCCCCTCCTTAATTATGTTAATTAGTGATTGAGTACTAGTGGGTACTAGTTAGTTATAGCTCTGTAAAATTGTTGACATGAATTCATATTATCTCAAATTTTTGTTTGTTATTCATTTGGCTTACATTTTTTCATAAACCTTCACCTCCTTTCACTTAACGAAATCCATTTTTTGTTAGTTTTTAGTCATGGCACGCAAGATTGACGTAATCATACCAGCGCCACCATTAGATTTGTTCTTGAATTTAACATTTCAATGAGTAGCATAATTGTACTCAAAATCAGAATCCAAATATATAAAAAACTAAAATTTCATCTTTTGTTATAAAGTTAAGCTTTTGTTATAAAATGAATAGCTAAATGTGAAGTGTGGTACAAAGTTGAATTCAATTTGCAATTATAAATTAGACAGTATTATATGAAAGTGGTTCAAAGAAGAAATTTTATTTTAACAGTGTTTTCTTCCCCGCTTTGTGGTGTTAGTCCATAAGATGAGTCACGCACATATTATTTTTCTATCAGATTGAAGTCCATGTTTTGTAATCTTTGCAATATGGATAGTCTCGCTTTCTCTTCAAACTTTTTGAATATTTAGTTTTAACTAATCTGAGCAACTTATTTATCGTTCTTTGCACCTTTTTTCAGCAACTTCCTTTCCATATTTGATAGCAAGCACTTTCTCGCATGTAGCTATAACAACGCTTTACGGTCTTATGGCCATTATCTTAGCTTGAAATGAGAATTGTGATGTTCAGTGACTAGCCTAGAGTGCAGTGACTTGCCTAGAGTGCTGCACTTCTAAACTCTCCTTTGGACAACTCACATATAATACATTTTTTTATCAATGCTTACATCTAATACCTTTCAGTAACATTCTTTATATTTCTAATAGCTTAATTATATTTTTACATTATTGGGATTTTCCTTTTAATCTGTCAGTTTTTCTATTTTTCCCTCATTCAGACATTTAATCTTTGAGTTTTCCTATATGTTAATAATAAAATAAAATGCTATACATATTAGACAATAATAACTTGATAGCAAAAAAAAAGGTGAGTGTTTTCAACTGCATTTTTCAGCTTTACTTTTATTGTTAAGTTCACCTTTAGTAATCTTGAATATAAGATGAACAAATTTGATAAAGGAGTGTATTCTTACTTTTTGGCATCTATTTGATATCTTGACGCTGAATTCTTAGGGTTGAATTCTCCATCATTATAACCCCCTAACTTCCTCTTCTTAATTTCACAGCTTCAATCTGAGTTGCTGAGTTACTGGTTCTATGTATTGTTGGTGTTGATAATTCTCTTGCTCAAGTGTGCTCTGTGTTAAACTAAGGAAATATTTTTCTACTGCTGTAATTAGTAATTTCTCTCTATGGTAAAACTGTTGGACTTAAGGTTAAGTTAGTTGGTTAGGATTTAGTTAGTTTGTAACTGAAGGTTGTTATCAGTTAATGAGTTAGTTAGGTATAGTTAGATATAAGGTGGTGATCCTTTTTGTAAAAGTTCAGTTGAACAATTATTGAATGAATAGAAATTTTATTCTTCTTCGTTCATTCCTTTTTCCAGTTCTTGTTCAACATTTTCTTCACTCAGATTCAATGGAATTCTGATAAATCAACACTCTGAGAGTGGTGCAATGGATCCTCTTATGAATTCTTATGTTGAACGAATGCAAGCTACAACAAGGGTAATCCTAGTTATCTTATTTATTTATAAAATTTTGGCCTTTGGGTATCTATGTTTTTTCAAGGTTCTTATTGATTTTGGGTAAATTGAAACCAAGGTTTCAAATTAATATGCATATGGGGTCAATTCATGTTCGTAAATCGGTCCGAGAGGGCTGAACATTCAAGAAGCACATGCTTTTTCCACATTGGATGGATATTCATTAGATGCTTTTGTTGTTGATGGTTGGGCAATGAGGTATTTTCCTCTTCATCCTTAATTCTAAAATCTGCTTTCTTTGTGACTAGTTAGTTACTTGATTAATGTCCACGGATCAACTTTTATAGGAGACTCGAGAAGCTCAAACATGAAGTCACAAAGAAAATGCAAAAACTCGGTATGCCCCTTTGTATTTCATTTCTTACTCCTTTTGCTTTATGAATGCATTCTAACTTCTAAGATATAATTTTACTTATTACCGTGAAGATCAATGGTTTCCCTGCCCCTTTTCCTAAGGTATCCATCTTTATATTTGCCACTTAATTCTTACTTCTTGCATATGATAGTAGTTCGGATGTGAAATTAACAGAGACTGAGATGCTTAAACATATTCCGACAAAGAAAATCAAGATACTCACCACGTGAACATGCATATGAGTAGAAATTATGTCCGGGAAATTGATGCAAGTCGTTTCGTATATGAAAAGCAAATTGCATATGGATCATCGTTGATTTGTGAGTATATTATCATTTCATAGTTCATATTCTTGTTATCTCTCGTGAGTCAATACATGTTGAGTTACAAACTTGATTGTCATAGATACAGAGGCAGGCATCATCTTGTTATCTCTCGTGAGTCAATACATGTTGAGAAAATACACAAGGTTCGGATTGGTTATCAATCTAGTAGAATCAGATAGATTAACTTTGACATTTGGGGAAACTATGGCATGAATTAAAGTAGATTATCTCACCGTGATCAAATATTATGTTAGAGAATATATCAATTCTTTGATGAATTTCCTTTGGTAAAACTTACAAGTAAAAAAATGTTGATACTATTTTTTGCGTAGGTTGACTTGGAGTTATTTGGTTGATGGAGTCACCTTTGCATATGGACGTAAATGTTGTTTTGCAGTGGATAATGATCACTTTTAGCTGCAAATTGGAACTCATATATAAGTGCCATTACACTGTTTTGGTTATAGATAAGTTCTATATCATTAGTATAGGATTTGATTAATACTCTTTTAGAAAAAGTTTATAGACTAATAGCAGATATGTTGCCACCAATTTTTGTCCGTGGCAAATGATGTTTTGCCACGGAAATTGGCCCTTTTGCGATGGAAATGTCTGTGGCAAATCAGCGATTTTCTTGTAGTGTTGGAAGTTGTTGTAGCTTTATAGGTACGTAATGATGATTTTTGAGCTTTAGCTAGTAGCCTTTCAACCTTCTGAAGCAACCTTTGTGCTTTATCTTGTGTAGACATCTCTTCATGTCAGTATTTTTTATCATTCCTGTCAATTCAATTCCTATTCATGTACTACACAATATTTTACATGCTTTATATTGAAGCTTCTTAAAGCTTCTTTAACATGAACAAACATGCGTTTAAGATACAAAAATAATCAAGGATTTCCTCTTTACATAGGATCATATTTCTAAAACTTTAATTCCTTGAATACTTCATTTGATGCATTTTAGATTAAGATTTCGGATATGAATATGTTTCCCAGAAACAGAAGCTTGAAATTTTCAATCTTCCTTTTACCTTCTTGAACAACCAACCTTCTGAACAATATTCCATAGATAGTCAACCTTCTATTGACTTCAATCAAACTTTCTGTTGACTATTGGTCAACCTTGTGTTGACTTTTAGTCAACCTTCTGTTTGACTTTCAGTCAACCTTCTGAAGAAAGTTACTTTTACTTTTAAGCTTCTTTAATCAACCTTCTGTTGATGTAACCTTCTGATATCAACCTTCTTTAAGGTAACCTTCTGTAGGTAACCTTCTTTTGGCATAATTGAACTTTGAAAAACACTTGGTTTATTTGTTATGCCACGATCTTTGCTATGATTCTTATTTCCTGTTCTTTTAAACACTTGATTGAAAACTTGTTAAATCATAATAGGTGTTTAGAAAACTTAACTCATTCCTTTAAGTTTGTATCATCAAAACATGGAAAGAGATTTTCATTTCTACACACTGGTATTTATACAAATGTGATTAGCTAAAGCTAATCACAACTAACTCTAACAAATCCAACAGTTTAACAACTGAATTCTAACTGAACAACAGTATTAGTGAGAGTCACTTATCCACGTCAGCAGTCATCACACTAGATACAGAGTTGACTTGCGTGTGTGCATTTGACGTGTTTGTGGAAATGCCACCAGTTGTGTTGCCTTTGGCTACAGAACGAGGCACCATATTTGAGTGATTGGGCGCCTGCTGATGAGGCACAGTGCTGCATTGTTTTGGCGCCTGCGTGCTTGGAGTAGAGACACAACAAGCCGCAGAACTGCCTTGGTTTGGCGCCTGTTGATGAGGCTCAACATTCCCATGATTTGGCGCCCGTTCTTGAGACAACGAAGCATTGTCTTCATATATCTCCTTTAGAGTCCCATTCAAGTTCCTTGCTCTTCCAATAGGGGCAAACCCAAGATTGAGCGCAACATGGAAACCGGTGGTGAAGAAGATGAGGGATAGACTTTCCACTTGGAGGAGTAGGCAACTATCTATTGGGGGAAGGGTTACTTTAATCAATTCGGTACTTGCAAGCCTACCATTGTATTATTTTACCTTCTATAAGGCTCCTAAGAGGGTGATTAAGGAAATGGTGGAAATACAAAGGAACTTCTTGTGGGGGGTGGAAGTGAAGTGCTTAAATAGGCGTGGAGGAGTTGGCAAAAACTGTGTACCTAAGGAAGAAGGTGGGTTGGGAATTAGAAATATGGAGATTTTCAATCTATCGTTGCTCGGTAAGTGGAGGTGGAGGATGTTGTGGGACAAATAAAGTGTTTTGTTTCCATTGATCAATCGGTTGTATGGTGAGTCGGGCTGGGCGAGAGGAAAGCTATCCTCGGTTTGGTGGAAGGACTAATTAGCTATGGAGGACAGTAGTCCACAAATACAAGGATGGTTTTCAAGTGCAGTGAGGCATAAATTGGGTGGAGGATCGGAGGTTAGTTTTTGGTATGATAAATGTCAAGTCAATGGAGCTTCAAAAAGCTTTTTCCGCGGCTTTTCGCAGCAGCCAGTAGAAAGGGTGGATCGGTCCGGAGCACGGGGATTGGGTGGAGGGCAGTTGGGTATGGTCTTTAAATTGGATTCGAAGGTTGTCTAGAAGTGAGTATGAAGACATGCAGCTGCTGGAAGAATTATTGTTGCCATTAAAACCTACAGTTGGCGTAGCAGATCAGTGGATTTGGATACTTGATAAGTCCAAATCCTATTGTGTTAATTAAACATACATGTCTTTGCTTATTAGATGTGCAGGTGGTGTTGTTGAAGAGTGCAGGAAGCCACTACAACAGATCTAGTAGATGGGCAGCGTTTTTTTTTATCCATGGGCAGCGCTTTTGAGCGCTTTGAACGTGGCGTCAAGCATTCACTCAACAATGGGTAGCGCTTCCTTAAAACGCCACCCATTGCAAAACACGCCCTCCCAGATACGCAGCCGCTTTTTAGAAAGCGTTGAATATATCCAAAGCGCCCTCCCAAATACTTAGCGCTTTTTAAAAGCGCCAATATATCCAAAGCGCCCTCCCGGATACTTAGCGCTTTTTAAAAAGCGCTGAATATTACCTCTATACGCAGCTGGCTTTCATTAAAAGCGCTAATATTGCCTATTTGTGTTATTAAATACCCAAAGCTTTATTAAAAGCGCTGAATATTGCCTATTTGTGTTATTAAATACCCAAAGCGCTTCATCAAAAGCTACTAATATTGTCTAAATTTTTTTTTAATTTTTTCTGCTTTTGTGTGTTTTCCTTTTTATATTTACAAATTACCTGCATGTACCAATCCAATCCAATACATAATGTAATCAATTTGCTAAGAGGAACCCAAATTACATAAGAGGAACCAAAACAAATAGCTAAGAAGTTTCATTATCTAATTCATATGTATCCAAAACAAGCTATCAAGTTACAATATTATGATCCAAAAACTAGCTAGGCTAACTTATATGTATCAAATGAAACTTTAAAAAAACGGAGACATAATCGCACCATTCTCCCCTAAGCTCAAAGAATCACTCAACAGAGTATGTGTGGCTTTGACAATCGCTAAAATACTGAAATTATATAAATAAATAAAATTAGAATTGAAATGGTTAAATATTGGAAAAAACCACTATTAAATCGAAATCATATAAAAATATATTATAAGTAGATACCGACGGGATAGTCGCTTTCTTTCTGTAATAATATCCTTCATATATTTCATGACGTAATACCCACAATCAATGTTATTTAATTGTTTAGGACACTACAAAACATAATTAGATTAGTTAATTGTTAAATTGAGTTGAATATAGTTTTTTGACAAAATAATGTAATGTATAAGTTAGAAACTTACAACTATTGGTAACCATTTGACCGTTAATTTATCCACTCCCCAATATGTCCTTAAACCGCTGAATAGAATGTCATATAACTATATTAATAACAATATATAAATATATAAGTAAAAGTAAGAAATGCAGAATGACACAAAATAAACACACTGCGTAAAAAGCTCCACAAACTCCGTGGTTTTTGTAATGATTTTGAAGTGAGTCAAGGTAATACACGGTTTTTTCCTAGGATTAATTGCATACAAAACCCAATGTCTCCTACAAAATAAATTTAGGAATAAGTAATTGACTACTATTAAAAAAATGCATGTTATATAAGAATTAATGAGTAAAAATTCTTACCCAAAATTAACCTGCTAGAAGTAAGACATCATCATCACTTCTATTTTGAGCTTCAATGAAGCGGTCATTGACATAAGTTTGAACAAAGAAATGGTTTTGTTCCACAAGTGATTGATAATTTGGCAGTCGATTCACTTGATGAAAGGTTGTACTTTCCTGACACAAGAACAAATATCTATGTGTCTGTTCTAAGGGACCACAATGTCCTCGCATAAGTATCTACATTTAGATATATAAATATATATATATATATATATAAATTAAAAATTAACGATATAATAAAATTAAATCGACAATGTCAAATAATAAATTACATAGTACCGACATATATATTCATAACAATACCGGCTGCCTCTATCCGCATCACATACAAAGACGGATATCCTCACGTCCGACTATATGAGGCAAGTCACCTCAAAAATTTCTTCATCAAAATTTATGATAAGCAATTTGTCTTTCATCATGTATTTCTCAGACGCTGCGTCGGCCTCACCAATCTTCATATAAGCTTCAATGGAAGAGGAAGAGGCGGCCGAGAGACACAATTGGAGAAGGGGTGGGATGAGTCACTTGGCGAGAAGAGGAGGGTCGATCACCACTTTTGGAGGAGAGGCAGGTCGTGAAACTTCTACATAAGGGGTGGACCGAGACACTTTTGTAGAAGGGGTGGATCGAGACACTTTCTTGCCAATAGATATTTCCTTGCCAACACTTTTCAAAGGAGACCTTTTCTTGCTTGGTAGACACTTTCTTAGATTTTTCATTTTGGCGCATCTATGTTTAAACAAAAATAATTACTTAGTTAGCACAAATTATATGACAAAACTATAATTAGTTAGTTACAAATATATTGTCACTTACAACGACAAGTATGCGGATGGCCATGCCACAAAGGTACCAATCTGCTTGGACACACCGCCAAGATATCAATATCACAATCTGAACAGCAATGGTGCATCCTCCCTAAATGGTACCGCAACTCGACTCTAATATGATTTGGAGGTAGGGGTAAATTGTGCATCAAGGGACCCAATTGCTACATGTGTAGCCAATTGCAACCATTTCATGTGGGTTTGAGATATACAATTCACACTCACACTCATTGTTGTCCTAAATCAATTATAAACCACAAAATAATAAAGACATTATTTGATGTTATATATATATATATATATATATATATATATATATATGTACAATAAATCAATTATAAACCACAAAATAATAAAAACAATTAATACCTTAGTTGACTTGGCATGGTGCAAATTATCTCTGCAATCGCTATGTGTAGCAGGGGTTGGTGCCGTGGCATAACATGGCCATAAAGTGATCGCATATCATTAAGTTGAGCTTGCAAACTTTCATACAATGCCATCATCTTTCTCGGTGGTGGATACATGATTCTCATCATAGACTTTCTGCTTTTGTCCAAAGTACTTTCTATTTGGTGCTACTCCAAATCCAAAGACCCCTCAGGCGATCCGAGTATTCTTCTTTACCTAAGGCACGTGTAAGGATTTCTTTTTCAGAGCAATCGCGAGCTCTCCCGTGACACCGATCGTGATATGGCTTCCCGATTCACAAAACAAAAGTATAATACATTATAAAAATCATAAAAGTTACAATTAAAATCAAGAGCTTGAATTTAGGAAATACTTACAATTCTTTCCGACACCTCCTTAGTTTTAGGATCAACAATCTCCTTTTCTTTGTTTAGTCGAGTCTCTACCCACAAAACATGTCGCTCAACACCTTCTTTAGTAGGATCTTTCCCACTCTCCACCAACTATATTTAAATTTACCAAATATTAAGAAACTATTTATAAAAAGTTTCATGAAACTAAAAAAATCAAGCTTATTGTGCCTTACCAATCTCTCTTCAATATGTTGATATGGAGTAGCACCGCCTCTATAAGGATACTCATAGCCAGAAGCACACTTTCGATTCACCTCACTTGTTTTCTATTAAGAGAGATAAGTATACATTAATGTATAATAGATAATTGTCAAATATATTTTATGTTATAACTTAATAGATAGTAGCACTAACCAAGAATTTTGGATCTTCAAGCATGCCTCCTAACAAATGTCCGCCAATCCTCCTCTCAAATAAACCCACTATATATTGGTGGAGGATTCCAATTGATGTTTCCATTATAATCTTTAAGCCAAGTTTTTGTTAATGTCGCTCAAATTTTTATGTAACTTTCCTACTTCCTTCATTATCCAAATTTTTTAGAATCATCCACATCAAAATATTTCGCTTATGCACATTAAATGAAAATCATATAAATAAATTTATATATATATATATATATATATATATATATATATGGGACTACAAAATTACTAAATAAGATAACCAAAAAGATCTAAAATTATATACCCGTATTGTTACCCACAACTCATGTTTTTGTTTCTCCAAAACGGGATTTTTGTGTGTGAACCCAAGTAGTGATTGTTATTGGTATCATTTGTTTTACCTTACTACCAAGGAAAGTAATCAAATGAGTGTCGTTTTTCTCAATTGGCGTACTTTAACATTCCATTGACTCGCATTATGTAAATAGTAAATTAGATCACAAACAATTAAAACTTAGTATTGAATGAAGTTAATTAGCAATTAATTAGTATCTTACACTTAATTTTTCTTTTCCTTTACTTAACCGGTTGATGATATCCTTTTTAATCATCATTCCACGAGGAGCACGCTTCCTCGATATAGTTTGTAACATCATGATCATCGCCTCACCTGTCATGCCCACTATCACTATGATCCGCCATCTTACCTCGCAATAAAACATAATCATTGTTTGTTATATTTATCCATTTAAAAAACATCCAACAAAAAATAAATAATCACCAAAGAAGATGAAAATAAGATCCATGTCTATAAAATAACATCTATGTCTGCTACCTTTTCATTTTCTTCGATACAATTTTTTTGCAATTCGCTCCTTGGTACTTTGTTTTTGACGAATCGTAATTCCATCAAGATGATCATTTCTAACATACACAACATCCTCTCTATAAGTACTTTCCTCTTCTAGTGATGTCCCCAAGAAAGTGGTCGTCCTCGATACCATCATCATTGGTTTCTTGATCATAAATGTAATTCACTAATTTTTTTTTGTGTGTCAAGAAACAATAGACCAATTGATATCAATCGGATCGCTGACATAAAACACTTGTTGAGCTTGGGATGCCAAAATAAAAGGCTCATCTTTATATCCCAACTTCTTGAAATTCACCCGCATGAACCCCGAGTCATCAATCAGAAACCATTATTATTGTCAACCCACTTACATTGGAACACGCACTTCAAACATGGTGTAATCAAACTCCCATATTTGTTCAATGACCCCAAGTATGACATATTCACAGATACGGGATTTCTCGCCTTTGGCACTTGATGTATGCATAGCTTGAGCAACAAGAGTCACCCCACTATTTTGCATTTTACTCGATCATCATGGGTTTTTGTATAGAACGTGTAACCGCGTAATTAGGTAGCCGTGTAAGAGAAAACATGCATATTTGGACCTTTTGCTAACCATCTCAATCTTTTTGAAATCGGCGTAGGATTCATAACAAACTCAAAATCAATGTGGTCTTTTAACCACACTATGAAACTCCGATTGTGTTCCTTTGTTAACCAAACTTCACTCTTATATGGGTAATCACTCTTAAGTATGTCCATGTGCTTGGCAACATATGAATCAACCTCACTATCATTGTGCAAAACATATAAGTGTGCTTGATGTAGTTCTTCCCTTGACACCATAACTATTTTATATCCCGACATCCCTTTAGTAATGCTTCCTAAGTGACGAGACCTTGGAAGTCCCGCAGAATATTCAAGACTAGATAGATAGGCGGTGCGTAACTCAACAGCCTTCTTCAACTATGTAGCGCTCAACAATACAACCCTCGGTCGTGATCGGTTTTTCACATATCCTTTTAATATCTTCATGTAACGCTCAAACGGATACATCCATCTCATGTAACATGGGCCACACAATTGTGTCTCTCTAATCAAATGAACTGTTAGATGAATCATTATGTCAAAAATGAAGGTGGGAAATACATCTCAAGCTCACACAAAGTGACAAAGAATTTCTCTTTGCAATGATGGCAACTTTCTAGGGTCAATCACTCTACTACAAATCGCCTTAAAGAAGTAACAAAGTTTGGTTAGCGCCCGCGCACTTTCTTAGGCAAAATGGATCGTATACCAATTGGGAGCAAATTCTCCATTAGAACATGACAATCATGGGACTTTAAAGACTTTAACTTAAGGTCTTTCATGGATACAAGGTTTGTAACATTTGAAGAATACCCTCTCTGAACTTTTACTCCATGAAGAAACTTACAAAACACGGTCTTCTCCTTTTTAGATAGAGTATGAGTGCCTGAGGTAGATATGTACGTGTACCCTTCTTTATCTGACCCACCCTGGTCTCAACCCCATACTAAGCAAGTCCAACCTCGAGTTGATGGTATCTTTAGTCTTTCCCGGCATATTGAGTAAGGTACCAATGACACTTTCAAAGACATTTTTTCAACATGCATCACATCAATGAAGTGTCTTAGATATAATGACTTCCAAAGATGGCAAGTCAAAGAAAATCGACTTTTTCTTCCACCCCGCTTGGCAACCTCTCCGCAAATGGCTTCCCAAATTTAATGTTCAAATCTTTCACCTTTTCAAACAATTGTTCACCCACAAAGCCGTGGAGCTTTACTGCTTTCGGTATTCCCATTGAATGCCTTTTTCAACAATGATATCGATGAGTAGATGGCAAAATCTACGATGACCAGTGGTAGATATTCTTCCTACCATGTTCCAACCACATCCAATCGGTGTTATCTTCACATATAGGGCATGCACACCGACCTTTCATCGCATCGAGATAGATTGCCGTATGCCGGAAAGTCATTAATTGTGCCAAAAATCATAGCCCTCAAGTTGAAACTTTCTTCTCTAAACCCATCATACACCTCTACTCCTTTCTCCCACATTAGCTTCAAGTCTTCAATCAAAGGAGCCAAGTATACATCAATATCATTTCCCGCTGCTTGGGCCTAAATTAACAAAGACAACATCATATATTTGCGCTTTCATGCAAAGCCATGGAGGTAAGTTATAAATCGCTAATATCACGGGCCATGTACCGTGGGAGCTACTCAATACCGTATGGGTTAAAACCATCGGCAGACAATGCAAGTCGAGGTTTCTTGGATCCAACCCAAATCGTGATAATCAATATCAAATTTTTTCCATTGCGGAGAATCATGCGTGTCGAACATGCCATCTTTAATCCTTTCATCCTCATGCCATGTCAAGTGTTTTGCATCTTCCGAACTACGACATACGCCTAAATCGAGGAATTATGGGAAAATACCACAACACCTTTTCTCGAGCAGAATCTTTCTTCTTATACCGCGCAGTGCATTACATTTAGGACACGACTTTAACAATGCATGTTCATTCCGAAATAGAATGCAATCATCGGGACAAGCGTGTATCTTCTCATAGTTCAAGCCAATGGACCCTAACATTTGTTTTGCATCATACGTCCGAGAAGGGGAGCACATTATCCTTCGCAACATTTCTTTCAATAGTGTGAGTAATTCAAGAAAGCTCTTATCCGTCCATCCGTGGCAAGTTTTCAAGTTATACAACTTTATCACACCCAATAATTTTGTGAATTCAAGATAACCTCATACAACGGCGTCCTCGCATCCGTTATCAACTTCTCAAACATTTGAGGACGGCCATTAAGATCGCCTTCAAAAGCCTTTGCCATCTCTTCAAATTCATCCCCAACAAACGTAGGTATTTCTTGTCAACCTGCACATCTCTCAAGACTATTACCCATATTCAAGATTCAACTCTTTCCTCACCATGCATTGTCCAACAAGTGTAAGTTTGATCAATTCCATTACCCTTTAAATGTCCCCAAACTCGTCGCATTAATCGATTTTACATAGCAACAACGTAAAACAGGACATATCATATTACTAGATCTCCTAAACGCTGAACAAAGACAAATCACAAAATAATCCACTCCATCTCTATATTCCTTGGACAGCATTTATCGCGTACATCCACTTTCTATCCATAATGTCCCAATATCTATAATAAATTCGATAAGAGAATTTACAATTTTATTGAAGCTAAGACATTCAATCAACTAGCTAGTAGTTTCAACTAAACAAATCAAAGACTTTGATGTCTTCTATATAGTCATTAATTCTTCATAGAAAATAAACAAAAGAACAAAAAAGTACCCGAACAAGTGGAAGCAACACCGACAAATATCCAACCAAATTGTGGAACAACGATCGCGAAGTCCGACAAAAAAACTCCCAAAACCTAACAAACAATTCGTGATATTCGATTTAGGCATATTTGATTTTACTAATATAGATGACACACACTTTGCTTAAAAATCTATCATTTGAGAATCAAAATCTCAACAAAACCAAGCAACAAACACATATCAACTAATTTCTCTCCTATCAAACACATTCAACTAATTTTACACATATCAAACACATACAAATACATTCAACATATTCCTCTCTTATCAAATATTTTTTTTCACACATTCAACATATTCCAATCAAACTACATATTCATCTCCAACCTAACAAAAACCTAAAAACCAAAAAACAAAATAGAGAACTAACCTTTGAGAGAAGATGAGGACAAGCAATGAGGACTATGGGTGCTAGAGAGGATTAAGACAAGCAATGTGGGTTTTGGGGTTATTGTGGGTTTGGGGGTTTGTGGGTTATTGTGGGTTTATGGGTTTGTGGGTTTGGGGGTTTGTGGGTGGCGCTAGAGAGAACGAGAGTGAGGGAGAGTTGAGAGAGGAAGAGCTAATGAGAGTGAGGGAGAGAAGAGAACCGTGAGAGAGAGACGTGAGCGAGAGAGAGAGAGGTTTGTGGGTGTGGGTTTTTCCTGAGAGTGAGGAAGAGAACGTACGCAGAGAGAGAGAGGAGAAGAGAAGCGCGAAAGGAAATGAAAAAAAGAGAGAAAACGAACGGGCAAAAAAAAAAGCAATACTCAGTGTTTCTAAAGAAACGCTGAGTATATGGTGAGAACGCGTGTGTTATGGGCAGCGTTTGTGTAAAAAACGCTGAATATATGGTGAGAACGCGTGTGTTATGGGCAGCGTTTGTGTAAAAAACGCTGAGTATATGGTGAGAACGCGTGTGTTATGGGGGCAGCGCTTGTGTAAAAACGCTCGAGTATATGGTGAGAACGCGTGTGTTATGGGCAGCGTTTGTGTAAAAACGCTGAGTATTTGGTGAGAACGCGTGTGTTATGGGCAGCGTTTGGAGAGAAACGCTGAGTATATGGTGAGAACGCATGTGAGATGCGTGGCGTTTTTAAAGAAACGCTGGGTAAGGCTCACGCGTTCTACGCGATGGGCAGCGTTTTTTTAAAAACGCTGGTTATAGGGGCGCCTTTTTTAAACATATCTGGCGTAGTGAGCCACTCTTGAAGAGTTTATGGAAGTCCTCAGCTCCGTCGAAGTTCATCGTACACTCGTGGAGATTATTATCGGAATGCCTTCCTACGCGTGTAGCACTACAGCAGCGTGGTGTTTTAATTTCTTACACGGGCCGTCCTATGTGTTTTGTGTCAGGTCCGAGGAGGATGTGATGCACCTATTTTTCCTTTGCGGTGTTGCGCAGAAAGTCTGGCAGAGAATTGCAGCATGGACTGGTTTGAGACTGCAGAATTTTGCTGATCAATGGGAACATTTTGCTGCTGTAAAAATCTGTGGAGGAGGGAAAAAAAGAACGAAAGGACAGAATCTTATTTGGATTAATAGGAACAAAGTTATTTTTAAAGGTGGAGTACCTAGTGTAGATGATATGGTAGAGCAAATCAAACATTTATCTTGGGTTGGTTTGCCAATAGGGTGGGAGATAGTGTTGAAGTTTTGTATGATAATTGGTGTAGCAATCCATCCAAGTGTCTGGCTTTGCTACATGAGGTACTTCTGTGTATGAGGTACTGCTTGTACCATTTGAAGCAATGAAACTCTTTGATTTATCTAAAAAAACATACTTTTTGCTAATATTTTAATATGCGATTTCCTTATTAGAAACTGTTACTAAAAGAGTTTAAATTTTAATTAAATAATATCTAAGTGATTTTATACTATTTAGAAGTTTAAATTTTTTTTTCCGGTCAAAAAAAAAGTTTAAATTTTTGTCTGTCAAAAGAAGTTTAAATTTTTATGCCAAGGTAAAGAAAGTAGTGTTTAAATAATTGAAATAAGCGAATTTATAGCTTCAATTAATAATGCTTAATTTAAATATCATGAGGTTAATTATTATACACTATCGGTGTAAAAAGTTTTGAAGCATTAACAATTTGCAATCAATATATATATATTGAAAATTAATAATGCCGGTTCGTATCGTTCTCCCCTCCCAACAGAGTTTTTGCCACACCCAATCAATATATATGTGACTTTAGTAGTAGATTTGAAAGAGTGAAACATCTTTAATGCTTGAAAGTTTCGATTACTAATTTTATTTATTGAAAAAAAATGATTGAATACGTATAGTTAATTTATTCCCATGGTGATTCTTTATTAGTATAATAATTCCCAGCTTTTTTTATGAATTTAAATTTTATATTTTTTTAATGTACTTTTAAAATCGTTTTTGGTATACCAAATGAGAATGGTAGCCTCGAGGATATAGCCTTGTTAAGTAAGAGCTATTAAGTATATAAAATTAGAGATCGTTATTACAACAGTAGCATGTACTATTTATGCTAATTAGTGGACCCTACAGGTCTCTAGGGTATCACTGTCTGTTGCTTGCCACTGTGCTAGTGGGATGGCCACTACCTGGGTACGAGCCAGTGGTAGTCTACCGCATCCTCCTTCCTTCTCTTTTAGTCAGACGCGTCTTGATCTGTGCATATTCCGTACAACGGCGCATGTGGCACTGGGGTTTCCTTTAGTACTATTTGTGCTTCCTCTAGTGTACATTATGCTCCTCTGGTCCTCTTCTTTGGCTTTCCCAAGCTCTCTTCGGTCTTTAGAGCTTCTGACTGTCGTTTCCGGACACCCTCAATACACAGCCCTTCGAGCTTTAAGCCTTTCATAGCGAAGATGCTCCGAGCCTTTCTGGGTGGTCGGTCCGTGATTAATTCTCCACTTCTCAATGCTTTTTCCATTTATTGTTTATTGACCTACAACCTTTTTCAAGTACGAGGTATGCACTGGCTTTCTAGTTTTCCATCAAAATATTAATGTATCTTTGTTTCCCTTAGCACTTTTAATGATGGTTAAATGCGTTTCTGACCACCTCTTCTTCATTCATGTAGAAATAGAGCTTTTGGCTTTGTGTTGTTTCCTTTGTTCTGATTTTTCTCCCTGTCGCCCTTTGTCTATTTCTTCGATGCTAGCAGAGTGTCCGTTGCTGGTCGGTGGGGCGTCATTTTATGGTCAATGTCATATTATGTTTTCTTAACCATTTCGATTAGAGTTGTGTGGAGTACCTAAAGGTTGTCCTCTTGCTCTGCAGGCACCATCAAATTTAGGGATCGATTCTTAGTTCATCACCCATCATTCTGACTTCAGTGGCGTCCTTATGTTGCTAGCTAAGACATGGCGTTGATTCTCTTTGAATGGGAGCACTATGGTGTCTCATCTGCAGATGTGTTCTTGGCTGCTTAGGTTTTGATCCTCTTCCTTGACAGATGTTTGAAAGATGAGGAAGCGACAACGTGGACACCGACCGAGGGACTTGGTTGCTCCTCAATGTAGGGTCTTGGTGTTTCCCAATATTTTGGAGTAACCATGGGCCCACGACTTCATTAATGACTAGGAGCGAACTTCCATTTTCTTCCGAGGACCGATTCTGAGAAGTGGGTCTTCTCTAGATATGGTAAAACCATGAGTTTTTCTCTAGTTTTAATGGTTCTCTTAGGTGGTCCATTTGATCATTGTGAGAGGCGCCTCGATTTCTGTTGTTGTATTTAAGGTTAACTACTTGTAATGTGTTATATCTTTTATTTATCTTTTAGCCCTTCTAAGATCGCCTTCGTATATGTATCTGTGGAATAAATTTGTCTTTTACAATTATCCTGCCTCTTTCATCTCCTTTTTTGACGCATTGCATAAGAACCCAACGTATTGTGCGATGACACAGAGGGAGAGCAAGCCAATGCTTGGGTTTTGGTTGAAAGCTCTTCAATTTAAACCACTCCTGAATTCGATCACGAGAAACCCAATGTACCATTCTAGGACGGAGAGGGAAACCGAGTCAATGCTCGGGTTTTGGCTTAAATCTTTTCACTTTGAACCCCTCCAGAATTTGATCTGGAGAAACCCAATGTACCATTCCAAGACTGAGAAGGAAACTGAGTCAATGCTTAGGTTTTATTTTAAACATCTTCACTTTAAATCCCTACTGAATTCGATCAGGAAAAAATGAACGTTTCGCACGATGACGGACAGGGAAGCCGATTCATTGCTCGATTTTGGGTTTAAAGATCTTCAATGCTCGGGTTTTGGTTTAAAGCTTTTCACTTTAAATACCTCTTGAAGTTGATCTGAAGAAACCCAATGTACTATTCGAGGACGGAGAGGGAAACCAAGTCAATGCTCGGGTTTTGGTTTGAACCTCTTCACTTTAAACCCCTCCAAAATTCAACCAGGAGAAAGCCAATGTAACTTCCAAGGACGGAGAGGGAAACAAAGTCAATCCTCGGGTTTTAAGGTCTTATTTTGCCTTGGTTTTCTGCTCGTTGTTTATGCTCGTCAACTGAGGGCTAATACCCGAGTCAATGCTCGGGGTGGTCAGGTGCGTGGCCTTTTCGCTCGTCACCAGAGGGCTAATACTAGATTCATATGGGAAACTTGGTTTAATATTTCATCGGCCTCTACGGGCTTTAAAAACTGCGTACATTTTTGTGCTAGCTAAAACTATGGCGCAGGTTTGTTGTGTTCCATGATCTTGGGACATCCTTACTATCCTGATGTTCCAGGTTTAATGCTCGTTGTGTTCCTAGTTGGGTGATAGCTAGCCAATTTCCCCTACCATTATCATTCTCTTTTGGGCTGTATTTCCAGGTTGCTCGCCTTTTACATGCTTCTTCCTTTACTTAAGCTAGAGTACGAAACTCGTCAAGTAAGTCGAGGTTTACCTGCAGGTTTGGCTCGTGGTCTCCTTTTCCCGATAGAATTCTGATCGTACCTTGATCACCAAGTGTTTGTTGCCTGCTGCTCCTTCGTCCGGTCGTTTATAGGGGATGAGGACCGGTCTTGAGAGCACCTCGGGTGGTACCTGCAAAGACACCCGACGCCTAGTCGGGTGTGCTAACGCGTGGTATCACAGTAGGAATTGCGCACTGATAATATGGATGGAGGTGGTATTTATACCACCTGGGCGACCGCCGCTGCGATAAATATGGTCTGGTCACGAGAATCATGACCAAGACATAGAGTGGGCAAATGGGTCGAGCTCGCCGCCGCCGCTAGCCCGCAAAAGCATAGGTA
Organism: Oxytropis ochrocephala; assembly: GCA_020916435.1. Classification (NCBI taxonomy): domain Eukaryota; kingdom Viridiplantae; phylum Streptophyta; class Magnoliopsida; order Fabales; family Fabaceae; genus Oxytropis; species Oxytropis ochrocephala. The sequence continues at coordinate 53,329,262 of CM037088.1, forward strand.
TTGGGCCTAAGAAGTCGAGCCCATTTTTAAAACCGGGCTTTTTAGCCCGAACTAGAAAAGCCCGAGCTCGCAATGGGCTAGCCCATTTGGGCCATGGGTAGCCCGCAAGCCCGCAAATTAAAATAACAAGGTTTGTTCGCCCGTTTCTATGTTATGATGCCTAAGTAGTTTACATAAGAGGCATGAATATTTAGGTAAATTACACTTAATCCATTTGTAAGGGGAAGATTTTTTGTAGTGTTTAGAGTTCCTGCTTTACTAAAGTGATGTTATCTACTGTATTTTATATAACATCACCTCACTGCAGTTTATCTAAATGGCTAAATAGAGTTATTATACTAAAGTATTTTACAAAAGAACCAAGAAAGTTTGTTGCATCAGCTACTAGGAACTCTGTTAAATGTATAAGCATAATAATTATTAAAAATACCCATCAAATAACTACTGCATGTAATAGCTGTAACGCCCCAAATATAATTCAATTATTTATTTAGTGGGTTCTTTAAGGCTTACAACATTTGGTTAAGTCAAAGGATTAATTGGAGTTTTAGGGTATTTAGGAGGTATTTGATTTAAATGAGGAGTGGTGGTTAGTAAAAGGGGAGTGGTAATTTAATTAAAAGAGGGAGTAGTGCAAGTGATGGAGGGAGTGTAATTAGAGGCCCATGAGAGTTAGGCCCATGATCCATGAATTTAGCCCATTTGTATGCCTTAAAGGGAAGTGTCGAAGGAGAGGGAGACATTCCATTTCCAACAAAAATCTTAGAAAAGTCAAAGGGAAAGTAAGAGAGAGAAGTTGGTAGGTGAGATCACTTTCTAGAGAGAAGAAGGAGAACGTTGGCGTGGGAGGAGCTCTAATCAAGGGAGAAGAGTTGCCGTGAGTGTTAACCTGGAGGGTTTCAAGAAGAGAGTGTGTTCTACTCAACTGATCGAGGTATGCCGAGTAGAGCAGGTGAGATAGTTTTAGAGAGAGGAAGAGGAATCTGGCGTGGAAGAGCTCAATGCCAAGGAGGAGCTGGAATGTTGGTGATTCTTGGTGGATCGGGAAGGCTTGGTGGAGAGAGTGCTACTTCTTCAATCTTTTGAGGTTGTGGGCTCTCTTTCATCTATAATAGATTATATTATGTGTGTTATGCGTGAGTAGACTCTAGGAATGATTCTGAGCTGCCTTGTATGTTTTGTGTGTTTGATGTGTTTGAAGTTGTGTCTTAGTTCCACTCCAGTGGAGTTGTGATGTATTGATGTTGAGTAGATCCTATGAGAGACAACGGAGAGGAATGGGAGCCGAGAAACTCTCATCCCAGTGAGCTTGTGTGGGTGTTGTAACCTTCGTGAAGTCCTTATCGAGTGTTGGACTAGTCAGTGAAGGGAAAGTGTTTAGTAGTTGGCTTAAGTATGATCATAGCGCGTGAGAACTAGAGAAGGGAAGGAAGAGGTAGACTAGGCGCAGTAGAGACCTAATGGTCGAGGTGTAGATGCCTATCTACAAGTGTATCAAAACTCATTGTGTGTCGGGCATGTAAGTGTCGAGAGATGTGTGTGTCGGGTATGTAAGTGTCGAGAGATGTGTGTGTCAAGTATGTAAGTGTCGAGAGATGTGTGTGTCGGCATGTAAGTGTCGAGAGATGTGTGTGTGTCGGCATGTAAGTGTCGGAGATGTGTGTGTCGGCATGTAAGTGTCGAGAGATGTGTGTGTCGACATATACACATGAGTCGAAGGAGCGCACGTAGAAGTATATAAGGGTGTGTTGGACTAAGTATATGTAACACCCCAAAATAGTTCAATTAATTAATTAATTAGTTGAGTTATTTAAGGTTACAACTTTTAATTAAGCTAAGTATTAATTAGGAGTTTATTTCATTTGTGGATGCTTAAGTTGAAATGGAGAAGGTGGGCGTAGAGGCCCATGAGCCAATCGAGGCCCATGAGCCATTGAAGCCCATGGACTTGCATTAAAGGGGGAGTGTCGAAGGAAAGGAAGCATGTTTCCACCAAAGAGAATCTTAGAAAAGTCAAAGGGAAGTAAGAGAGAGAAGTTGGTAGGTGAGATCGATTTCTAGAGAGAAGGAGAGCATCTTGGCGAGGAAGAAGCTCAAGCTCAACTGAGAAGTGTTGCGCGAGTGTTAATCGGAGGAATCGGGTGAAGAGAGGGTCGTTTGCTCAACCGATCAAGGTTAGGGGGCTCTCTTCTCACGTATAATAATCAGTAGTATGATGAGTGTTATGTGTGAGTAGTTGTATTTGTTCCTTCTTTGAGCCGTGGTTGCATGTTTGTGTTTCGATTCTCGCTAAATGTTGTGTTTAGCCTGCTTTCAAAGAGATTGTGTGGAGAGGTTGAGGTGTTGGTCACGAGAGGCTACCGAGTGAAATGGGAGTCGAGGAAACTCTCATCCCCAAAGGAGCTAGAGTGAGAGCTAAAGTGTGAGACGTGAGAGTGTAAGGCTTTTATGGAGTAGAACGCTAGACTACCGAGGTGTAGATTTGGAGTTAAGTGTTCATAACAAGAGAACGTGTGTCCGAGCTTAGCCGTAAGGGGTCGACTTGGGGTTGTAGAGGTGTATCTACCTACCACTAGTGTAACGGCTTAAGTGATGATCGTAAGTCAAAACGTAGTAACGAGGTCATGTGGCCGAGGTGAGTGATATAGCACAAGTAACTAAGTGTACGAGTACATAGGACTAGGTACGAGGATCGGTTTGGGGCTTGCCGAGAGCAGAGTAGGTAGCCGAGATGCTTAGGCCGAGGTAAGGTACCTAGACTTAGTCCGGCCAAGTGCCGATGACAACGCAGCGTGAAGTAACCGAGGTGTTATGGCCGAGGCGTGAGAGTGTATCATACCTAGGTGCACTTGACGAGGTGAGATGTACGCTTAGTGTGAAGTAGAGTGACTATGAGTGGAGCAGAGCGTGCAGGCACGCCGAGGTGCCGAGTGTGCCGAGGTGCTATAGGTGCCGAGGTGTGGTTTTAACGCTAGCGCCGCGAAGGTTGTTGCCGGGCGACCGTGAGAGTCGCTTTGAAGTGCCAAGTGCGCGAGGGGTTAAATGTGTAGTCATTTTAGTCCCTAATAGACGCTTTAGTCCTAAGTAACATGGTAGTCCTCGTAGTGACTATTTGGTCCACTACTAGGCGCCGAGGTGGTCGATGAGTCGAGGCGATGTACTTTTAGCGCAGTAGGGTCGATGAAGAGACGTCGGCTTTAGTGCCGTAATAATGTATGAGAGTTGTTTTGGGGTCGTAGGCTACGAGTAGAGAATTAAATAAACGCTTGAAGTCCCCGAGGGGCATTGAATAAATGAAAATGGTGGATGCAGAGGACTTCGGTCCTGAGGTGAGCAGAGGACTTCGGTCCTATTATGAATAAAAGGTCATGGCCTAATTGGTGAGTTAACAAATGGTGTTATGATTTAATTGAATAATGTATATATTGTGTGTTATGCATTGTTCATGGCGTCGCATAAATCATAAGCATAAGGTGATAGCAGAAGACTTCTGGCCTTGGACTTCGGGCCCTAAGGTGATAGCAGAGGACTTCTGGTCCTAAGGACTTCTGGGTCCAAGGTGATAGCGTAAGACTTTGGTCTTAATGGATCCATCATGCATATGCCCCGAAGTACGGGTCTCGCATCATTCATATAACTCATGCACTAAATAATTGTGTTATTTGTGTGTTGTGCCGAGGTGTTTATATGTGTTTGCTTAGCATGATACTTGTCATCAACCTTATTATATGTGTTTAGAGACTCACCCTAGCCGCTTTTATGTTGCTCTCATGTGGCAACTTGCGTGCATCCCCGAGCAGAGGCCGCTCACCACTGTCGTCGCTGGCGCCGCCTTTTTGCTCGGGTAGGGTAACACCGGGGGCCGAGTAGTGTAAAGGGTCCAGTATGTAGGTTATTTTGTGTGTAAACCTATGTCTTTGGGGACTTGTATTATTTTGACCATGTTGTAACTAATAACTTGTTACTTGATGAGCTCGGCCTTCTAAACCGGTGATGTATGTGCATTACACTACTAATGTTTAGTCATAGCAAATGTTTTATGGTTTTGCTTGGTTAAGTCCGTAGAAAAAAATGTAGCATTCCTCGAGTGGTTTTTGAAAACTCGATTTAAATTGCTAAGTAGTATTAGAATTAAGGGGTGTTACAATAAGTGGTATCGTGAGCAAAAGTCCTGGCCTTGTCCGACCAAGTGTCGAGTCTTGAGTTCCCAAAATTTCGAGTTTTATGGCTCGTCTAAGTAGATTTGTTTATATGTTTAGTGTAATGGCCGGAAGAGCCGAAGGAATGACGCCGCATTGATCGCCGCTTTGGCTTATGGCGGCCGCAATAGGGAATCACCCTCACTGGGCAAATGAGGATGCCGGAGCGAGGAGGTTGGCTACGCTTCGCAGGGAGAATCCTCCTACTTTCAAAGGGAGGTATGATCCCGACGAGCTATGGCCTCGTTAAAGGAAATAGAAAGGATTTTTCGAGTGATGGAGTGTTCGATCGCGCAGAAGGTGAGATTTGGTACTCACATGCCGCCGAGGAGGCAGACGATCGTGGCTTGAAAATCTTCAAAGGTTAGAGATTGTCAAGAAGAAATCACCGATATTTTCAAGAGGAGTTCCCGATGAAGTATTATCCCGAGGATGTCGGGGAAAGAAAGAAATGGAATTCTTAGAGTCAAGCAAGTGGAATAAATCAAGAGCGAGCACGCGCCAAGTTTACCGAAGTGGGTGAAGTTCTACCCCATTACACCGAGCTACCGCCGAAGTTCTCCAAGTGTATTAAGTTTGAGAATGGTTCAAGACCCGACATCAAGGAGGCCATTGGGTATCAACAGATAAGTGGTGTTTGCTCGCTTGGTGAATAGCCGCAGACCTTCGAGGAGACAAGGTGGTCGCGATCGCTACCTATAAAGTCGGAGCGGAGAAGCGCAATCTCAAGCACTGCATAAGCCATACGAGGGTTCCGTGGAAAGGGTAAAGGAAGTGGAAAGTCGCAGCCAAGGCGCCAAGTGGGGAGATGCTCCTCCGAGTATTATATGTTTCAAATGTGGAAAACCGGTCACAAAAGTTTTGACCGCCCACCCGTTAAGTGTTTTAAGTGTGGCAAGGAAGGCCACAAGGCTCCGCATCGTGAGAAGAAGGATATAATTTGCTACAACCGCGGGGAGGTAGGGCATATCGCTTCGAGGTGTTCCAAGCCGGGAAGGAAAGGAATGTTGGTAAAGTGTTCGCTACTGGCCGGTTCCGAGGTGGTGAATGAGATAAAAGGTACGTGTTTTATAAATGGAATTCCTTTGATTGCAATCGTGACACCGTGCCACGCACTCTTTTATTTCTCGCATTGTGTGCTAAAAGATTGGATTTAGTGTTGTCTACTATGGTGAGGAGATGGTTATTGCACTCCAAAAGAAGCGGCCGCGACTACCTCTCTCGCTTGTTTGAAGTGTCCTCTCGTTAGCCTTTGGCGAGACTTCGTAGTTAATTTAACTGCCTACCTTTGGAAGCGGATGGACGCTATCCTCGGTATGGACCGTTAGTGGCTAACCGAAGTTCATATCAATTGCGCTAGTAGGTCGCTAAGTTTCCTTTCTTCCGAGGTGGAAGAATCGCCCGATGTTCACGAGCAAACAAGGTAATGAAGGAAGCGGGCTACGTTGTTTGCGCTGAGTGTGACAATGTCCGCAGAGAGCCGAGCTAAAATTGGTGAAGTGCCGGGCAGCGAGTTTGCGTATGTTTCCGCACGAGATTCCCGAGGTTCCACCGTAAAGAGAGGTCGACCAAAGATTGAGTTAGTACCGAACTAGGCCGGTGTCTATGGCACCCTTATAGATGTCCGCAAATCGAGCTAGCCGAGTTGAAGAAGCGCTGAAGAGTTGCCGGAGAAGAGGTTTATAAGGCCAAGCGTGTCACCTTGGGGCGCACTCGTGTTATCGGTGAAAAAGAAGGATGGAAGTATGAGATTATGCGTGGATTACGTGCAATTGAACAAGGTAACAATTAAGAACAAGTACCCACTCCCAAGAATTGATGATTCGATGGACCAATTGGTGGGTGCGCAAGTATTTTCAAAGATTGACCGAGGTCGTGGTACCATCGATCAAGGTGAAGGACGAGGACATTCCTAAGACAAAGATTTAGAACTCCTGTGATGGACACTACGAGTATTCAAAGGATGCCATTTGGTGTTACTAATGCTCCCGAGTATTCATGGAGTATATGAATCGATCTTCATGAATATTTGGATCGGTTTGTGGTAGTGTTCATTGACGACATTTTAGTCTACTCCAAGTCGTGAGAGGAGCATGCCGAGCATCCGAGATTGGTGTTGTGAGGTATTGAAGGATAAGAAGATGTACGCCAAGTTGTCCAAGTGTGAATTTTGGTCGAGGCGTTGAATTTCCTAGGTCATGTCATCTCCAAAGGAAGGTATAGCGCTGATCCTTCCAAGGTAGAAGCGTGTGTTGCAATGGGAAGCACCCAAGCCTGGCCATCGAGGTGAGAAGTTTTCTGGTTTACCGGGTATTACGTAAGGTTCATAGAGGGGTTTTCCAAGTTGGCGCTGCCACTAACTCGCCTTGACCTGTAGCGGAAGGCATTTGTGTGGGGACGACAAAGGTGAAGAAAGTTTCCAAGAATTGAAGAAGAGGTTGACAACGCCTCCGCCCCGACGCTGCCTAATCCAAATGAGCCGCTTGTGGTGTACCGTGATGCGCCTAAGATGGGTTTGGGCCGCGTGGCCGATGCAAGAAGGTAAGCGTGGTTGCTTACGCTTCAAGGCAATTGAAAATTCATGAGAAGAACTACCCTACACACGATTTGGAGCTTGCGCCGTGGTGTTTGCATTGAAGATATGGAGGCATTATCTATATGGTTCAAGGTTCAAGTGTTTAGTGACCATAAGAGTTTGCAGATTCGCTTGATCGTAAGGAGTCAAAACGAGGCAGAGGAGATGGTTGGAGCTATCAAGGATTATGATTTCGGGGTTGAACTATCACCCCGAAGGCAAATTTGGTGGTCGATGCACTAAGTAGGAAATCGCTGCATGCATCAAAGAATGATGGTAAAGGAGCTAGAGCTAATCGAGCAATTCGAGACCTAAGTTTAGTGTGTGAGCTAACTCCTCAAAGCATTAAGTCGGAATGCCGAAAATCACAAATGAATTTCTCGAGTGACATCAAAGAGGCGCAGGTCGGACGCCAAGCTTGTAGACGCGGCGTTGCAGTATCGGCCGAGCCGAGGACAAAGATTTTGAGTTGATGCGCAAGGATTGCTAAGGTATAGAACTCTGATTTTGTGTCCCCGATGACGAAGATCAAGAGAGCAATCTTAGAAGAGTGTCATAGAGTAAGCCGAGTATTCATCCAGCGCCACCAAGATGTATCAAGACTTGAAGGGTTGTTTGGGTGGCAAGGTATGAAGAGAGATGTAGCCCGGTTTGTGTACGCTTGTCCGGTTTGTCGAAATCCAAGGTAGAACATCGGGCCGCAGGTTGTTGCAACCATTGAAGATTCCAGTGAGTGGAAGTGGGACAAGATTGCGATGGACTTTGTGGACTGGGTTTGCCGAAAGTACAAGAAGGAGGTTTGATACCATTTGGGTAGTGGTGATAGATTGACGGTCCGCCATTTCATTCCCATCAACATCACCTATCCGATGTCAAGGTTGGCGAGAGATATACATCCAAGTGATCGTGAAGCTACACGGGTTCCTCAAGTATTATTTCGCATGCAGATCCAAGGTTTACTTCGCACTCGGGAAGTTTGCAAGATGCGTTGGTACGAAATTGCGCTCGAGCTCGCAGATATCATCCACAGATCGATGGTCATCCGAGAGACCATCCAAATGCTGGAGGACTTTCTCGAGAGCGTGTGTTCTCGATCAAGCGAGGAGCGTGGGATTCGTGATCTACCACCGATTGAGTTCACGACAACAACAACTTTTCATTCTAGCATAGGGATGGCACCTTTTTCGAGGCATTATACGGGAGAGGTGCAGACTCCATCAGGTTGGAGTGAGGCAGAGAAGGTGTGGTACTCTGACCCGAGGTCGCATGCGAGAGACCACCGAGAAGGTAAAGCAAATTCAAGAGAAAATGAAGGCTTCGTGAGAGTAGCGTAAGAGCTACCATGACAAGAGGAGAGGCGGAGTTGGAGTTTCAAGCTCCTGCGGAACATGTGTTTTTGAGAGTCAATCCGGTGGATCGGTGTGGGTCGAGCTTTGAAGGCTAAGAAGTTGTCCCCTCGCTTCATTGGTCCATATCGATCCTAGAGAGAGTCAGGAAGGTGGCTTACCGAGTTGCTTTGCCACCTAACCCACAAATTTGCATAATGTGTTCCATGTGTCTCACCGAGGAAATATATTTCGCATCTGCCCCATGTAATTCAAGTGGACGACGTGCAAGTAAGTGAGAATTTGACCGTGGAGACAAAGGCTTTTGATTAGATTGAAGACCGAGAAGTGAAGACTTTAAGAGGAAAAGAGATCAAGCTAGTAAAGGTGATTTGTTTGAGCCGCCATGAGAATGCTACTGGGAGCCGAGAGCAAGATGCAGAAGCCTATCCCGAGTTGTTTGCTTCGTAAGATTTCGAGGACGAAATGTTCCAAGTGGGGGAGAGTTGTAACACCCCAAAATAGTTCAATTAATTAATTAATTAGTCGAGTTATTTAAGGTTACAACTTTTAATTAAGCTAAGTATTAATTAGGAGTTTATTTCATTTGTGGATGCTGCTGAAATGGAGAAGGTGGATGTGAGAGGCCCATGAGCCAATCTGAGGCCCATGAGCCATTAGGGCTTCCAAGGAATTGCATTAAAGGGGAGTGTCGGGCGGAAAGGAAGCATGTTTCCACCAAAGAGAATCTTAGAAAAGTCAAAGGGAAGTAAGAGAGAGAAGTTGGTAGGTGAGATCGATTTCTAGAGAGAAGCGGAGAGCATCTCGGCGAGGAAGAAGCTCAAGCTCAACTGGAGAAGTGTCACGCGAGTGTTAACCGGAGGAATCGGTGAAGAGAGGTCGCTTGCTCAACCGATCAAGGTTGTGGGGCTCTCTTCTCACGTATAATAATCAGAGTATGATGAGTGTTATGTGTGAGTAGTTGTATTTGTTCCTTCTTTGAGCCGTGTTGCATGTCAGGTGTTTCGATTCCGCTAAATGTCAGTGTTTAGCCTGCTTTCAAAGAGATCAGGTGGAGAGGTCGAGGTGTTGGTCACGAGAGGCTACCGAGTGAAATGGGAGTCGAGGAAACTCTCACCCCAAAGTGAGCTGTAGAGTGAGAGCTAAAGTGTGAGACGTGAGAGTGTAAGGCTTTTATGGAGTAGAACGCTAGACTACCGAGGTGTAGATTTGGAGTTAAGTGTTCATAACAAGAGAACGCGGTGTCCGAGCTTTCAAGCGAAGGGGTTGACTTGGGGTTGTAGAGGTGTATCTACCTACCACTAGTGTAACGGCTTAAGTGATGATCGTAAGTCAAAACGTAGTAACGAGGTCATGTGGCTTCGAGGTGAGTGATATAGCACAAGTAACTAAGTGTACGAGTACATAGGACTAGGCACGAGGATCTGGCTCAGGCTTGATGAGGAGCAGAGTAGTAGGCCGAGATGCTTAGCCGAGGTAAGGTACCTAGACTTAGTCACAAGGCGCCGACAACGCAGTAGCGTGAAGTAACCGAGGTGTTATGGCCGAGGCGTAGAGTGTATCATACTTAGGTGCACTTGACGAGGTGAGATGTACGCTTAGTGTGAAGTAGAGTGACTATGAGTGGAGCAGAGCGTAGGCACGCCGAGGTGCCGAGTGTGCCGAGGTGCTATAGGTGCCGAGGTGTGGTTTTAACGCTAGCGCCGCGAAGGTTGTTCTTGCGCGATCGTGAGAGTCGCTTTGAAGTGCCAAGTGCGCGAGGGGGTTAAATGTGTAGTCATTTTAGTCCCTAATAGACGCTTTAGTCCTAAGTAACATGGTAGTCCTCGTAAGTGACTATTTGGTCCACTACTAGGCGCCGAGGTGGTCGATGAGCCGAGGCGACAAATTTCTTAGCTACCAGAGTCGATGAAGAGACGCCGGCCTAGTGCCGTAATAATGTATGAGAGTTGTTTTCAGGCCGTAGGCTACGAGCAGAGAATTAAATAAACGCTGAAGTCCCCGGTGGGCATTGAATAAATGAAAATGGTGGATGCAGAGGACTTCTGGCCATGAGAGGTGAGCAGAGGACTTCGGGTCCTATTATGAATAAAAGGTCATGGGTCTAATTGGTGAGTTACTCAAATGGTGTTATGATTTAATTGAATAATGTATATGTTGTGTGTTATGCATTGTTCATGGCGCCGCATAAATCATAAGCATAAGGTGATAGCAGAAGACTTCTGGTCTTGGACTTCGGCCCTAAGGTGATAGCAGAGGACTTCTGGCCCCAAGGACTTCGGGTCCAAGGTGATAGCGTAAGACTTCTGTCCTTAATGGATCCATCATGCATATGCCCCGAAGTACGGGTCCGCATCATTCATATAACTCATGCACTAAATAATTGTGTTATTTGTGGTGTCGTGTCGAGGTGTTTATATGTGTTTGCTTAGCATGATACTTGTCATCAACCTTATTATATGTGTTTGTGAGACTCACCCTAGTCGCTTTTATGTTGCTTCTCATGTGGCAACTTGCGTATCCCCGAGTAGAGGTCGGCTCACCGAAGTCGCTGGCGCCGCCTTTTTGCTCGTGGTAGGTAACACCGGGGGCCGAGTAGTGTAAAGGGTCTCAGTATGTAGGTTATTTTGTGTGTAAACCTATGTCTTTGGGGACTTGTATTATTTTGACCATGTTGTAACTAATAACTTGTTACTTGATGAGCTCTTGCCTTTCTAGGCCGTCGTGATGTATGTGTGCATTACACTACTAATGTTTAGTCACGCAAATGTTTTATGGTTTTGCTTGGTTAAGTCCGTAGAAAAATATAGCATTCCTCGAGTGGTTTTTGAAAACTCGATTTAAATTGCTAAGTAGTATTAGAATTAAGGGGGTGTTATAGATAGGTATCGAATTGTACTTGCCGGGTGAGGCGATATGTGCCAATGCGTAAGTTGTCGAATATAGTGACTGAGCGTAAGTTGATGATGTATAGGAGATGGCGGGTAAGAAGTGTGTTCGAGGTGTAATGTGTCGACTTGTAGCTACCGAGGTGAGGGGTATGTGTATCGAGGTGAAGTGGGTCAAGTGGAGTGTATATATACCTGCCGTAGTCATGCCAGAGTGCGCACGCATGTTACAGCCGCAGTATCCTGTCGAGGTAAGTGTACCGAGGTTTGTGCACGTGGAATAGTAAGTGTAGTGAAGCTTAGCGTGACGCAGCAGTAGGGAACCGAGGTGCCAAAAGAGTGTACCGAGGTGTCAGTGAAGTATAGTGGTCGAGGTGAGTGCTTAGGTGTATCAGGCCTAAGTGTAGTAATCAAGGTGAAGTCAGGTGGTTAGGTGTGAAATGACTAAGTGTAGATGATGAAGTGAGTCAGTGAATAAGCCTATGTGTAGTTGAGGAGGTGTAGTGCATGGACGCCTAAACTAGTATTGCCAAGGTATAGGGTGTATATACCGAAGTGTATGTGTGGAAGTGTAGGTGTGATGGAAGATAGGGTGTGTGTGCCGAGGTGCAACGTGGTGCGCCGAGGTACTGAGTGGTGCCGAGTTGCTGTGAGTATAGCCGAGGCAAAACGAGGTAGTTGTAGAGGTGAATGGTGAGGAGGTGATGTTCCTAAGTGTAACTGTAGGTGGTAACCGAGGTAGAAACCGAGGTAAATGACGATGGGTGTAAGTGTGGCTAAGACTCCAATGTGGGAGTCGACTTGTAGTCACGGGTGTAGCGTAGGTATACCGAGGTGATTACTGAAGTGTAGCGTGTATCTATACGCGGGAGTGTAGTTGCTGGAACGTGGTTGCCAAGGTGGATGAAGATGGGTTTGTTCCTAAGTGAACTGAGGCGAGTGGCAGAGAAGTGAGGAAGGATAGGTTGCCTAAGTGAAGTAACTAGGAAACCGAGGTCGCCTGGCGGCGCCATTGAAAGTGTAAGGCGCGCTGGGTGGAGGCGTAGCCGAGGTGGTGAACCGAGGTGATCGAGGGTGAATCAAGTAGTGTAGCCCAGCCAGTGTTAAGACTAAGGTGAAGTAAGTAAGGTAGTTGTGGTATAAGTATAGATACCGAGATGATTTATGGTGTAGAGAGAGGCCTAGTGCCCGTGGTGCCGAGGTGAGTGATGCGTGTGCCGAGGTGCCGTGGATGGTGCCGAGGTTCCGCTTCGAAGCCACGCTTGCGCAAGGCGCCGCCAGCGCAACTAGAGTGCTGCTTTGGCGCCAAACGCTTAAGTGTTTGAAATGGGATAGTTCGCTTAGTCCCTAGGTGACGCTTTAGTCCTAGTGACGCTGCGGGTCCTCAGAGGATCGCTTAGTCCACTACGCTTAGTGTGAGGGTGTCGAGGTAGCGTGAGAACTACGATTGTGGGAGTATTGAGTGGAGGGTTGGACGATAACCACGGGGTCGTGGTCCGAGGTGCGAAGTCACCTTTAGAGCCGTGAGAGATGATGTGATTTAAGTGGTGAGGTTTCAAAAGGGACCGACGCTGAGTGTCGGGTCTATGACCTCGCTCGTGTTGTACTCGTGGTGTTCGGGGTTGCCTTCTAGGCATTCTCTCAGAAGAGGAGAAGACTTCGGTCCGCTTAGGTGTCGTGCCGAGAAGTGGGGGTAGCCTTCAAGGAAATGGTTGATCCTTAGGTGAAGTCGCTTGGTCCTTAGGTGACGCACGGGTCCCTGTTGTTGGTGAGTTTTAGTTCGGGCCGTAGTGTCGCTGATTTAAGTGGCGCTGAAGTCCACCACCGCTGGTGGCGATGAGCTCCTGGATTTGTGCGTAGTCACAGAGATAGTGACCGATGTAGTGTGGTTAGCTTTAGAGCTATGGTTCGTGTATTGATGTCACCGCAGGTCGCTGATGATGATGTTAATGACGCTTGTTGTGTATAATTTTCATATATGTGTGTTGACGCTTGTAGAGGATCGAGGTCCCGAGCGCTGCTCACCACGCCAGTAGTAGGTCGAGGTCCCGAGCGCTGCTCACCACGCCAGGTAGGGCGAGGTCCCGAGCGCTGCTCATCACGCCAGTGTAGGGTCGAGGTCCCGAGCGCTGCTCACCACGCCAGGTAGGTCGAGGTCCCGAGCGCTGCTCACCACGCCAGGTAGGTCGAGGTCCGAGCGCTGCTCACCACGCTGTTGATTGGGTGTTGTGGTTGGCCACATGAATTTGGGGATGTCCTTGATTGTTCCCCGTGTTAGAGTGTGTGTCAGTGTGAGCCGAGTTGTTCCCGTGTTTCTAGTTGTCTTTCTCTAGCATAATGTTTATCATACATTTTATTATTTATGAAAATAGACTCACCCTAGTATTTTTATGTTGCTCGCTTCGTCGGGCGACAAACAGTGATGTGCAGTGATCCCGAGTGAAGGTCCTTTCTTTCCTCGCCTAGTTGTGGCGCTCTTGCTCGTGACGCCGAACCGGGAGCCGTAGTCTATTAGTTGTTTAAGATTAGTGTTGAACAGTAATAGATTGATGTATTAGAATTTGAGGGTTCGCCCCATTTAAGTCGTAAGCTATGTATCACGCAATTATATTTTATTAATGAACAGAGATATTGGCTAAGTGAAAGTGATGTTTGATGAACGTAGCATTCCTCGAGGATGTATCTTTGAAAAGAAAAACAATTTTTAAACTCGATTTTATAAATTAATGTATTAATAGTAAGGGGGTGTTACAATAGCCACATGACACAACATCATTAACTAAGTAAGAAGAAACTTGAACTATTTCTAGATGCCAAAATTGCTACCCCCGAACTAAATCTAACTCATAAAGGAACATACTTTGTCCAAAGTGGTTGAATCGAGTCATGGCAATGTCAAGCCATGGTTTCCTCGTTACCTTTGAAGTGAACTATCACGCAATCTTAATCTCATCCATGCATGTTGATGCTCAAGTTATAACCAAGTCCCAAAACATGCCATGACTTACTTATATAGTGTCTTTGTTATTGAGTAATATGTTATTAGACAAGGTGGCAATGTCTCTAATTTTCACAATGTTTGGTTCTCATTCAGATTTTGTGTGTTGCATAATTTTTTTGAAGTTGCATAATTGACAACTGCAGCAATCAAGTCTTAAAACAAATTTACTTGTAATTTATTTTTTAAAAACTTAATTTTTAATTACCACACAGATAATGCGCTAGCCCGAAAGCCCGTGGGTCCGCATAGGGGTCGGGCTTGGGCCTCAAAAGTTGAGCCCGATTTTCAACCCGCCCTTTGGCCCGGCCAGAAAAACCGAGTTCGCTGGGGCCACCCGCCACGTCGGTAGCCCATTTTGCCGCTTCTACCAAGACACGGCCTCGGGGCCGCTTCACTGAGTCGGGCCGCCCATCACTAATGACACCTCCTCGGTCGCCAATACGCCCCTAACAGCTGCCCCCAAGCCTAGGTCGCTTTAGGCGGGCCGAGGCTTGAATTAATGCCCCGGCAAGGTGGCGATTGCCTTCGTAAGTGGATAGGCCTGGCCCCGCTCAAGTGACGCTCGACCGCTGCGTGGCGCTTCGGGCTTCGACCGCCATTAATGCGCAATAATTACGGTGACTTTTGTGTGTCTCGAGACACCCTTTCAGAGCTTCCCATGCAACGGATAGGAGGAGACGAGCCGCAGTCCGCGACGCTTCGCTCCGTGGGCCCTCCTATAAATAGGACATCCGTCAAGACGCCTTCCACACCGAAACTTACGCCTCGCCGCCGACCGAACGATTCGCAGTTTACCTTTAGAGCTATCACGCGCGAGAATTTTCTCGCCCGCTCCTTTCTTCTCTCTAGTTACTGCTTCTCCGTAAGCCGCTCCTCTTAGCCTTTATATTTATTATTGCTTTCCTTTAGTTTTCCACGCCTAGTGAAAGGGAGGCGTCCTGGCCGGGACGACCACGCCGCCTCTTCTCTCGAGCGCCGGCCTCTGGCCGACCTTGACGTGATATCCCCTTCTCGTGTGGATCCGCCGTAACCAAGCTGCACCGCTTGAATTTCTCGGGTGCTCCTCAAAGAGTCTTGCGCTTATGGCTACGCTGGGCCCCAACAAGAGCCAAAGCGCCGAAGTCTCAGATCCTCGTGAGGTCGCCTGACCTTCCTGCATCTTAGAAGGCAGAGGCGCCTCGCGACGCTTCATCGCTGCTCTTCTCGACTTCTAGCTCGAGCGATAGTGTTTCGCTATCTACCTCGACGGGGTCATCGGTCATGGGTTCCCACGCCACCACCGACACCACCGTACTCACCTGAAACAATCATACGCGCGGGCGCGGGCGTAGCTGTACCAACCGATCGATATAGTGGGCGACGAGGAGATGGGTGATGTTACTCAACTGGCACGGGGGGAGTCTTTATGACGAGGTGATCGACGGAAGCCGACCTCCGTGGCCCGAGCCGATGCACGCTGAAGAGAGAGCGCCGCTGTGGAAGAACGCCGACGAATCCACCGAGGAGACCGCCGGTCACGCCGGTCACCGGGCGAATCTGGACGGATGAAGAGGCCGCCGCCACCGCCCTCGGCGAGAATGACATTTCCCGGTGTCCAAAAGATGAGAACTTTTAAGAGTTTCATCGGCCCGAGTCCTCCTCAGACGACGACCAATGCCCTCTTCACCAAGCCGGGTGGAAGGTGAAAGGCATGCGTGAAGAAGAGAATATTGCGACCGCTCCCAAAGTTGAAGTTCACTATGCACCGCTGCCGCCTTTGAAAAGATGGGGATCGCCCCCTTTCACAGCATTTTCACAGGACGCTTTAACTACTTGAATGTCACCCCATCTCGCCCCCACCCGAACTACCGGGGTTCATGAAGACGCTCGAGCACCTATGCGACGGCCGAGCGAACGCGTCGACACTCAAGCTCTTTCTTGCTTTGTTCGAGCCGAGTTGGCATGGTGAGTATGGCACCAACATGGCTCGCAAGGAGCAAGTGTCTTTCAAGAATCGTAAGTCGCTCCCGCAAGTTCTCGTAGGGCCTACTCGGATTCTTTTGCCGCGCGGGTGGAAAACCAATACTTCGGGTTATTCCCGATTCAGAGGCCGCTAAAGATATCGCAGAGATTCTTCCTGACGCACACAAAGGAGCTCTTTCTTTCCCATCTCATGGCGCGCTCACTTTACAAGAAAACCGCGCGATTACACTTTCGCCAGATCTACCTTTGACGAGGAGGACACCGCCACTCGGGTATGATCACCGACCGCCGCCTTCGCCGCAGTAACTCGGCGGATATCCTCGCCGCCATTCTCCGCCTCGCACGGCGGGATAAACCGTGTCCGAGCTCACCAGTGAACTTGACTTATGTTTGATTTCTTTTACTCGCTCTGGCGGCTAACGCCTTTGTTTCTTGCAAGAAAAGCTTTGAAAATGTCGACTGATCGCTCAACCTCGAGAAATTCGCCACCGAAGCGCCCGTAAGAAGACCCCGCCCCGCCGCCTCAACAACGCCAAAACACTCCTAGGCCGACCGGATATCGGGGCGCCCCAGCAAGGACTGGCCGCACCTCGCTTAAGCGACCGAGAGGAGGAGGACGATCGGGTTGAATCCCCATCTTCGAGCTTGAGGATTTTGGTGATGCCGAGGTGGCGCGCTTCAAGAAAGACCCCATGGATTTTTGTGGCGACCGCCAAGTCCGCCAACAAGACGCCGAAAGACTTGAAGAACAATGAAGCACGTAGTTGTCATGCTTATCGCTCGGCCTCGATATATGTTGTTCGCCGTTAACTTGTTTCCCATTTCAAAGCCGAGGCAGAGCGATGCGCCGAGCTAAGGAAAAGGGAGCTTCGAGGAAGCCGACGGAGACTCAAAGAATCGAACTCGAGATCACCGCCCGGAGCGTACTCAAGATCAAGTCGGGCGTCGCGAGTAGGACAAGAAGTTGGCGGCCGAGGATAGGGCCAAGTCAGCCGTGAATAAAGAACTTGCAGAATCCGTGAGGACCTCAAGGCCGAGGTCACTCGGGCCAGGAAGTCAAGGCGCCGCCATCCGTAAGGGTTGCCGAGGTAGCTTCGCGGCAAAAGGGCGCCCTTTACCAATTCGACAATGTTGTGGCTCAAATGAAGTTGCTCGCCGCCCGAGGCATCCAATACGATAAATGCGTTCGCGCACCCGACCACGCGGTCGAGGGATGCAGGAGATCATCTTGCCTCGCGAGGTTTGATGATGATGGCAAGATGGTCCGCAAGCGCCGGTGATCGCTGGTCGTGCTAAGAAATGATCAACTCTTTATTTTGCCCGCCGCGAGCGTTTTTATCAATTGTAATTTCACCGCACTTTGTAATGAATAAATGAATTTCGCTTTTTAAATTTCTATCCGCAAATTTGTCTTTGCATTTTCTAAGGCGCCGCTTTAGGTCGATCGCTGACCGGCCGTGCTTTGTTTAATGCGCTCGTCAGGCCGCCGAGCCCTATTTTGTTACGTGGATCATTACTTGACCCTCGGGTCATTCATCGACTCGTATTTGGGGTCGATCGACGGCACTTCTATGTAGGTCGCCGCCGCCTACAATCTGCTGTGGGGGTTTATTTAACCTCGGGCCATTTCGATGGTGCTTTTGTAGGTCGCCGCGACCTACCATCGATAGTTGGTCAAAGTCGACCCTTGTTTAGGTCGCCGCTGACCTTTGGTCTCGCCAACTCGGTGGCCATGCGGCCACCCCGCTATGTACGCATTTCGAGTGACCGATCGCCAAGATTTTGCTAATAATTTAAAACAAGAATAAAACACAAGAATTTAAAGAACAGCCTCAGAAAAAACCCCAATGGGGAAAAGAGCGCCCGCTGGCCATTTATTCATTCAATAATTGGTCGACATAAAATGAGGTGTTCAAACATAGTAATCGCTTTAGTTTATCACTATTCCATGTCCCGGGATGATCGCCTTCCATGGTTTCTAATTCATACGCCCCACGGCGGCCTTGTTGATGACCCTAAGACGCCTTCCCAATTGGGGCGAGCTTCCTTGACGCGGCATTCTTGTTACCGACGCCCGCCATCCCGAGGACCACCGTCCGATGGGGAAGTCTCTTTCTCGCACACCCGCGCGTTGTATCGGCAAATGACCTTCCGCTTGATCAAAGCTTCTATGGGATGCTTGGTTGCGCAACTCTTCAACCAAGTCCAATTCTTCTTATAGATCGGTTGCTGTAGATCGCTGTGAGGTCGGCCGCCCTCCGCTTCACTGCTCATCTCTACGGGAATTACAAACCCATCCCGTAGACCAATTTGAAAGGTGATTCCCTGCTGACGAATTCGGGGGTCGCCCCAGATGCCCGCAGAGGACTGATCGCAACTCTTCGACCCAATTTCCTTCGCTTCATCAAGTCTTCTTTTCAATCCACGTAGATGACTCGCTGGCCGCCACCGCCTGCTCATCTCATGGATGTCGACCGGCGAAACGCTGCTTTCACCCTAAGTCGCCAACATTTCTCTCAATTTCCCCGCTCGCAAATTGGGTGTCGCTTGTCCGCTATGAGTCAGTTGGGAACTCCGAACCGGTTAGGACATTTCGCCAAAGAACTTGTTGACTTTTGCCGAGGTTATGGTCGCCAGAGGCTCGCCTCTATCCATTTTGTGAAGTAGTTCATCGCAATGATCGTGAATTTGAACCGCCCGTGCGCGTGGGAAAGGGCCGAGCAAATCCATCCCCCACCAAGCAAACGACCAAGGTGAGGTGAGGCTTTGCAGTTCTGATGAGAAGGTGACATGAACATCGCATGCACTTGCATTTCTTGCATTTCAGACTAGCTTCGGCGCCCTCATCCATGGTCGGGCCAAGAGTACCCACTCCGGCTGCTTTTCGCTATGAACCGTCCGCCTTGATGGCTGCCACACGTCCCCTCATGAATATCTCTTAAGACATGGTCGGCCTCGGCCGACGATAAGCACCTGAGGAGCGGGCAAGAGAATCCTCTTCTATATAGTTTCCTTCGATCACGAGTATTTGGTAGACCGTAATCTTAAGGTCTTGGCCTTCTTGATCGGAGGGCTCTTCGCCAATGTGATGTAGCGCAGATGGGAGCGATCCAATCATCTTCCGCTCGATGGCGAGGACGCCCAACGCTGACTAGGCTTAGTTGAAACGCCTACCGAGTCGTGGTTTCTTGAATTAAACTGCGATTGCCCTGTCTTCGTGATCGCCGCCTTTGATAAGATGTCACCGACGCTCGCCCTGGCACATGTTTGACCTCCTCCCTTGGCCGACCACGAGAAGCTCCCTTACTCGCCAAGTAGTTCTTCAATACTTCGCCTTTTGCATCATATAATTCTTGGATCCGGGAAACGACTAGTAAGGAATCTGAGTGTAGCTCTACTCTGGCCGACATTGAATTCTTTCGCGAGTCAGAGTTCTGGCTTATGCACGCCTCGTACTCGGCCCGTTGTTAGAGGTGTGGAACGCAAACATCAAAGATACTTCCACCGCAAGGCCTTCGTGAGTTTTCTAATATAAGGCCCGCCCACGCTTTTGCCGTTGGAGGAACCATCCACGTGTAATGTCCAAATCGTGTCCTGGCCTACCGCCTTGCGCTGAGTCATTTCCGCAATGAAGTCGCCAACACTTGAGCCTTAGCGCCGATCCGACTCGAATTTGATGCCGAATTCACTAAGTTCCACCACCCATTCGATCATTCGCCCCGCCAGTCCGCCGATGGAGGACTTGTCTTATTGGTTGGTCCGCCCTACCACGACCGGTGGGCCACGAAATAAGGTCTCAAACGCCGGGCGACCACTAGTAGTGCAAGGGCCAACTTTTCGATCCTCTCGTACCTCAACTCCTGGCCCCACAATACCTTGCTTGGCAGTAGACCGGATTTTGCTTTTAGTCGCTTCTTCACCACCAGACTCGCACTCAATGCCTCTTCTCGCTATTGCTAAGTACAAATATAGGGTTTCCCTGCTCGCTTGGTCATGATGGGCGGGTTGGTCGAGCCTCCTTCAATCGCTTCCAAAGGCTCGCCGGGCACCGGCTCGGTCCATTCAAATCTACTTCCTTCTTGAAGCTTAAATAGGGGAGCGACTTGCACGCAGATTTAGGTATGAATCGACAGTATGGCGCGACCATACCATTCAACCGCTGTATCTCCTTCTTCGTGGTGGGCGCCTCATATCGCCGATCACCCGCATTTATCGTGGTTTGCCTCTATCCCCTTTTAGTAAGATGGAATCCCGTGAACTTGCCGCCCTAACTCCAAAGGTGCATTTTTCTCGGTTCACCTTTTTTAGAGAATTTCTTCTTGCTTCTTCAAAGACCTCTCTCTCGACGGGCCGCATGATCGTGGTCGGTCTTGCTTTTTATGATCATATCGCCTAGATAGACCTCACCACACGGCCGACCGCTCAAAATCTTGTTCATCATGCGCTACCGGTAGTCGCCTCGCCGCTTCTTCAGTGCCGAACGACATTACTTTGTATTGGAAATTGCCACGATCCGCCATGAAGGCGCTTTGTGACGATCGGGCGATACATCGTAATCGATTGTACCTGCAGTAGCGCCCAGAACGATAGCAATCTATAGCCCGATGCCCCATCGACTAGCATGTCAATGCTCTGCACCGGAAAGGCATCGCTCGCATGCCTTGTTCAGTTCTGCGTAGTCGACGCACACGCGCCACTTGTCGCTCTTCTTTTGACTAACACAACGCTGGACACCAGTGTCGATATTTTATTTCTTCAATGAAATCGCCTTGACTAGTCGCCCACACTGGGTCACGCTGAGATTTCTCCAAATTTTGGGTCCGCCTCCTCCGGCGACCGGCCCGATCGTTTACTCCATCGAGAGTTGATGACACGCACTCGCTGGGATACCGGCATGTCGAGGCCTTCCACGCAAAACAAATCGCATACTCCTTAAGGCAGCCGCGAGATCCTCGCCGACTGCTCGTAGGCCGCCTCCCAAGCTTGACCGCCCTTTCGGTCGCCGCCAAAGGCGATGTCAATCGCCTCCCGTGGCTGGCTCGCCTTTTTATCCTCGCTTTTAGCTCACTGCACAAGCAAATCATCGCCGCCGTGCTCGATCGCCATCGATCATACCGCGCCCAAGTCGCAAGATTAACTTGGTGTCTCTTCTCCGCCTCCTCGGTCGGTATTCTATCTTCGCTTCGCCGCATATATCTTGATACAAATAGTGGCTCCGCTTGTCCTCCGTGTCGGCCATCGAGTTACGACTTGGTCGCCCTTGTCAGAATTTCATCTTTAGATGGATCAGCAAGCAACGGCCCCAATTTTCCTGCAAGGTCGGCCGCCTATGATACACCGGAGCAGCAGGACTTGATCGGTGAAGACCAGAACGCTGACTCGACCGCTCGGGTATTTGGTGCTTGCCCCGTGTCGCCTCCAAAAGTGACCAGCAGCTTCTATTGTTCCCAAGAGGTGTTGACCGCCCCATTGAAACCTCGTCACGAGTTGATCGGCTCGTGGAATGAACTCGCCCCGATCCACATTAAGTTTGTCGATTAGTTCCTCAAATATAATATCGGGCCGAATCGCTTTGGTCGACCAATATACGGCGCATTCCGTGTTGGCTATGACCGCCTCGACTACCAACGGACATAGCTATTTGTTCTTCCGTCTGAAAGAAATCCTCATCTCCAAAGAGATGGGCGCCTACTCGAGGTCGCGCGCTCGCGGATGTGGATCCAACCATCATGAACTCGCTCCACTTTCTTTTCAAAGCCTTCTTTGAATCCCTTCGCTCCAAAGCGGTTTCCACTCGACCGACCTTTAGACGTCCGGACGCCCTCTTCGAGAGGTGTCCTTGTCCGCTATTGCCTCTATGGTCGCCGTAGTTGTTACTTTGCCTTTTGACCGAGGCTTCGCCCCCTTTCTCTTCTCCGCCGCTTCTAGACCATCACTTCTGACATATTGCTTTAACTTCCCTTATGGATGAGGTCTTCGATGTCGCCCTTCGTGGCCATGCAATCATTGGTATCGTGCCCTCGCTCTTATGGTACCGGCAGATTTCTTGGCCTGGCGGGCACCCTTCTCGAAAGTACCAAAGGATCGGGCTTCTTGACATCAACAAATTCATTGCTCGACACTCCGCAAAGATTCGGGCTACGGGAGCGCTGAGCCTCGCCCGGCGTGCTCATACTTCTTAGGCCTGTACTCGCTTGCTTTCTGATTTTCGAGTCTTGTCCCGCTTTGTCGCCATCTTCTAGGTCGCACTCGAGCGCCTTTCTTGCAGCAAGAGTTTCCTCGTAAGCCATATGGTCGCTGGCTCGCAAGCGAACGCATCGAGGTCGTAGATGTGGTTCAAAGTGAATTCTTCGACAAATCTATGGTCCGACCGATACCCTCTCTCGAGGTACTTCGCTTTGTCTTTGTCACAAATCGCGCACTGACGCATCTCGATTTGAACCGCCTATGTATCGCCTCAATGATTCGTTGTCCCCTTGGATAATCGTGATCCAAGTTCTCCTCGTGGGCGATATTGGCACCGGCTTGGCGCAGTAGTTTGCCAAGAAGATTCTCGATCGACCTTCCCAAGAGGCATCGGTGTTCGGCCGCAACGACTCCCACCATTCTAGGCCCGCTCATTGCTGGCTGGGGAATAAACGGACTTCATAGTAGAACCCAACTCCTCAGAATTATAGTAGTTGTGGAAGTACTGACATGCTTGTCGTGGTCGCCGCCCACAAACTTATTGAGGTCAAGCGCTTCCCCGAGATCCCCGGGAATACGATAGCGCTAATCTCCTCTTGTAAAAGGGCCTTGGCCGGCCTAATGTCCCCTGACCAAAGGGTTGCATAGTGAGGTAGGTCTCGCCGCAGATTCCATAGAATCCTCCTCCCCTTGGTCCGCATATAGGAGGCCCTCGGGGTGATCGGCCTCTCGCTTCGATGGAGTGATGTCTCCTTGGCCTTCGTGGAAACATCTCTCGATTTCACCATTTCGATATTCATTCAACTCGCCGTAGGGTCCCACGAGCGCTTTCTGTGAGCGCTCGAGCCGAGGATTTCACATGAAGAATATCTTGTAGAAGAAACGGGCCCGACTCAGTGCTTGGTATGGTGAGTCCGAATAATCATAGTTGTGGTGAAGGGGAACGGCGATCGCAAGACGCTCTCTCGACGGGCGACCTCGGCGCCGAACTCTTCGAGCCGGGCGAACGACGCAGGTACTTCCTCGATGGTGGACGGCCCTTCGAGGTGGAGTTCGCTCTTCGCGGTTGTCGAGTTCGGGCGAGGTTCTCCGCGTCCGCCCCCGACGAGCCGGCATGGATCCTCTTTCGAGCCGAGATATCGATAGTCCCTGGCCGGCTATGAGTTGGTTTTTGCTTTGGAGCAACCGAGGACGGCCCGGGTGACGTGCTCCGTAGTGGCTCCAAGATTCCGCCACCACTTTCGCCCGGATTCCTCGATGTACTAGTTCCAAGGTCCGCACTTTGTCCGCTTCGGATCAAGGCTCTCGCGAGGATTGCCTTGAGATTCGCCAATTGTTAGAGGTACTCCTCCGGTCTCATCGCGACGAGCGCCCGCCCGGCAGGTCTTCACGCGTGGATGCACATGTAGTGATTTTCTTCGCCCATCTTCAAGGTGGGTAGCGCCGCCTCCCACCGTGGTCGCCAAATGATCGCACTTTGATCACCAAGTGTTTGTTGTCCGCCGCTTCCTTCGTCCCTGGCCGCTTATAGGGACGAGGACCGGCCTTGAGAGCACCTCGGTGGTACTACGCAAAGACACCCGACGCCTAGTCGAGGTGTGCTAACGGGCAGTGGTATCACAGGTAGCAATTGCGCACTGACAAGATGGATGGAGGTGGTATTTATACATCGCGCGACCGCCATCATGATAAATATGGCCGGTCGCCGAGAATTGCGGACCAAGACACGGTCTTGGGCCGTTCTGCTGAGTTGGGCCGCTGGCCCATCACTAATGACACCTCCTTGTGTTCGCTAATACGCCCCCGAAACAAATTCTTTGCGGGCTTGGCTCTATTGCCTCATCATTCCATCGGTGGCAAAAGCCAACTGGAATGGTGTTTCATGTGTTGTAGAATATTGGGTGGTGTGGAACGACCATCGGATTAAGGGGAGTTTCTCGGGTCCACTTTCCTTTGGCGCCGTCTAAGTTCTTCTTCAGGCTGTTGTGAATTACCTTGTTTGCTACTTTGGCTAGTCCGTTGGTTTGGGGATGTTTGACTAAGGTGAAAATCAGCTTAATTCTCCATTCAGAACTTCCGCAACTGATGAATTGCTGGCAAACTGTGTGGTGTTTTTGGTTACGATTGTATATGGTAATCCGAATTGGCATATGATATTCTTCTAGTAAAAACTAGTAGTAAGTTGGTGGAGATGGTGTAAGTTTAGAAAATTCATAATCCGAGTGGAAATAAAGAAATTAATTTAAGAAATTATGGGAAAAATAATATAAGTGATTAAGCAACAAGAGTTAGCGCCTGTTTGTTACTTTTTTTTTTAGAAAATAATCACTTTTCTTATAAAAATAATTTTAGAAATTTTTCATTTGTTTGTTACAACTTTTAAAAAAAAAAAAAATCTAAAAAATACTTCAAATGAATTTTTTTTTTCAGTAGCTTCTCATAAGAATCATTTTTTAGTGAATTATTTTGTTTTAAAAAATAACTTCCATTATGTTACATAAACATAAAACAACCACTCATTTTTGTAAAAAACCTTTCCAAAAGTAAAGGAAACAACCAAAGTCAACCTCATCAGAGACTGGCTCAATGGTCGAGATCACCACCGATCGCATGGCCCGTATTCAACCTAGGCTAAGGGCAACCCCTTCTTGCGTCTATAAATATAGCACTACCTCCTAAAAATCAGGTACGTATCATTCCTTGGTACTTCCTCTCGATTTCCGCTCATTGACTTTGGCATCGGAGTGTCTGCAGATACCAACCTCCCAACGATCTTAACCTCGGAGAGGTCGACCTCTACCTCGGAGAGGATGACCTCAACCTCAAAGTGGACGACCTCAACCTCACAGGGGATGACTTCAACATCCATCGTATTTCCTGATCATCTCGTATACCACCATAGTCGCTCGGACAGAAGACCTCAAGCTCGGACATAATACCTCAGGATCAGACAAATGACCTCGCCAACTCGGACAAGCTCAAATTGACCTCAGATCTACCGCCGTGAGGTATCTTTCTCGCTCACTTGAGTTCCGTTCAGAACATTGGCAACCATAATAAGAGCACTTCTTTTTTTTCTCTCTCTCTCTCTCTCTCTCTCTCTCTTTCTTCTCACTCACATCGACGGATCCTAAATTCTAAAATCAAAACTATAAGAATTGTTTGGATCTAGAGAAACCAAATTCTAGATCGGTTCAAACTTTCATCAGATGACTCCTCGATCTCGACGTCGCTGATGTCATGCTTCTATTATGGTCTGAATGAGGTGACTCTCCAATGACTTCCCTCAATTCTGCATGGATTCAATCTCGGTTCCGACCTCAATGACGATCTCGGGCACCGGAGAAATTTGGAGCAAGCTCGCACAAAACTGGACCGAAGGAGGTAGCATATCACTTCTAGGATCGAGACCAAACTCGCCGCCAACCTCTTTGCTTCAAGTTTGACCCAGAGCTTAGCGCTTCGAAAACAAGACCGAAGGAGCTAGCAGATTATTTTCAGGCTCGAGACCAACATCGCCCTCAACCTCTTCGCTACGAGTTTGACTTTAAGCCTAGCGCTTGGAAAATTGGGCCGGAGGAGGTAGCAGATCATTTTATGGGATCGAAATCAACCTCTCCCTTACCTCTTCGCTACGAGTTTGACCCAAAGCCTAGCGGTTGGCAAACAAGACCGAAGGATTTAGTAGATAATTTTCGGGCTCGAGACCAACCTCGCCCTCAAACTCTTCGCTCCGAGTTTGACTTTGAGCCTAACACTTGGCAAACTAGACCGAAGGAAGTGGAAGATCATTTCTGGGCTCAAGACTAGCCTCTCCCTCAACCTTTTCGCTCCGAGTTTGACCCTAAGCCTAGCGCTTGGCAAACTGGAACGAAGGAGGCAGCATATCACTTCCAGGCTCGAGACCCACCTCGCCCTCAACCTCTTCGCTCCAATTTTGAACCTGAACCTAGACTTTGGAAAACTGGACCGAAGGAGGTAGTAAATCATTTATGGGCTACATACCAACCTCGCTCTCAACCTCTTCGATCCGAGTTTGACCTAAAGCCTAGGGATTGGCAAACTGAACCGAAGGAGGTAGCAGATCATTTCTGGGCTCGAGGCCAGCCTCGCCCTCAACCTTTTCGCTTCGAGTTTGACCCTGAGCCTAGCGCTTGGCAAACTACACCGAAGGAGGATGCAAATCATTTCCAAGCTTGAGACCAGCCTCGCCCTCAACCTATTCGCTCCGAATTTGGCCTTGAGCCTAGCGCTTGGCAAACTGGACTGAATAGCAGGGGTGCAATGCGACCCTATCCTTCTGGGGTCGAGATCAACCTTACACTAAACATTTTCGCTCTGAGTTTGACCTTAAGCCTAGCGCATAGTAAATTGGATCGAAGGATGTAGCAGGGGTCCAACGCGACCCTCTCCTTGGATATGAGCTTATGCAAGCGCCTCTCCCTTACCGAACCAGATCAAGGAATTGTCCTCTAGCAGGTCGGGCCTATCGTGGCTCACTCACCTCTTCCATGAGGTCGGGTCTAACGTGACCCTCCGAGGCCCCTCAAAACGGACACTATGCTACTCTCACAACACCGGATGAACGAGACCGACTCAACCAACCTGTCGACCTGGAGACACTAACTTCTACGACTCAAGCCAAGGATGCACTACCGTGATCGACCTAGACTTGGGAAGCAACTTTTCCAGACTAGGCCAAAGCCCACTCCATTGAAGAATTGGACCAGTCTAGCGTTGGACCTAGCCCAAGCAACAGTCAGGGTCAACCTGTACTGCCTTGGGCTCAATGGATGAGATCAGCCTTTGCCGATCGCACGACCCAGATTCAACCTAGGCTAAGGGTGACCCCTTCCTGCGTCCAATAAATAGATCACTACCCCTTGCAAATCATGTATGTCTCATTCATTGTTACTTCCTCTTGATTTTCGCTCCCTGACTTTTGGATTAGAGTGTCTGCATGTACCAACCTCCCGACGATCTTAACCTCGGAGAGGTCGACCTCAACCTCAAAGTGGATGACCTTAACCTTGGAGGGGATGACGTCAACATCCATTCTACTTCTTGATCATCTCGGATACCATTATAGTCAAGCTCGAACGTAAGACCTCGTGCTCTCTGACAAAAGACCTCGTAATCGTATGTAAGACCTCACCAACTCGGACAAGCTCAGATTTACCTTAAATCTACCGTTGTGAGGTATCTTACTCTCTCTCTCTCTTGAGTTTCGTTCGGAACAACACCAATTATGCCTGATGCGATTTAACATGCCGTAAAACCAATGCAAATAACTAAAATGAGAATTTGTTATAAAAAGAGACAAAAGATACTTTTAAAGAAGTGAGGAGACGAGACTCCATCATGCGAGGTGACGGGCCACTCTTGATCGTGGAGGCTTAATTTGTGCATAACTACTCCTTTTCTTTATTGTGTCGTTAGCAAGGTGTTTGGTTTGTTTGGAGAAAACTCCAAATTGAAGGTTTTGTCTTACAACAATCACTTGAAAATAGGGTAACAACTTGAAAATCAATCCTAATGACATCAACAACAATCTAAGTTATTTCTCCATAGAAACTAAAACAATCAATGTGACGATGAGCCTAAAATTGTGTCTCTTTGCTTACTTTTGGTTGCTTGGTGATCTCCTTGCATAGCTAAGTGATGAGACAAGAAAAATAGAACGACTAAGAGTACCAAATATCCCAAAAACACCAAACTAAAACTAATCGTTATCTTTGAACTCACTAATCACTAGTGCGTAAAAGACTTTTTAGTATCGGCTATTTTGCACTTTTAGTATCTGCTATCCGTCGATACTAATTCGACCGATACTAAATGTCCGACATTTAGTATCTGTTAAATAACCGATACTAAATGTGACTTTTAGTATCGGATTTTCAAAAACCGATACTAAATGACGCTTTTTGGTGTTTTTATGCCTTGAAAACGTTATTATTAGTATCGGCTATTTAAATAACCGATACTAAATGTCATTTTTAGTATCGGCTTATTTAAATAACCGATACTAATAGTCTTTTCAACATTGTGTTTGTTGCCTAAAATGACATTTAGTATCGGTTATTTATATAACCGATACTAAAAGTGACATTTAGTATCGGTGATTTAAATAACCGATACTAATAGTCTTTTCAACATTGTGTTTGCTGTCTAAAAAATGACATTTAGTATCGGTTATTTAAATAACCGATACTAAAAGTGACATTTAGTATCGGTGATTTAAATAACCGATACTAATAGTCTTTTCAACATTGTGTTTGCTGTCTAAAAAATGACATTTAGTATCGGTCATTTAAATAACCGATACTAAATGTCATTTTTTTGGTGTTTTTTAGGTGACTTTTAGCAACTCTAGTTATTCTTAAAGCAACTTAAACATGATTCTTGTAAAGTATCAAGGTATTGGAAACACCCTAAATGATTTCATTGCATAATGGAAATTTTATACAATATGTGTCAAATAGTTGTTTGTTTTCTAACAAAAAGTATAACAAATGCTAACTGAACTAATTGTTACAAACAGACATAAGGCAAAACTAACAAACAAAAGTCCTACAAATTGCCTTATAACAACAAAGCCTCGATCGTGAATAGGGCCCAAAACTATAATCCTACTAACAAATTTCTCCCATAAACCGTAAATGCTATCAAAGAAATTGGCTTACTACTCTCCAAACCTTTCCTATTCAAAGCTCACCACGACTTTGGAATGCCTCAATCTTCAAAGTGGCTTTAGTCATTGTATCACCACTGCTGACCAATTCAATGACAATTTCCTTCACCAAATCTCTTAGGAAGTGGAAACAAATGTCCGTGTGTTTTCTTCTTCAATGGCTTTAGTCATTGTATCACTACCTGTTGTCAAATTCAATCAATTGATTCTCTTGTCAACAATAAAGAAAATATGAAGAAAAAATGAACTGTCAATTTTTGCTTTCTTTATATTAAGTCATAGTAAATGACTACAATTTAAAGAAAAAGACAAGTACATGTTCCTGTTAACGTTTGCTTCATTTATATTTAAGGCATTATTGCTTGTCAACAAGAATATATCAATAATAGTGGCAGGCTAGGCACATTTGACAAATTTTTATGAGGAAAGACAAGTACACTACTACAGGGGCATGCAAACATTCATATGCAGGAAAAGATTAATCATCATTAAGTTGCAAACAGAGTCAGACTATAACTAATATACTATAGGCCATTACATTTGAGGTCTGCTATCAAGCTACTAATTCTTGAAGCAAGACTATAAGCAAGAGCACATGATTTGTTATTCGATAATGCAAAAAGCACATGATTTGTTATTCGATACTGCAAAAAGATGCATAGGATAATAAGCCGCAGAACAATGACCATACGATATGGATTTATCCTTGAAGATGGAATAGAAACCTTCCTGGAGAGAGGTTGACGAGCTTCATCATTCCTGCATAATAGAAACGAATTGTTTAAAACTGAAACGTGAAGATAAGGGACTTCCATTGTGCTCATATAAAAAATATACAATTGAATGAACTTGCTTATCCAATGCACAATCATAAAAGTTAATAACAGATTTGGCTCTCCAATAAAGCTACGAGTTAAGATTTTTATAACGAAATCTAGAAGTACTTACAACAAGGAATCATCGAAAAACACATCGGTACTAGCATCAATATCTCCGCTCCTCTTTCAGAAGTAGCTTGACCTGTGCTCAGTGGAACAGGAACAACATTCCTATCTTTGGTCATTTTCCAGCCATCAACTCTTTCTCTCCATGCCACATTGCCCAATCCAGCATCCACCCTAATATTTGCTGCATAAGGAATATAACCAAAAACATAAAATGACTATCAGATCAAGATAAAGAAAGATAACAATGACATTATATGAAAGAATGATAATGTGCATAGTTTCATAGGGAGAAGAATTACGTGATTGATTAATATCAGATGAATATGATGGAAGATTATGGGCTCGTTTCCCGTGAACAACTCCGGGAGATGCCATTGATAGCCTCTCAGGTGAGGCTGCAGATAATTCTCCAGATACCTCTTGTCCACTGGTTAACAGAGGAATGTGATTGTGAGAAACTTCCTTATCATAATTTGGAGCATCAACTTCATCGGCTCGCCCATATGACATTTTCATGCTCAACATGTGTTCAACAATCTTTTGCTTTTGGCAATGGTAATCAGTATTAGATGCCATTTCTGTTTTGTCTCTGTGCAACAATGGAAAGAAGTCTAGAAATCCCTTGAGTCCAAAACTCATATTCTCTTTGGTTTCTACATTCAAATTCCACTATCCCTCTTGATTTTGTCTTCAATCCAAAATACCTTGTTTTTTCACCATCATCCAAAAGATGCCTTCCTGGCCATGCTGCTATATTCGTGCACACATCTAACACAACATCTGGAAATTTAAGACCAAATGATGGTAGTTAGTTAGTTAGTTAGTAGGCCTCTCTATCTATGCAAATTGCAAGTAAAAGTGTAAAATAATGTTATGCATTGAGCTTGCTTACTCTTTTTCTTTTTGGTTATAGTTCCTGCAACATGTCTGCTTTTCATTTTCAGCATCACCTGAAATTGTTGCAAGCATTGTTATAAATAAATGTCAAATGGACTATACACTATACCAACACAATTTCTGTTTCTATGAATATTTGAAAGATAAATTACCTGGCCTGTTCGATGTATATACACCGAAACAATTTTCCAGTGAAGATCACCTACACAGGTTCAAGTACCACCAAATGGATTTTAAATCTTGTTGCAAACAGATCATAGTTAGTGCTAATGCTAATTTTACAGCTTCTTTTGTTATTGAAGTTACCTTTACGGGTCCTTTTGAGTAAATCACTTCCTTTGGCAAGAAGCTCTCCTCCTGGCGCTACAGGTACTCAGAAAATTTTCTGCATTCATAATCTCTTCACTATCACTGGTAGTGCTAGAATTACTTTTATTGCCTTTACCACATATTCCAATCCCTATGCTTTTCTCTAGTGGAGGAGTCACAGCAGTAATATTCCATACCTCCTTCATTGCTCTTGCTTTCAATGTTGCTGCCCTCTTAGAGCTATACACACATATAAAAATCACACATTAATCTTTCAAGAGGCAATGTAAAACAGAACTAGTAGTAGCTAGAAACAAAACAACAAAATGAATGAATCTACCTGTGGCAGCTGCAGCTGTTAGAGTAGTGATATCATCATGAGAGCGACATTGACAGCAGAACTAACAACAGAAGCAAGGTGGTCTCTCTCAGCACCCATTGCCTCAGCAGCTTCAACACATTGAGCAGCAACTAGTGTTGCTGCTGAAGCAACAGCCATGTCAGTCTTGGTCATCTTCTCATCCTTGTTTGGTGTTGATGAAGCAGCTGTTGCAGCAGTTATGGCTGCAACTGCAGCTGCTACAGCAGCTACAGAAATTGCAGCATGAAGTTGAGCATTATGGCTTCTGTTTTCTTCTTTCTTTTTTCCCTTCTCTTTTCAACCATCTTCCAACTGTTTTAGGACCTGCTGAACTAGGAGTCGCACTTCCAATACCACTACTACTCATTGCTCTTCCACCATTGAATAAAGGGTGTATCGAGTTGTTTGCACGAAAAAACTGCAATACATTCATTCATTTATTTATTTATTTATCAAGCCTTAACATTACTCTCGGGTTCTCCACCTTATTATTTTATTAATAATGTAGTAACATTTTCATGCTCAACATGTGTTCAACAATCGTTTGCTTTTGGCTCTGATTTTCTGAATTGTAATTGAAGTCACCAGCATCATTATCAGCAACACCATCCTCTTCATCGGCTTCGCCTAAGTATCAAAATTTGTCATTGAGCACCAATGAATAGTAATGAATAGTAATTAATTTCATCCCAAACATCAACAATTTATACTATATGAAGTAAATCAAATGGAAAATTGAGATTAACTCACCCCATCTTCCCTTCTGACTCCATCATAGTCTCCTATTTAGCTCTTCTCAGATGCCAATTAGGGATCAAAAGGTAATTCAAGCTACACACATCACTTCAAAGGCCTATGCACTTACTAGTCACTCTCTTCTCTACTCCATTCTTAATCCAATTTCAGAAGCATCTCCTTGTTTTCTGTATAGAAATTGAAGCTCAGATCTGTATTAAAACAACACAGTAAATCAAATCACTAGTTTCCAATTCCAACAACCATTATCAACAGCTTACAATATAGTAAAAATAAATAAATAAAATTCAGATCTCTTGAAATCTAATGTTATAACTGAAGCAACAATCCACTCTAAGCAATTAAACAAATAAAAATAGTATTTCCTCAATATTATCGAAAGATCAATAACAGTGAATTGAGAAGGACGCAATTGTTCATAGCACAAAATTAAAACATAAAAACACAAAAATTTGTACATTGCATCAAAGACTTTACCTGATCTTAGCGTCCATGGGTTTCCATTGAGGAGACTCCATTGAAGGACGCATCATCGGTTTCCATGGAGGAGACTCCATTGATCTTAGCGTCCTCGATTGCTTGGGCTTGTTCACGTTTTAGCTTGTAGGTTTTGCCGCCGACGTAGTTAAAAATTAGAGTAGAAATCTACCAGATTTGTAACTAGGGTTTTGCAGAAACAGACCAGATCTGTGAAAAATACATCAAAAGCAAAATTAGGGTTTTAAGAGAGAGAAAAGAGTGACGAAAGGGATGGAGGAACGAAGAGAGAACGATGGAAGAAGCGAGAACGAAGGAAGAAGAGAGAACGATGGAAGAAGAGAGAACGAAGGAAGAACGAAGGGTGAGAGAGCTTTCTGCAAGAGAGGCTCACGATGATGAATAGAAGAAAGAACGAAGGGTGAGAGAGCGAAGGGTGGGGAGAGAAGAACGCGTTTGGAAAAAAAACAGGGCCCTTTAGTATCAGTTGGTAAGAAGCCCGATACTAAATGTGTTTGAAGAGAAGGAGATAACGCGTCTACAAAAATTAACGTCCTATGTAAAGACTTTTAGTATCGGTTGTTCAAACAACCGATACTAAATGTAGGCGTGAAAATTAAAAACTTTCATTTAATTTCAAAATGCCATCATGTTCACATTTAAGATCTACTGCTCAAACAACCGATACTAAATAGTGCTGTTTAATGTCCTTTTTCCACTAGTGAATGAAAACAATGCTATTCTACTCTGAAAACTAACTAATATGAATGGTAATTAAAAGACAATAAAAGTAAAAGGGATTAAAATATACACATAGTGCAGAGCCATCAGATACTCGGCAAAATTCTACGACATGATTGTCTGTGTCCTGCTTAGATACTCGGAAAATTATTCTCATTGCCAATAAGTTAATATATGTTATGTTTATCATGTTTAAGTAGGGTAAACACGTATCTTACATTTTTTCTTTCATACATTAGGAATCATGTACCGTACTAGTTACCATAAGAATTCATTGAGATTTTATCTCACACATCATTGTTTTTTTAGGTATACAAGAACGAGAGGAGCTTAGAGGATTTAGGTTACAAAAACCTAGCCTCGTTTCGAGAAGTTCTTCATAGTTTTATCTATTTTATTTCTATTACATTATTACTTTGCTTCGATGTAATGTATAAATAACTTTGATGAAGATATAATATAATCTTAGCGATTGTAGAGTATGAAGCGTTGTGAGGATTGGTTTTCCTTAAAGCTAACGAAAGATCCATGTCGCTTAAAATGTTTCTAGTGCGTAATTACATACGCCAAAGATTTTCATTATCAGGTGATTAAAACTTTCAGTTTGTTGACTTATTGTGGTCCCATCGGGCGCGCGTGTCAAATTTGTTGTTTCCTGAAAGTTATCCGACTAAATCGGCTGATAACTCTTAGAGCACCTCCAATAGGAGGTTCGTAAAAAACGGTTTGCGTGCGTGGCATAATTACAAACCTAAATTTACCTTGTTTGCGATTGGAGATAGCGAGATATCTGCCACAGTGTAGAACCAGTGTCGCAATGAAGCAACAAGTTCGTAACATTATTTAATTATTATTTAAATAAAAAAATACTCACGTTACGGATGAGAAAGAAGAAAACAAGCCGGGCTTTTTATATCATTGCATCTTCAGTTATTTTTTGCCTTTTTTCGTAGGCAATAAATTAAGATTTATTTTTCAATCGTTGATTTCTTTTTTACTATGAATTTTTTAACAATTATTTGTTTAATGTATAATTTAAAGAATTAGGATTTTTGTTTAAAATAAATAATTTATTATTATTTGAATTTAAATTAAATTCAAATGTAAATAAAAAATATGAAAAGTGAGATAAATTATGAGACCTAATGTTAGTTTTTCAAAAGTTCATCATTGGAACAAAAACTAAGTGAGTTGCTTAAAAGTGATGTGGAGTTGTGGACCCCACTTAAGAACTCGTAAGTGGGTTCACTATTAAAGATGCTTTTAGTAGCGATTCTTTTTTTCTTTAAGCGTTTACACTAAGTGAAGAACTCAATTTGCAACCTGTGAGTTTTCCAACTACTCCAAGCGTTTGATATCTACTTAGCTACGAAAAACATATGTAAAGGGCAAGCAAAAACGAAATTGCTGGAATAATAAGACTTGTATTAATTGACGTGTGTCTTTACAATATCTATAGAAAAAAACCTGAGTCTAGTCTTTATTGGCCATTACATTTGAGTCATTGGTGCTTGATAAGTTGTTATAGATGTCCATGTGTGCTGCTACAACAACTAATTCCCTACTTTCATGACTTCATATTATTTACTATTTTCAACACAGAGATATAGGTACCCTGTACTAAAATAAATGTACCAGTGAACAAAATTCCTAGGATCATGATCAACTCTAACCCAAATCTTCTAGCAGCTTTGTTTATCTTCAAGTAGCATAGGCAAGGAAACAACAATGAGATTGCCACACTAAAAAATGCACCAATAAATGCCATAATGTACCCAAAATAGGGGACAAATAATGCCACAACTACACTAAGGACAACAATGAATGTTCTAATCAGAATGCTGATAGGCCTCTTCTTGCATTGACTCCATTTGTCCTCTATAGCATTTACTATTGGGGTGATAATAACAGCATACTTAGTAAAAGGATTAATTATTGTGGTGTAAATTGCTATCTTAGTACTTATTTTGTTTGTGGGTAGATTTAAGGTTATTTGAGACTTCAATTGATCTCCAAACATCATGTAACCTAATACAGCGATTGATCCATAGATCATTGTGCTTGCCGCAAAGCAAACTAACAAAACCTGCAATTACCAAAATGAAAATTTGATAAGAAAGATCACAACAGGGGAAAGGTTCAAATTTTGTTAGTGTGTCTTTAGGAGAGCATTTCACAAATATGATTTTGAATAAACTTATTTTGTTAAAATGATTTGGTTTAAAATATGTTTTAATTTTTTTTTGGGACGGCAAAATAATATATATTATATATAAAGATGTATATTTAAGAACACCATACATATATACAATGAAAACCCTACCTTCCCAAATCACCCAGAGAACAGTATGCCATATAATTAAAAGACCCCTTCTACCTTTTCATGGAAAACCCATGAATATATAATGGACAACACAGTGGGAAGATCAGGCTGGAACAAGTGCATACTTCAAAGGTGAATACAAAATACCAAATTCTTTGTATAAACCTGCTGCACCTCAAGAACAAGTGCATCTCCAACTCGAATAGGTCACCAAAAAAAAAACCCAGTAACACCCCTATATGTTATAACTTTCCTTTGAAATAGGTTATTTCGAGTTGGGAGCCTATACAAGAGGACACGTCAAGCAAAAAAACTACTTTTGTGGGTGCCAACCTCTTTCATTGCTTATCTAACAGAAACAACTCCATGGGAGCCCTAGAAAGCTATTCCTAGAGCGCTATGAAGGATTATGACATAAGTCGACTTAACAGAGTAGACACCATTGCTGTTATGGATATAAGGTCCACCAGGAGCCTTTCTTCCCAAGCGAAGAAACCTCTCCTCCAAGATAACCTCCAATCCCTACCACCACCCCTCAAACCCTGGCTTGCAGAACACTGCACTTCTTTTTGTTAGAGATGGCAAAGAGCCTTGAAAATACTACCTTACGAGGTGCCTCTCCCACCCAAACATCATGCCGAACACAAACTGGCTCTCTGTTACCCCACTTTCTAATTACACTATCCGAAAGCCATTCCCCACCCAAGTCTCGAACATCCCCCCACCATACAAATATCCTTCAACCATAGAGACGACTAGTATGGAGGGCTTGCAACATTCAGCTTCAGGTTACCTGTTATTTCACTCCCATACATCGCTTTGAGTACCCTAATAGCAAGTGCGTTAGCACCCAACAACAGCCTTCACCTCCACTTACCAAGGAGGCAAGAGTTAAACACCCAGGTATCTTTAACTCCCCCTCCCCCCCCCCCCCCTCACTTTTAAGGTTACAAATTTCCAACCTCGGAATTTTCTTCCCTGAAAAAACCCCACCCCAGAAAAAGTCACTCTGGATTCTAGCCACCACCGTCCATACTATTTATTTTTAGATGTTTGTTTTCTAAAAACAAGTATGCTATAAAAGTTCGTATACATATTTCAATGAAATTTTTAAGTTATATGTTATCACTTCAAGTTAGATCGAGGTTTGCAGGTTGTGAATCAAAATCAATTTACACACAAACTTCTATTGCAAGGACTTTATGTTGAATAAAATATACTTATAAGGTAAACATACCTTGGAAAACTGGTTCCTATGTTTCATGGAATTGCATATTGTTGGCATTAATGCATGAGCACAATAACAAAAAGCAAAGAGACTCATTGAAGTAGGCAATCCACTCCAATTAACTATCTTTCCTCTTTCATGAAACCCAACACCATCAATTTCACCAACCCAAACAACACAACAAATTAAAATAACAGAAGCCAATACCCCACCAACAGAAATATAGGCTAAAGCTCCCAAACTTCTCAACCAAGCTGTTGGTAATATTATCAAAGCAGTTAGCAACACAAAACCCCATCTACCTCCAATTCTCAAGCTCATATTTGGAAACAACTTCTCCAAATTGTCACCTTCTAATATAAGAAGCTCCACAGCAATCAAAAACAACTCTAAGTATATGAATATGGCAATTATAGCTCTTCCTTTGTAACCAAAAGCATATTCACCTATATCAGCATAGGACTTGATTTGAGGATTCCTATTCATACACCTTTCCAAAAGTAAACCTGTGTAGCAACATATCATAGCAAACAAAACAAGCAGCACAAAACTTAACCACCCTCCTTCAGCAACTGCATATGGCATTGACAATATCCCAATACCTAAAAAAAAAAATATCAAATACATTAACTTCTGTTGATGCACTTTTATTTACAATATATATATATATATATATATATATCTTCATCTTTGTACATATGAATTATGATTTAGTTTTGCAAACAGAGTTTGATAAAGAGGGTGGTAATAAGATACCTGTTACGGCGTTGACACCATTGAAACATGTTTTGAAAAAAGTGGTTCCTCCACTGTTTTGCTGTGAACTTGAAACTTGAAGTTGGTTTTCACTCTCCATTCTTTTAAGTTAGGCAAGCCAATATAATATTCTTGTTGCCACTCCCTGCGTTTTATATTATTGGTCAGACTACTTAATGTGACAATATACATATGATTCACAATAATTAGAGTGATTCATCATGCACTTAAATTATTATTTTTTGACAACCATCATGCACTTAAATTGAAAGCTACAATACCTACTTTAAACGTGTTATGGTCAAAAAAAAGAAGAGACTATGCTTGATTGATAATAATCATTATCTTTATCTTTAATAATAAAATAAAAAGATCGTTAGGCTGCTTTCTCCTTAAGAGGTGAGCAAAGCACAATGCAAAAAAATCTTCACGTGTCATAATCACCTCTTTATAACACTGTTCATGCACTTGCACCGTAATCTATTTTGGAGATTTTTTTTCTTTAGATATTTTGCATATTTATTATTACATTATTCATATTTAGCAAGTTCAGAAGATGGATACGATAATTAACGTGCTATTTTTAGAATTATATGTTCTATTAGAAGAATAATTGTTTTCTTCAAGTCATGTATTGTCTCAAGTCTCACCTAATAGCCGTGTAGGTTTATGAAATTAACATTTTTAGGACTCACAAGATGAAAGTGGTAAAGATAGCTAGCACAACTGGAAATGAAAAACTTATACTCACGCCATTCCCATTCTAGGTTGGGATCGGAACATGCATCGGTAGAGAACAGAGAAAAGAGTATGGAGGTATGGTATTAACACCAAGATTACACCTAATCTTAAAATTGTATGCGTTTTTTTTCCAACTTCCAATTTTTTGTTCACTTGGCCTTTTATTTTTTTAGTTTGTCTTTTTTTTTTTACTTTTTTTTTGTTACAACGTCCGTGGTGTGAAGTTTTTATCGGCTTTACTGACTAATCTACATCGGGGAAGTTGGTTGACCACGAGTATTCGGTTGCCGGCTTGTGCGATTATCTCCTTCCAACAGAGTTTTGGTCACACCCAAGGTTCTTCTTTTATGTTTTGGTGAACATGATGGGGATAAAATTATTTTGTAGAACGTGAAATGTTACGCAGTGTGTTTTGGGGGGACTTTAAAATTCAGAATTTTTTTTAACTCTTCGAATACTAGAAGTTTCTTGGTAAATAACCAGTTTGGTAAAAAATAATAAGTTCGTGACAAAATACGTAAAGTGCGATATTGGCAGTGTATTTTGGGGAACTTAAGGGTCCAGAAAAAAATTTAGATGTTCAAATACGCAATGTTCATTCCTCAATAATCTGTTTGATGGAAAAAAATTCATGTCCAAATTGCGATGTTGACAGTGATTCTAGGCCGTGTGTTTTGGGGTACTTTAGAATCTAAAACATAATTTACATGTCCAAATTGGTATTTTATTCTTTATTTAGATAATTTCGCATCAACAAGTATTAGAAGCATACTTAAATTGGTGTTTAGTTTTAAATCAAACTCTGCATGATACCTTCGTCCGTGTTTCACTTTCTAATTATGGAGTCTTCTTTTCTCTTTAATTATGAGTTAAATTTTTATATTTACATTTTTTTATATAAACTGGGTATCCATTACGTGCAACTCTAGAGACTAATCCTTCAAACCTGGTACGACCGTATTATGGGTTAAGCTTTTATTGTTACATTTGATGAATATAGCTAACATTATTATAGGCTGTTGTTTATCTTACAACTTTAAGTTGTTTGTGTTATGAGTTGATCTAATATGTGTGATTAGCTTGTTGTTTATGCTCCTATACACTTAAAATGGGTAGTTAAGGTCAAAGCTTGGACAACCAAATCTAGCAAGTTGATAATCTCCTATCTTATCTTACTCATGTATGCGGCAATACATGAGTTTTCCAATCTTAAGTGGGAAAGATTTTTTGTTATGCACTTCAATTTTTTTATTCTGAATTCCAATTGTGTTGCTCACGTCATTTACTTTTTTTTTTACCTTCAAAAATTTGTAAACAAGCACCACCAGTCATTCCCACGTCGGTTTACTTTCACACGTCATTTTACTCCTTTCCCATAAAACATTCCCAAACTCACACACACTCACATCTTCGACTGAAGTAAAAGAAAGAAAAGAAAGAGAAGAAAGGGAGAGAGAGCGCGAGGTTGAGGGAGGTGGGAGGAGAGAAAATCACCTCACTTGGATGCATGTGAGATGTTTTAACACCATTAGAATCACCACTTCCTTCTCATTCTAACCATCCCCTTCTTATCACCATTTAATTCCCATCCCTCCTATCACCATATTCGCTCTAGAGAGAGCTTCAAATTGGAGGAATGAGTTCATTTGCTTAAAATTCAGTTTTGGGAGCTAATGGGTTGAGGATAGGAGCTGATTATTGGGTTATTGGAAAAAGATTTAGCATTTCAACGATTTGAGAGTAAGTTTTGGGTGTTGTTCTAGAGGTTGAGTGGGAGTTAAAAGAATTGTGAAGATATGGAAATCGGTTTTGTAGAATTTCGGTTTTGGAGCTAACACTTGAAGATAGGTATTTGGTATTCTGATTGTGGGGATTACTCCTCCATTCAAGGGTTTGTATTTAGCATTGGTTGATGTTCATAGGGTGTAGAGGCTTGAGGGATTGTTCGAGTTCGATTTGGGAACGTTTTGTGAAGTTTTAGAGCGAGTTCGGGAAGTTCAAAATTGTGAGCTTCCGAAAGTCTCGGATTTTACGTGATTTTCATCACAACCGGTGAGTTTTACTCACGATTAGGGATTTTGTATGTTTTTTGGATGACTGGTTTAAATTGGTTTTCGAAATCTTGAGTTTCGTGAATTTTTGAGTCGTAAACGGTATTTTACGAAAATTACGTGTTTTCAAAACTTAGAACGAAACCATTATTATTTGATTTTTGAATTGTTATGTTTGAACTGAAATATGTTGATATAATTTCTGTTTTGATGTTTGGATTGAGTTGGAAAATGAACGGAATCGAATCGGAATGAGAATCAGAACGAAATTCAAGAAAACAGTAATATCGTTGTTCTCTCGCACGTCGTAAGCGATATCATTATAATTATCAATGACAAATATTAATCTCGTGTTTTTAACATATCACCATAGCTTATCCCGCATTTTTTTATATATCAGTGATATTATCTCATAGTTTCAAATGATTATTTTAGTTGATTAGTAGATTATAGTAGATGATAAAAGTTAGATACTAAATTATCAATAAGAAATATTTCTTTAATATTAATTAGTAATTTAAATAGCCATTAAGCATTCTTGTTTTTTTAGATATATAGTAGGTGTATAATAGTCTTCAAAAATTACAATTATCAATAGCAAATATTAATCTCGTGTTTTTTATATATCACTATAGTTATCCCGTCTTTTTTTATATATCAGTGTAGTTTTCTCGTAGTTTCAATTGATTATTTTAGTTGAATAGTATATTATAGTAGATAGTAAAAGATAGATAATAGATAATCAATAAGAAATATTTATGTTAAATATTAATGAGTAGTTTAAATAGTCATTAAATCTTATTGTTTTTTACATAGTAGGTTTATAGTGGTCTTCAAAAAAATTAATTATCAATGACAAATATTAATCTGTGTGTTTTTATATATATCGCTGCATAGCTTTCCTGTGTTTTATTTATCGTTGCAGTTATCTCGTAATTTTAATTAATTATTTTAGTTGATTATCAATAAGAGGTGATAGATCATAGAAGACTATCAATAAGAGTGTAAACAGATTTCAGAGAGAAAAAAGAAGATAATTTTGATATAGTAATTTAAGTAGAGTAATGTTTGTATAAATTTAGAAATTTAGTTAAAAAAAGTGAAGTGAAAAGAAAGAGAAGAATTATTTATGGAAAAATAAAAGTAAAGTAAAAAAGAAATGAAATAAAGAGAGTGTAGGAGAAAAGTGAAAATGATGAAAGAGTGTAAAAAGAAAGAGAAAAGGAAGAAATAGTGTAAGAGAAAAGTAAAAAGGATGAAAGAGAGTGTAAGAGGAAAGAGAAAAAAGTAAGAAATAGAGTGTAAGAAGAAAAAAATGAAGAAAGAGAATGCAAAAGTTGTCATAATTTGTCTTTTTTTGTCTTTTAGTGTTTAAGTTACAATTTTACCCTCAATTATGTGAAGTGTCAATTTTCTAAAAGGTCTTAATTTGTAATTTCATTGGTGGTGTGTTTGTATAAATCTATATTAGATTAGATAGAGGGTCAATTTTGGAGTGTATATATGTCTTAAATTCACTTAAAAAGAGTCTTAACTTAAATATTCATTTTTACCCAATGTATTTCGAAAGTATTTTTGAGGACACCAAATTTGTATCTGTATGATTTTATTGGTATTACGACGTCTGAAAATTTTCTATTTTTGAAATTTAAGAAAATAGAGTTAAGATTATATTAAATCTAAGCCAAAATTGTTGGGTCGGCCTTGCCTATATATCACACCTCAAAGGCCTCACATGTCGGGAGCCTCAGCCTCAAGGCGTTGATAAGTGTTGGTACCTGAACATAATAGATGCCGGCGGGTTTGGACACTGATGGTTTTAGTTTCAAAAACCGAGCCCACCCAGTTAAACCCAATCTTAATTGTTTCTTTTTAAATATGCACCCGACACCCGATGCCCTAAATAGTAATAAATACCAATGTCAAATTCGGATTTTCGGATTTCGATTATTTGCCCAGCCCTACAAATGAATACTTCCAAAAAATAAGAAAAAGAAAACAAGATATGGTAGTATTCTCGAATAAGAAGAAATTATGATCCTGACTCTGTAAACGTGGGTCCCAATCCCGACCATAAGTGGAACGGGTCGTTTACGCGGCAACAAACAACAACAAAACGTCTAAATACACAACCCCTGAAAATTACAATACCCTTTTCTTCGTTCCAGATTTCCACAGATCCACCGAACCAGACCCAAACAAACCGAAAGCAGCATCAATTCATTCATCACCAACGTTAAATTATCTATCTTCCCTATATATACGCCAATTTCCATTTCTATCACATTCTCTCTCTTCCCCTCTTTCTCGCTCTATAAACTCTCTCTCTTTCTCTCTACATATTAGTACCCTTTTTCCTTCGGTAAGACTCATTTCCACTGGATCCACCGATTCACCGCGTGATCTCGGGAAATCTTTTTTCTTTTTTTCTTCAATTTAATTTTGAAAATTCTGAGGTTTTTGAATTTTTGTTGGTTTTGATTTTTTGAAGAAGAAGCAATGAGCGATGATCATTTGGTGTTATTTGTGGACCGATTGGTACGTCCGGTGCCAGCTCCTGAGCCGTTGCCGCCGGTGAATGAGGTTCCGGCGGGACCTTCTAGTTCGATAAATGTGGAGGATGATGACGACGGTGGTGAAGACGCGCCGCTTCTGCAGATGGGGAATGTCGTATTTGTCAAGAAGAGGATAGCATTAACAATCTTGAATCGCCTTGCGCTTGTAGCGGTAGTCTTAAGGTACATTCTTGTTGTTTACGTTAATTTTTATGTTTGCTTCTCTGATTATTAATTAAAAATTAAAGTCCACAATTTTTCTAGTTTACAGATAATGTCATTCAATTTTTATAGTTGTTGTTAGGTAATTTTGTCTACCTCAAATTTATTTATATGTTCATTGTTCCATGCTTTTCAATTGCAGTTTTGGTAAATATTGGAAAAATACAGGCTTAAAAGTTCAAAAAAATATCTAAAATTTTAGAGAATAAATTGTGGAATTA
This sequence comes from Oxytropis ochrocephala, assembly GCA_020916435.1. Classification (NCBI taxonomy): domain Eukaryota; kingdom Viridiplantae; phylum Streptophyta; class Magnoliopsida; order Fabales; family Fabaceae; genus Oxytropis; species Oxytropis ochrocephala. The sequence goes on from CM037088.1 coordinate 53,372,695, forward strand.
AACAAATATGCGATGAAATTTACATCTTTTTTGGATTTTAGGATAGCTAAATTAGCTGAAGAAAATTGGCCAAAACATAAATTGAGTGAAAGGGAAATCGTTGGTGGAAAAAGGTTCGAACCCCGCTCCCCCTCCCCTCTAACAACTAACACATTAATTCCTAACCACTTTGCCTATAAAAAAAAATTTCTTTTTTGCCCTGGATACTCTTTTGATTAAGTAATGTTTATAAATGTTAAGAAATTAGAAGAGTTTATTTGAACTTCTTTAATAATATAAATAAATAAACATTGTTTATAAATGTTTATACAAGTCATTTTCAGCTAATTAAATATATAAACCCCTCAATATAATTGTAACAGCTTAACAGGTCACACAACTTATGAGAAGCTTACCTCTGTCCTCGCTCCTACATTATATAAATAGTTGTTGCTGCATATGGCAAACACGAACCGGTAAACTAAAAGAATGAATCGTAGACTAGGTTGCTCTTTTTAAGTTCACGGCTATACTTAAATTCTGCAGCGATGTTCAATGTCATCTTCTTCAAGATAAAACAACCTTCCAAAACTAAGCTAGAGCTAGAAGAGCACTGAGTAAACTGAACCACCAATAACTCAAACAAGTTTTTTAAACGACTCTTTAAGAACCACTTTATTGAATGTTTACCAAAACACCCCTTTTGTAATTGGAGATATTGTTATTTATGAGACATTGGCTTTCATACAAGGTATTTGTATTTTTTGTCTTGTTAATTTATGAATTTTCTCCTGCAGTATGCTCACAGAAAGTGCGTCCAACACTGGTGCAATGAGAAAGGAGACACAACTTGTGAGATATGTCATAAGGTATGCTTCATTTACATTTACTCTTTGATTATGTTTGTTTGTGTACTACTCATAATGACCTTCAGCTAGATTGAGTTTTGTGCTCATTTTGATGGTAGTTTTTTTTTCATGTAATTTTTCAGTCCTATGAACCTGGTTATATTGCTCCACCACCCCGTCCACATCCCGAAGAAACTACCATTGATATAGGGTAAGGTGAAAGTTTCTATTTTATGATAGTCATCACTAGAGAATTTTGGTTTTATGTATATGCAATGTGTTTGAAACTATTGGAAATATTTGTTTGGAACTCTTTCTCACTGATGAGTTGTGGCTATTGTTTTTCAGAGGAGGGTGGACGATCTCTGGGACACCTTTGGACTTGCGTGATCCTCGACTATTGGCAATCGCAGAGGCAGAACGCCAATTCTTTGAAGCTGAATATGATGGATATGCTGCTTCTAATGCCAGTGGAGCTGCATTTTGCCGTTCAGCTGCACTAATTGTAAGGAATTAACCATAAAGTCCATTTTATTTTAAAAAATATAATTTGTAAAACTTTAAACTCTTTACTCCTTCAACTTTTTTGGTGTCTCTTAGCTCGCCACATACGCTACCTAGCTGCCATAGTTTTTAGCTTTTGAACATATATATGATGGAATTTCAGGGAAATCAATTGTACATTTTGCTATAAACCTTAGGGCACGTTGAGTCATTGACTGTGCTAGGATGCTAATGCTAACACTTTACACTTAGATGTGATTTTGAGACTGATTTGTGCTATCTGATACAGTTAATGGCCCTTTTACTCTTGAGGCATGCACTTTCTGTCACGGATGCTGATGCAGAAGATGATCCATCTACCTTTTTCTCTGTAAGAAACTTGAAATGTTTTTGACTAAGTAGCTCATTACTTCATATAGCTGTTGTAATATTGCTTTCAAATGCTAATTGTCGCGAAAACATCATTAACCAACGATTATTTGCAGCTTTTCTTGCTTCGAGCTGCTGGCTTTCTTTTACCTTGTTACATCATGGCTTGGGCAATCAGTATTTTGCAACGTCGGAGACAAAGACAAGTAAGTTTCAGCATTCATTCTAATAATCACCTTCAAGAGTATTTCATGAGTTGTGATTGTAGCTTTTAAAAAATGTGAACACTCTGATACTACTCAACTTCCAATCACTCGACGACATATCATTTTTTTTTAATAGATGAGAGAACAAAAGAAATATAATTTACTTCAAATGAGATGATCTTTTGAATATCTTCTCTTGAAAATCATTTTCAATAGATGAGAGATCATTAAAAAAGGAAATTTTGATTATCGTAAAGAAATGAAAAAATAACTTCTAATTCTCCTAAAATCTCCAAAAAATAATGTCTAAATTAATGAATGTAAAAAACGCTTATTTTTTAATTTGTAACATACAAAACCTTTGTGTTCACATTTCTTGATCTTGTTGCTATGAAACTATCCTTATTTGTGTTTTGGTGAAACATTACAGGAAGCTGCAGCATTAGCAGCAACCCAAGTAGCCTTTGTTCTACAATCTGGACAACGTAGGGGATTGCAGTTTGCTATAGCACCAGGACCACCAACAACAGTGAATTCACCACAGGAACAAGTGTAGTTTGTAATATCATTGAATGAAAATGGCGTGTGCAACATGTAAAGAAATACTTGTTGAATTGCCATGCTATTCTTACACGTGTTTTTCCCAGTTTTTATTCTAATATAACTTGAGCGTTTTTAAGACGGTAATTGTTTAATAATAATACACTTTGGAATTTATAATTCACAACCTTTCATAAATAACATCCTCGCTGTGTCTTTTTTGCTGCTTACTCAATTCTTCAAAATTTATTTCAATGTTAGTTTAACTAGGAAATATGGTGACCATAAGGTTGTACTTCTTAAAATTTACGATATGAGATACGATCCGACACGATACGTAGATACGGAAATTTTTTGAAAATCAAGATACGATACGGCAGTGATACTTCAATAAAAAATTAAATTAAAATTTAAAAATATAAAACATAAAGATACTTGTGGTCAAAATAAGTAAGTATAGTACCAACAAGAGTTGGTCCGAGTGGTAACAGGACTCGGATCCCACTCCAAGGTCTCGGGTTCGAATCTTGGATGTGACAAAAACTCTATTGGGAGGAGAAAACCACACGAGCCGACAAGTGTGAGTACTCGCAGCCATCCAAGTTCTCCGGTGTAGATTAGTCATCGGCAAAGTCGGTGGAAACTGTGCACTAATGACAAAGACTAGTATGCACGTAAACCAAATCTTGTGTCCTTTTTGGATCCATTTTTTATTTTCTTTAAGAATGGATAAAAGAGTAAGTATCTGGTATTTTTTTATTTAAAAATAAATATCAATTTTAGGATACACCCAGGATATGTATCCAGTAAATATCTGGTCTCTTTTTGATTTAAAAATAAGGCTTAAATATATGTTACCCCCTTGCAAATATACCCATTATCCATTTACCCCCTGTAAAAAAGAACTCTTAAAAAAGACCTTGCAAATATAAATTATTTCTAGTTACCCCACTGTTGTTAGATTTTGTTAACATCGTTAAGTGTAAATATATGTTACCCCCTGCAAATATGTTCATTATCCATTTACCTCCTGCGTAAATATATGTTACCCCCTCCAAATATCCTCATTATCCCATTTACCCCCTGCAAATACGTTCATTATCCATTTACCCCCTGCAAATAATAAGTGTTTCAACATACACTTAACGCTATTAACAAAATCTAACAGCAGGGGGGGTAACTAGAACTAATTTATATTTGCAAAGTCTTTTTTAAGAGTTTTATTTTTACAGGGGGTAAATGGATAATTGGTATATTTGCAAGGGGTAACATATATTTAAGCCTAAAAATAAACATAAATTTCTGGATACTCCTAGGATACGTATCCAGAAGCATCTGGAAGTATCCAACACGTATCAGTATCGGATATGTGTCGGACACGGGCACGTGGCCTATTTTGGAGTATTGGGGTTTCATAGCTTTTACGTGATATCATATTGAAGCGAGTCTCTAAACACTTTTTTTTTCACTTTGAGGATCAAATATTAGGAGTGTATCTCGAGTTGTCAATAGTAAGTAGTCTAATGAATTTTAAATAGGTATTAATATCATCTTAAAATTTAGATTTTTCTGGAGAAATCTTAAAATTCGAGTTAGATTTAACTATGAAAAATCATCTTGTAAGTTGAGTGATATTTTCTACTTATAAACACTCGTAAATTCATCACATCCAATGTGGATGTAAAAGTACCTAGGCATGATTTTCTACTTCATAACTTTTAGGAGATCTCTATGTGGCTTTTTCTCTTATGTGAGTCTAAGCTTTTCATTGAAAATTTGAGAGATGTGTGTTTAACATTAAAAAGGAGAAATAAGTGTATTTAAAGGTGAAGATTTAACCATAGAAGATGATTTATATCTGTAATTTTCATTGGTTGGAGCAAGCAAACTATGGAAGAAGAAGACAAAAGAGTTGCATTTGATTTCACGAGAATGTCATTTGATTTCACTTATGGACATTCTTGTGAAATCAAACAACTGGTGTGACAACAGTGCACGCACAAACGTGTAACTGACACCAGCTGTAATTAGGGTTGCACAAAATATTCATAGTAACAAAACAAACTCATAACCACAAATATCCATTCGATATAACTGGTTCCAAAATCAAAGTAGTGTAACCGGTTATTATTTTGCAAAATCGGTTATATAACTGATTATACTGGTTATATTCATAACCGGTTTTTATAACAGGTTATATCTACAACTGGTTTTTATAACCGGTTTTGACCTATAAAATCAGTTTTTTAACTTCAAAATTTGGATTTGGCCAAAAAAATATGTGAATTCAATTTTAAATATAAAAAACAAGAATGTAAAACAAAAAATTATTCTCTCTCTCTCCCTGCCCCCATCTCTCTTTCTCTCAATGTCATCCTTAATACACATGAAAGGAGAGGAGGGGGGAATTTACCTTTGAAAATTTCATGTTATGAATTTAAGGACTGGACTGACAGTAGGAACCTCAATCACTTGCTTACTGGACTGACATGTCCTTATCAATTCAAGAATTATCCATTCCTCTAGCATTCCAACATTGAATCTCCATTGTGTAGCCAACTAATTTACCAAGTAAGTTCTTTTGCTTATATTTCTTCTTTTGAGATTTTGAAAACTTTCTCAAATGGCAGTGGAGTGGCATTCCTTGCCAGGCCTTCTTGCCTAGGACTACATTTGATTTGACCACTACATAAATTGGATACAAATTTCCAATTCCTTTTGAACCTTAGCAGGGACAAAACCATTGAAATGACTTGGATTATCAATTCATCTGAAAGTAGTAGTGGGTAATGTTGGGGTTTGAGACGTAGTTTGAAGTTGTCCAGCAATGTGCGTCGATGCTTTATGAAATACTACAATTTCCACTAATTCAGTGTCCTCATCATTTACATGTTACTCACGATCGAGGATCAGTTAGTGGTTAGCCAACTCTGTTGCATCAATACTGTTTAACAACTGGAATAATCTTCCTTCCAAGTTCATAACCATTTTTGAAAATATTGAAATAAACTAGTTATAAGTATCCGGATTTATTTAGCCGAATATGGATATGAATGTAGTTTAACCGCTTAACCGATTATTTTGTGCACCCCTAGTTTGTGATGCTCGAACACTTCACAACAAAATTAGAACTTGAGAAAAGGCGAGGTTGAGTGAGGGTTTGTGGGTTATTGGGGGGGACTTCAACACAATAATGGGAAGGAGTGAGAGGAGAGGTAAGAACTTGAGATTCAGTGAGAGAGAGAGAGTCACGACTTCAAATTCTTCTTGGATGAAATGGGGGTGGTGGAGCCGGCTAGCTTGGGGAAGAAGTACACGTGGTATCAACCAAATGGACCGGCGGCAAGCAAAATTGATAGGATTGTATTATCACAAGAATTGGTGGATAGTTGGGGAATCAAAGCACAATGGATAGGAGATAGAGACATATCAGATCATTGTTCGGTTTGGCTCTTCTCTTCTAAAAATTCTTCATTTGCATTCTTCATGCATTAAAGTTTGTTTGCCGGAAATCGCAACATAACACTAAACCATTGTCATAGGTGTGTAAGAAGCAACATGGAATCAAAAGGCAAAACTGCATTCAATTCGAGGTTCCCCATTGTAAAGAAGATTGATGTAACTAGTTTGAAGGAGCATGCTTCCCTATTAGGTCCTATTGAGCTTCGGTCCTTCGACAAGACTTATGGGAACATCCGCAAGTTATTGCAGTTAGAAGTACAAGAGAGTGTCATCGCTGCCCTAGTTGGTTCTATGATTCAGAGATCAGGTGTTTTCTTGTCAAGAACTTCCAAATGGCGCCTACCCTAGAGGAGTATGAGAAGATTATGGGTTTTGATCGCTCAGAGGTTAGACCTTACCAGTATCAGAGGCAGTATTATTCAGATGAGAAGCTCGCTTCCTTGTTGCAAATCAGTGTAGAAGAAGTGCGGTCCCACAAAGTTGAGCGTAACAAGATATCTGGGTTTCCTCAGGGTTACTTTGAGAGTTTGATGGCTAGTCATGCAGTATCAAAGAATTGGGCTTCTTTCAAGCAAATATTAGCTTTCAAGAGTGCATTGACCATCTTCGGCATTGACCATCTTCGGCAAATATTACTTTGAGAGTTTGATGGCTAGTCATGCAGTATCAAAGAATTGACCATCTTCGGCATTGTCCTTTTCCCTCAGATTGAGAAACATATAGATGAAACTGCTGTTGGGGTGTTCCTGGCTTTCAAGAGTGCAAAAAGTCCCATCAATCCGGTTCCTGCTATTCTCGCCGAGACCTATCGTGCCTTCACTCGCCATCATGAGTTCCGAAAAGATAAGATGTGTTGTTCCTTCCCTGTGCTATACGCTTGGTTGATCAATCATGTGTGCGTTAACAAAAGTGATGTTGGGGATTTGCTATCCTATGCCTTGGGTTGTAATCCGAAGACTATGAGCCCTCGGGAATGGAAGGATACTTTTAAAAACCTCGATGCTCTTGATTCGATGGTTCTCACACAAGTGTTGGGAGGATAAACCCTCGGTGATATTCCAATGTGGCGGTTTCGAAATGTTCCTCTCATGGGAACACGGGGATGCATCAACTATAACCCATCTTTGACCTTGAGGCAACTCGGGTACCCTATCACGAGATTCACCCTCCGGCTATGTTGTTCCGTTTTACCTCCATTCGGGGATCCCAAAGACGAGGACTTACTTGGCCGAGAGTCTTGCAAGCTTGGGAAACCATAGTGCGGAGAGACAAAGGCGAGTTATCTAAAAGGACCACTTCTATCTCTCCTTCACTCAATGGCTCAAAAAGAGGATTAAAGAAACTCGATCATCCAATCAAAGGGGCCATCACTTGAAGAGAAAATACCGGAGCCTCACGTTCCCCTCATTGAAGAGCTAGAAGAGGCTAAGTTGGCGTTATCCAAAGTGGAAGAAGAGAAAAGGTCCTTGCAAAATAGATTGGGAAAATTGATGCAAGACAAGCGGAAGCTAGAGAATGAAAACGCTCTTCAAGTCGCAACTACTGAAGCAGCCAACAGGAAACTTGAAATAGAAGAAGAAAGCAAGAGGGAAGTTCAGAAACATTTGAAAGGTGCTAAAGAGGAAGTAAAGAGGTGTGCCTCAAAGATGAATGAAGCTATGGCAGAAGCGTGTGAATGGAAGGAACTATATGACAAGTCATGAAAGAAGGAGAAAATGGTCAAAGATGCACTAGCTAAATCAAGAAGATAATTCCAAGTGATGAAGTTCGAATTGGGGGACCAAATGGAAAGCATCAGGCAAGATCGAGAGTCTATCACAGGGATCTTGAAAGAGTACCAACAAGCTTTAAGGTTTGAACAAGGAAGGTCGGACGAATTGAAGAGGAATCTCAGATGCCTAAGGGAGTCTTATGAGCAAGTGCAAGTAGAAAGCCAGTATTGGGAGCAACGTTTCATGGCCCTAATTGGCAGAATAGAGGACCAAGAGATTGTCAAGGAGCTGAGGGATGAGATTCAGCTTTGGAGGAGTAAATTTTCGAGGCTAGCAGGGCTAGCTAACCAAGCTGTGAGGGATGTTCCCAAGAAGCTAAGAAGAGATGAAGCAGAAATGAATCCTTTCAACACTCCGGCTAAGGTGTACGAGTTTGTCGAGTACTGCAAGATCCTAACAGAAGAACTCATGGAGAAAGCCAAAGGGGCAGCCGAAAGCAAGAAGAGGAAGAGGGAGGAGAAGTTGAAAGCTATATGCCTTTGAATTTCACTTTAGAGCATTGTAATAATCCTTAGGAAATTGTAAACTTTCTCTAAAAAGTTGTAATTTTCTTTGGAATATGGTACTTTTCTGTCGAAAACATTGTTTTCAGAATATTGTATTTTTCCTTCGAGTTTGAAGTTGTAGTATTCTATCCTTTCGAAAGAAGTGTGTTTGTTTTGCCTATTGCTTCCAACCTCGTTGCAGCCAAAATAAAAAAATAAAAAGTAATAAAAAAAGGGTGTTAGAGCTTTGAACTTACACGCCTATGACAATGCGAGTTGCATTACGATTCCCGGCGCCAAAACAAACATCAAATCATACATATCGCATTGCATTGCATTCATTTATTCGTTCTTGTGTTCATAAGTGTGTTTCGTCAACAGAAAATCAGGCAAGCTGGTTAGGCATCGCTATTTGACGCGCGTTACAAGCAAGGAACATGGACAACAATCAAGGCGACGATCGGGGCAATCCACGCCACATCGAATCTTTGGAATTCGGAGATCCAAATCCTAATGGTCGAAATCGGCATGGTCGAGAATCAAGGAATCAAGTCCTGCAGTGAGATGGAAATCATAAAAGCTCAAATGGCGAGAGGTCATAAGGGTCTTTGAGTGCCTTAAGAAATGTTGAGTGCAGTGAAGCTCTGCTGGCAGGGTGGACAATCCTCCTCCCCCTCTGGGTCGGGGATCCTCAAGCCCTTCAAACAAATCTGCAATGGCCTCCTATGGTCTCCCACTAGGCTATCGCCTCCTGCTGGCGACACAAATCTGGATGAGATCCTCCAAGAACCGCGGGACAAGCTCGGCTGGCGTAGTTGCGAATGAAGTTGGAGCAGGGGCGCCAAGCCCGATCCGGATCCCGATCCTCTTTCTCGCCCCCGGGAACTCCGGCGGGTTTCAATTGGCCAATAACGGTCCATCCCAAGTTCGGGACCAATCCACAGAATACAATTCACTCACGTGACCCACATGAACCCGGCCGTAGTGACGATGAATAATCCTCATTCTGTGCGTGAATGGTTTCCTCGAATACCCTACGAAACCGTAAGTCGATGTCGGATGCTAGAGGAGAGATTAAGAGTCATTGAAGGAGTAGGTTCACGGGCGAAATGCCCATGAGTCGTGTTTGGTCCACTAATCTAGTCTTGCCTCCCAAATTCAAAGTACCAACTTTTGACAAATACAGAGGGGCGACTTGCCCGATCGATCATGTGACAATGTATGGGGAAAATGACCGCCCATGCGGGATGATAACTTTGATGATGCATTGCTTTCGGGAAAGTTTAGTTGGAGCCCCCCCGATCGGTACATGCGATTGGAGCCAACCAATATCCATTTCTTTGGAAGGACATGGCGGATGCTTTTATGCGTCAATACCGATTACAAAAATGATTTGGCTTCGGATAGGACTCATTTACGATTGCATGTCTAAGAGAGATAATGAGTCGTTCAAGGAGTGCGCTCGGAGGTGGAGGAACCTCGCTGCCCAAGTGAAACCCCCTCTACTGGACAAAGAAATGGTCCACATGTTTATGGATACCCTCCCTGCGGTGTATTATGATAGGTTGGTTGGCAGCGTAGCCTCGAATTTCTCTGAAATGGTAAATCACGGGGAAAGAGTAGAGAACGGCATGCGGAGCGGAAGAATAGCTCATGGCCCAACACCTCCTTCCAGTCAGAAAAAGCCTTTTACTGGACCCTACAAGAAGAAAGAGGGTGAAACCAATGCAATTATCGGAGCCAGTTGTAACGCCCCAAAATAATTAAGTAGTTATTAAATTAAATTACTTAGGTGTTTCATGGAGTAGTTATAATAAAACAATAGGATGGTGTTTTAATTAAAAGAAAAGGGAGAAGTATCAATAATTAGGGGTGGTAAGTATCGACCCGAGAGCCCAAGCCCAATGACTTAGGCTCCTAGGGTTGGTGCAATTCGCACCAATTGAGAAAAAGAAAGAAAGAAAGCGAAAGAAGGGAGAAAGGAGAAGGGAAATCGGCGCTAGGGAGAAGAGGAAGGAGAGAGAGAGAACCGTGAACCAAGCCCTAGGTGTGATCGTGAGAAGGAGAGGAGAAGTGTTGAATTGCGTGGATTGTTGGGGTTTTGTAGGTGACTTGTGGAAATCTTCCATTTTAAGTGAAAACCTAAGGTAAGGGGAGTCTCACTCTATAATAGAGAGTATAATAGGTTGTATGTAGATCGTAGGATCTCTTTTTAGTGTTATGTGAGGATTGAATGTGAGTATTGAATGATTTGTTGTTGATTGGATCGATTTCCTATGTTAGAGTTAGGGTTTTATGCTTTGAATGGTGTTTTGGCGTGTTGTTGACATGTATGTGTGATTGATTGTTGATGAACTTTGATGTTGTTGATGGATTCGATGTTGTTTGATGATTTACGAGGTTGGTTGATAATTTTGAGGATGTTTGATGATTTACGATGATGTTGTTAACAAGATGCGTGAGAATGAAAATGTTTGTGAAAATAAATTTTGACATTGTCTTTATAAGAGGGAAATCGATTGATGGCTTGTTAAAACTTAGTTTGAAAATCGATTTTTAGCTCTAAATACAAGTCAATAATCGATTCCTTGCTTTTCAAAATGAGATGGTAATCGATTGCTTGCTTCTTAGAAATCGATTCATTGCTTTCAAATACAAGAAGGAAATCGATTCCTTGCTTCCAAAAACAAGATAGAAATCGATTCCTTGCTTCCAAAAACAAGATAGAAATCGATTCCTTGCTTCCAAAAACAAGATAGAAATCGATTCCTTGCTTCCAAAAACAAGATAGAAATCGATTCATTGCTTTCAAAAACAAGAAGGAAATCGATTCCTTGCTTTCACAAACAAGAGGAAAATCGATTTCTTTCCTTAAAAGAAAATAAGACCAAAAATTGATTGTTTTCAAACAACTTCTTTCCAAACATGCTATTTTGGTCCGTTATGTGTTGTGTTGGTCCTTGAGAAATGATTTGGTCCTTGAGAAATGTTTTGATCCTTGAAGAAATGTTTTGATCCTTTGAGAAATGTTTTGGTCCTTGAGAAATGATTTGGTCCTTGAGAAATGTTTTGATCCTTGAAGAAATGTTTTGATCCTTTGAGAAATGTTTTGGTCCTTGAGAAATGATTTGGTCCTTGAGAAATGTTTGATCCTTTGAGAAATGTTTGGTCCTTTGAGAAATGTTTTGGTCCACTAAGTGCTAGTTTGGTCCTAAATGGTGTCTTAGGTCCTTGTGTGAGGTTCTAGTCCTTTAACTGTGGATAATACTCGGGACATGATTGAGGTGAGGTAGTAAATGTTGTGATTGATGATGCCATGGGGGCATAAGCCATGGGGGCTAAAACGAGGTAGTAAATGTTGTGATTGTTGATGCCATGGGGGCATGAGCCATGGGGGCTAAAAACTAAAATTGACGAGTAATGGGAAATGATGTTAATGATGTATGATGGTGTTATGGCATGTTCATAGAGTCTCATGCATACATTGGCTGCGGTCGTAGAGTTTATAATATGATTTGTGAAGCCTGAGGGCGGCCGGGGGGCCTTATAAAATGATTGTGAAGCCTGAGGGCGGCCGGGGGGCCTTATAAAGTGATTGTGAAGCTGAGGGGCGGCGGTGGGCCAATGGTACCACATGCATCTTGACATTGCATACATTCCCATTAGTGCATGAATATTGTTGATTGATGATTGGTGTGTTTGAGTATCTTTGTAAACTATGTCTATATCTTGCTTATTATCCCTTTTATTATATAGTTCGAGACTCACCCTTACATTGTTGTTTACCACAGTAACGATGAGTGAAGGACTTGGTTCCTTCGTTTCCTGGGTCGGTCGCTCGATACGTAACACCTAAGGGATGGGTTTAGCTTCTAGATGTTGAGCTTGTTCATTGTTGTCTTGTTTTTAATTATGATATATTTAGGTGTTGATTGGCGAGGCTTTGTTTGTCTCCCTAGATTTGTCTCTATTTTTCCATTTGCGTAGAGCATGATGATTATTTCCTGGGGCATGGAACCATTGAATGAAAGTTTTGAGAAAATCCCATTCTTTTTATGGTGTTGCGTATTGTTTGATGTATTCTGACATTGTGTTATGTTTCTTGTAGTTTTGAGATGATTCAAATGTAGCACTTCATTCGAAGAATAAATTTTCAACTCGATTTTTATTACAAATCGCGGGTAGAAATGGGGTGTTACATTAGTGGTATCGAGCAATGGTCGGTCCCTTCCGACCAAGTTGTCGAGTCGTCGTGTCAGTCGGCAGTCGAGTGTTGCCGTCTAGTTCTAACCAATGGTTGTGTGGTAGTGATGTTCCTGCAGGTAAAAAGTATTGGAGGCTGCTTATGGTAAGAGAACTAGTGGGGAGATACCTATTTGGTAATGTGTCTTTATCTTCGCTCTGATCGTGAACCATGTCTCTGTTGTTTTGTTCAAAATCTTCTTGTCGTATGAACCTTGAAATTGAATTGAGATACGATGCATGGGATGTTCTAGCCTTAATTGAATGTTGAGTTGTATGTGGTGATTGAATTGTGTGTTTAGATGATAAACGAAATTGAAAATAAATTGAGAGGATGCTATGTGTAGTGACTAAAAAAATCGTATCTTTATTCTTTGTTTTGAAAAGAATAAAAATGCCATTGTTTTGTCAATTTAAAATGTCATTTGTTTACAACCAAATGAGTTCTTTGTATTCTGATTTATTTTTGTAGAATGAGTTGTTGTTTTATGAAATAAGTGTAGTGCGGTTTTGTGAAGATGAAGTCTTTGTTTTTATAAGTTAGGAGTCTTTGTTTTGCCGTTTTAATTGAGGTATGAGTTTGCTGCATTTTTTTAAAAAAAAAAATAATAATAATATCGCCCGTTTACAAAAATGAAGCGCTATTTTTATCTTTGAAAGAGGTCTTTGTTTTCCACTCTGTTTATTCTTTGTTTTGCGCCATCTTGTTGTAGCGTGTTATGGCATTTGTTTCTTCTTTGTTTACTTATAATTAAAATACCGTTCTATTCAATTTTAATGTGATGTTTCCCATTTGAAATGTGGTATTTTCTAAAATATAAAGTGATGATTAAATTGAATCGAATGAATTGATAATGGTTCGTAGAGTTGATAATTGGATTTGATGCTTTCAAAGAAATCAAGGTTACAATTCTATTTAAAATAAATGGTGTGCTATTTGTGATGTTTCAAGTCATTTGTTCTATTTTTTTTTAAAGTGACTAGTGTGTTGTATTATATTGTTCAAAGTTCTTTGTCTTGTTTTTTTGAGTAAGAGGGGTCATGTCTTTATGTTGTAAGGGTGTTGTTTTGAAGTTGTATGCGAGTTAAAATGCGATGTTTTCAAAAAGCGAAAAGGGATGTCATATAACTTAAGGCGAGATGCTTTCTACAATTAAATTGTGATGTTTTCCACTCTTTAAAGGTGATGTTTTCTAAGCACAAAAACGAGATGTTTCTCTAAACTAAGCGTGATGTCTTCCAAATTAAATGTGAGGTTTCTAAGGTTAAGTGATAAAGCAATGGGTTGAGACGTTTTGAAAGGAAATTAATGTTTTGAAAGCATGTAACCTATGCATCCCCACGGGTGTATAGGCGCCAAATTCTAATTGTGCGTAAAGTGGGTACATTACGGCTTGAAATAAGAATGTGTTGTTTTTCTACAATCTAACGTCTTTGTTTTAATAACTTGAAGTCTTAGAGTTCTTAAAATTAAAGCGATGTTTGTACTCGTGTTTTAATTTTATTTGACAATGGGTAATTGATCAAAGTTGTAGTGTTAAGTATTTTATCTTCCTTTCTACGAAGCTAGGTAGAATGCGCCTCACTTACTTCTTTATTAACCCAAAGAAAAGATTTTTGAGTTTGCTTTGAGCTATACGTCATAAAATGGATAGGCTCCTTATTAGCTTGTTATTCTATGGAACCAAAAACCTATAGGTATCATCATTTGACCATGTTGGATTGACGGTGAGTTCGTTACATTTGAAAATTGGTTTTATGAAAGAATTTTTCCGTTGGCTCTCATTTTGGGTGGTATTTCTAATTCTATTGAAGTTGTGAAGTGTATAGGTCCTATGACAGTGTATCCTTCTAGTTTTCAATTAGACGATAGTAAAGAATTGTTCCACACTCTTGATGTTGCACACTTGAACACTTTGATTTCCTTCTCGAGTATGGTTGCTTGGTGTTAAGTGTTTGGAGTCCGTTTCTCTTTGCCTTTGTAATCTATTCGAGTCTAGTTACTCCTCTTTTCACATGTTTAAATAAATGTAAATGTTTAGTGTTTGATTGGTGGAATTATGTTTCATTGAAATTTAGGAAATATGACTGTAGAGGTGACTAGAATAATGCATGCTTAAACTAATTGTGAACTCTAATTGTCTACAACCCGATTTTATTATCGATTTTGGTTGTTACTTCCTTAATTGTGTTACGTGGTTTTGTAAGTTGAAAATGAACTGAGTTATGAGATTGTTTGTGAACCCCTAATAAACAAATTTTACGATTGGATACAATATTGGTATCAAACTTATTTTTAATAAACGAATTCCTATTAGATTATTTCGCAGATTGTGCGAATTGTGTTGTGTGGTTTAATGAGCTAAATATGGAATACATGTTAAGGATAGAATGCATGTTGGTATCATTGTAGATATTGTTCTTACACATTTGCTTTTATGGAACTCCCAAGTTAATGATGTTAATTGAGTACCCTATGTGACATCTTTGGTATGATCTTCATGTGTGATTAAATATTATTATTTTTGTAGAGATCGTTTAAATTGAATTGTTTTGGTGTGTTTGTCGTGTCTCAAACTTGAACTATGAATATAAAATAATGCCGTTGCCTTGAGGAATGAGTAAAAGAGCCAACAAGTAGTGTAACATTTTGTGTGCGAAATATTGTATGCCACATTAAAGGGAATGCAATGGGATTAGAGTTAGTAATTAACCTTATGTTAATATTTTGATGCTTTACTATTTGAATAAGAAATGATTACTATTGCGAATTTAAGAGTATAAAGAATTATTTGGATTCGAATAACTAAATGTCTTGGAGTAAACCATGTGTGTGTCCTTGTCACTATCTTCTTTATAATATGTGATGTATGACTATGCTTTGATATCATTGTGATGAGCTACCTAGCTTTGTGACAAGTGAGGATGGTGCGCATTTGATGTTTTGACCGCACTATGATTGTGGTTGGGATGTGTGGTTGTGCGTGTTGTCATGTGGTATTCTAGAGTGCGAAATTATATCTAGCACGTGAGAGGTGATATAATACCTTTCGATTTGAGTTGTATCTAGCTTTGTGAGAGGTGATACAATATTTTCGATTTGAGTTGTATCTAGCACGTGGGAGGCCGATACAACGTCTTCGATTGAGTTGTACCTAGCTTTGTGAGAGGCGATACAATATCGTTAGTCCGAGTCTTGTTTTGTGTGTTGTGTTCTCGGTGTCCCTTGTCGATCTTGACGGGACCTTGTGGTGAATCTTACTTCTTGCTAGTTGAATAGGTTAGATGTAATCTCGGGTATGAACTGGTTAGAGCATAACCATGTCCATGATTAATTGTCGCGATAAGTCGGTGGGTTTTGGAGGTGGCGAGTGCGGTTATTATTTACGGAGTTACAGGGCCGAATAAGTAGGAGGGACGGCCGCCAATCAACTACCGCCGTGTCGAGGAAATAATGATCGACAATGTGGATAGTGCTAGTTGTCTAGGTGGTTGTAGTTTGTGAGTGGGGGTGTTTAGTCTGGCGCCAAGTATGCGATAGACTTTGGAGGAGGGCGGTTAGAGATGAAGAAGAGATTTGGTAGTGTTTGGGGTTTGACTAGATTTTCGAGGGCGAAAATGTTCTAAGTGGGGAGAGTTGTAACGCCCCAAAATAATTAAGTAGTTATTAAATTAAATTACTTAGGTGTTTCATGGAGTAGTTATAATAAAACAATAGGATGGTGTTTTAATTAAAAGAAAAGGGAGAAGTATCAATAATTAGGGGTGGTAAGTATCGACCCGAGAGCCCAAGCCCAATGACTTAGGCTCCCTAGGGTTGGTGCAATTCGCACCAATTGAGAAAAGAAAGAAAGAAAGCGAAAGAAGGGAGAAAGGAGAAGGGAAATCGGCGCTAGGGAGAAGAGGAAGGAGAGAGAGCAGTGAACCAAGCCCTAGGTGTGATCGTGAGAAGGAGAGGAGAAGTGTTGAATTGCGTGGATTGTTGGGGTTTTGTAGGTGACTTGTGGAAATCTTCCATTTTCGTGAAAACCTAAGGTAAGGGAGTCTCACTCTATAATAGAGAGTATAATAGGTTGTATGTAGATCGTAGGATCTCTTTTTAGTGTTATGTGAGGATTGAATGTGAGTATTGAATGATTTGTTGTTGATTGGATCGATTTCCTATGTTAGAGTTAGGGTTTTATGCTTTGAATGGTGTTTTGGCGTGTTGTTGACATGTATGTGTGATTGATTGTTGATGAACTTTGATCTTTGTTGATGGATTACGATGTTGTTTGATGATTTACGAGGTTGGTTGATAATTTTGAGGATGTTTGATGATTTACGATGATGTTGTTAATGATGCGTGAGAATGAAAATGTTTGTGAAAATAAATTTTGACATTGTCTTTATAAGAGAAATCGATTGATGGCTTGTTAAAACTTAGTTTGAAAATCGATTTTTAGCTCTAAATACAAGTCAATAATCGATTCCTTGCTTTTCAAAATGAGATGGTAATCGATTGCTTGCTTCTTAGAAATCGATTCATTGCTTTCAAATACAAGAAGGAAATCGATTCCTTGCTTCCAAAAACAAGATAGAAATCGATTCCTTGCTTCCAAAAACAAGATAGAAATCGATTCCTTGCTTCCAAAAACAAGATAGAAATCGATTCCTTGCTTCCAAAAACAAGATAGAAATCGATTCCTTGCTTCCAAAAACAAGATAGAAATCGATTCATTGCTTTCAAAAACAAGAAGGAAATCGATTCCTTGCTTTCACAAACAAGAGGAAAATCGATTTCTTTCCTTAAAAGAAAATAAGACCAAAAATTGATTGTTTTCAAACAACTTCTTTCCAAACATGCTATTTTGGTCCGTTATGTGTTGTGTTGGTCCTTGAGAAATGATTTGGTCCTTGAGAAATGTTTTGATCCTTGAAGAAATGTTTTGATCCTTTGAGAAATGTTTTGGTCCTTGAGAAATGATTTGGTCCTTGAGAAATGTTTTGATCCTTGAAGAAATGTTTTGATCCTTTGAGAAATGTTTTGGTCCTTGAGAAATGATTTGGTCCTTGAGAAATGTTTGATCCTTTGAGAAATGTTTGGTCCTTTGAGAAATGTTTTGGTCCCTAAGTGCTAGTTTGGTCCTAAATGGTGTCTTAGGTCCTTGTGTGAGGTTCTAGTCCTTTAAGCATGTGGATAATACTCGGGACATGATTGAGGTGAGGTAGTAAATGTTGTGATTGATGATGCCATGGGGGCATAAGCCATGGGGGCTAAAACGAGGTAGTAAAGGTTGTGATTGTTGATGCCATGGGGGCATGAGCCATGGGGGCATGAGCCATGGGGGCTAAAAACTAAAATTGACGAGTAATGGGAAATGATGTTAATGATGTATGATGGTGTTATGGCATGTTCATGGAGTCTCATGCATACATTGGCTGCGATCGTAGAGTTTATAATATGATTTGTGAAGCTTTGAGGCGTAGGGGGCCTTATAAAATGATTGTGAAGCTTGAGGCGGCCGGGGGCCTTATAAAGTGATTGTGAAGCTTTGAGGCGGCGGTGGGCCAATGGTACCACATGCATGCGACATTGCATACATTCCCATTAGTGCATGAATATTGTTGATTGATGATTGGTGTGTTTGAGTATCTTTGTAAACTATGTCTATATATCGCTTATTATCCCTTTTATTATATAGTTCGAGACTCACCCTTACATTTGTTGTTTACCACAGTAACGATGAGTGAAGGACTTGGTTCCTTCGTTTCCGGGTGGTCGCTCGATCGTAACACCTAGGGGATGGGTTTAGCTTCTAGATGTTGAGCTTGTTCATTGTTGTCTTTGTTTTTAATTATGATATATTTAGGTGTTGATTGACGAGGCCCGTTGTTTGTCTCCCTAGATTTGTCTCTATTTTTCCATTGCGTAGAGCATGATGATTATTTCCCGGGGCATGGAACCATTGAATGAAAGTTTTGAGAAAATCCCATTCTTTTTATGGTGTTGCGTATTGTTTGATGTATTCTGACATTGTGTTATGTTTCTTGTAGTTTTGAGATGATTCAAATGTAGCACTTCATTCGAAGAATAAATTTTTCAACTCTGATTTTTATTACAAATCGCCGGGTAGAAATGGGGTGTTACACCAGTGGTCCATCACACAGTAATCCTCCGCAAGCTATTCCATTTCCTTCTCAAGCACCACCTACACAGCCATTTCAATCAAACTATCAGTACCGGAACTATAATGAAAGGAAGCCTGTTGTCTTTGATCCCATTCCCATGTCCTACACGGACTTGTTTATTATCTCATCACCAACAAAATAATCAATACCCGTCAAATGAAGCCATATCAGCCTCCCTATGCCAGAGGGTACAACGCAAATGCTACCTGCGCCTTTCATTCTGGGGCAATAGGTCATGTGGTGGAGGATTGTAAAGCATTCAAGTATGTGGTGCAAGAATTACTTGATGCAAAGACTATATCATTTCAACAACCCAATGTAGCCACCAATCTGTTGCCAGGGCATGGAGGATCTGCTGTTAATGCCGTTGACCATCAGGGGAGTCAGTGTTTGGTTAGAAAAGTTGATTGCATTCAGATGCCTTTGAATTTTATCCATGCTGAATTATGCCGTTTTGGTGTCATCAAAGAAGGGTGTGCTAGGGCGGGCGTGCTGTGATAATCCTCGCTGCATTGCGGCATGTGAAGGCTTTAAACCAATTCTCCAAGATCTCTTAGACAGACACCTGGTCCAAGTGGGAATCCAGGAGAAAGAAGAAAACGTATCTACCTTGCAATCAGGCAATGGAGGCTTCAGGAGACCGATTGAAATTCCCTGCAATCTAAATTCCAGCCCAGCTGTGACGAGACCCTCGACTATTGTTATTCTAGTACCCGCTGCTAAACCTAGTAGGGAGACTAGGACGACTCCATGGAGCTGCAATGTGCAAATGCAAGCATCCCTAAAGGCACCGTGGATATAACAAACATTGCTGGAGGTAGTGGTATCACAAGGAGTGGAAGGGTGTATGCTCCTGAAATTCTTAGGGGAGAGCAATCAAAAGCAGATGAAGAAAGGGCCCGTAAGGGGAAAGACAAAGAAACGGTGGAAGTCAGAAAAGTATCAGACAAAGAAGCTCAGGAATTCCTGAAAGTAATGAAACAGAGTGAATATCGGGTGGTAGACCAGTTGAGTCAAACTCCATCCAAGATCTCGATGCTCTCTTTGCTGCTTAGTTCAGAGGCACATCGTGCTGCACTGCTGAAGATCTTGAATGAAGCCCACATCTCCCACGACATTACAGTAAACCAGCTTGATGGTATTGTTGGCAACATTGTAGCATCCAATTACTTGACTTTCTCAGACATTGAGCTTCCTCCGGCGGGAAAGAATCATAATCAAGCTCTTCACATCTCAGTCAAGTGTGGGGACTATATGCTTGCCAGAGTGATCGTTGATAATGGCTCATCCTTGAATGTGATGCCTAAGTCTACAATGAATAAGCTGAATGTAGACTGCTCATATCTGAAGCCGAGTTCTACCTTGGTCAGAGCATTTGATGGGTCAGTGAAAGAATTTTTTGGAGAAGTAGAAGTGTCGCTGCAGGTATGCCCCGAAGTGTTTTATGTCGTCTTCCAAGTGATGGACATCAGTTCCTCCTATAGCTGCCTGCTAGGACGTCCTTGGATACATGCTGCTGGGGCAGTGCCATCCTCGCTTCATCAGAAACTCAAGTTCGTGGCCGAAGGAAAGCTGATAGTGATCCACGGGGAGGAAGAAACACTGATAAACCGATCACCACCTAAATGTTACGTGGAAGCGGCGGAAGAGTCCCTCGAGATCGCCTTCCAAGAGTTGGAGATCTCAAACGATGTCTTCGTTGAAAATGAGCCTATGCGGAAGCCTAAGTGGTCCAAGGCTGACATGATGACTACAAAGGTGATGCTAGGGCATGGGTATCAGTCGTGAGGGCCTAGGAAAAGGCTGCTCGAGGATTGTAACAAGCTGTCGATTGAAGGAAACATTGAAAGGTTCGGTGTTGGGTACATCCCAAGTCTTGCTGATCGGGAAAAGCTATCATCTGACAAGAGGGAGAAATGGCTGGCCAAACACAGAGGAGGAACACCCAATCAGGGGAGGATGGTCATCGCTAACCTCAAAAACAACTTCCAGAGTGCTGGCATGCTGAACCCTGACCAGGTTAATGTGGTTGAAGAAGGATCGAGCTCGAGTGGCTGTGTTGTCGGCTTAGTGCGCTGTTGTGCTGTTGGAGAGAAGCTGCAAAACTGGGAGACCATGGATTTCCCCGTATTTTTCAATTTAAAGTAATTTTCATTGTAATGTAGATTCCTCGGCTCTGCCCAAGGCCTTGGAACATTTCATTCGGGCACACATGTTTTTGTCAAGACTCATTGTAACACCCCAAATAATTTAATTAAGAAATTGATTAAATTGTTTAGGTGTTGCACTAATTTAAAATTATATTAAATTATAATACGGTGTTTATAATTTAGTAAATTATTTTAATTGAAGGGAGTGGTGGAAGAAATGGACCAGGGGTGTAAAAAGGGCCCAAGGTGCACTTGGCCCAATACTTATATACCCAAATTAGGTATCAAAGCTCATTTGTGAGAAGAAAACGAAAAGAAAAGAAAGGAGAAGAGAGGAGCAAATGCTTGTGTGGCAAGAGAGAGAGAGAAAGAGGAGGATTTCGTGACTTGAAGCTTGGATTGTTGCGGTGGTTTTGTTCGTGACTCGATTAGGTGCTTCTCTACAGTTAATTTGAGGTAAGGGAGTCTCACTCTATAATAGAGGAGATAATGGGTATTATATGTGTCATAGAAATTTTTTTGATGTTAATTGATGATTGCATGTTGATTGATTCCTTGAATTTGATGAAATTGTTGGTAAAAATTGATTTAGGCGTGAGTTAGGGTTTTGTAATGTATGAATTTGTGATTTTGAGGTTAATTGATGATTTGAGTATGCAATTGGTTGTTTGATTATGCAATTAGGAGTGTTAGAAGGATTATTGGGTGAATTGGTTTGGAAGATTTTGGGAAAAATGGGGTTTTGGAGTTTGGGCGCCAAGATGCTAGGATTCAGCGCCACGTATGCTGTTCACAGGCTAAATTTAGAGTTTGTGCGGAAATGCTCTTGCCCGGGCGCCACATTCTTTGGGAAAATGGCGCCACAATACCTTTCGTTCATGTGCGAGGAATGTGTTCTGTGCAGGTGTGTTCTGCCAGGGCGCCAAGTTGCTGGGAAAATGGCGCCCTGTGCATTGTTTGTGTGTTGGGTGCGTGTGTGCGATGTGAGGGCGCCAAATGCGCCCAGGGTGCCCAGAATGGCGCTGTGTCACCTATGCTTGATGTCTGGGTGAGTGAGTTCTTTATGCAGGAGAGTGTGGGTATTTTGGGCCGGGGAGTGAAACTTGCATTTACTGGGCACATTTTCTCGTGCCAAATTTTGTATTCACCTGCCAACTTTCAATTTTAAACATTTTGGCTCAGTGGTTTTCTGTTTGCAGTGTTAATTTGAAAATGTCCTGGGGCTCGTTTTGTGTGTGTTTGGGGCCGGGAGTGAAACTTACTTTTCTAAACATATTTCCTCGTGCCAAATTTTGTATTCACCTGCCAACTTTCATTTTAAGTGTTTTGGCTCGAGTAGTTTTCTGTTGCAGTGTGTCATTTTGAAAATGTCCCGTGGGGCTCGTTTTGTGTGTGTTTTGGGGCCGGGAGTGAAACTTACTTTTCTAAACATATTTCCTCGTACAAATTTTTGTATTCACCTGCCAACTTTCATTTTTAAGTGTTTTGGCTCGAGTAGTTTTCTGGTTGCAGGTGTCATTTTGAAAATGTCCCGGTGGGGCTCGTTTTGTGTGTGTTTTGGGGCCCGGGGAGTGAAACTTACTTTTCTAAACATATTTCCTCGTGCCAAATTTTGTATTCACCTGCCAACTTTCATTTTTAAGTGTTTTGGCTCGAGTAGTTTTCTGGTTGCAGGTGTCATTTTGAAAATGTCCCGGTGGGGCTCGTTTTATGTGTGTTTTGGAGCCCGGGGAGTGAAACTTACTTTTCTAGGCATATTTCACTGTGCCAAATTTTGTGTTTACCTGCCCAAATTCATTTTTAAACATTTTGGCTCGGGTGGTTTTTGGTTTGAAAGTGTTGGGTGAGCTGGTCAGTGTGGGCGCTAAACCTGTCTTTGCTGTGTCTTGGTTTGTGTCTGCAGCGTGGTGCGAGTTTGTGTCTAGGTCTGCATGTTGCCCGGGCGCGCAGTTACTAGGAAAGTGGCGCCCGATGGGGTGTGTTGCCACGGGGCGCCAAAATCTTTGAGTTTACTGGCGCTAGTCTTTGTGTTGCACCGAGCGCGAGAATGTGGGAAAATGGCGCTGGTGCTTTGCCAAGTGTCTAAGAGGGTCTTTGTTTTGGTCCCTAGGTGACAGTTTGGTCCCTAGATGACTGTTTTGGTCCTAAATGGTGGTTTAGGTCCCTGGGTAAGGTTGAGTACCCTAGAGGAGAATAGTCCGGTGGGACATAATGGTGTTGAGGGTTTATAATGAAGTGATTGAGCATGCCATGGGGGCATGGGCCGGAGGGCCAAGCCAGGAGGGCTATAAAATGAGATTAACACTGAGGTAAGAGTAATGGGTGTATTGAGCTGTTTGAAATGATGTTTGTGATGTACATGGAGTCTCATGCATACATTGGCTGTGATGCGTAGAGTTTATAATATGATTTGTGAAGCCTGAGGGCGGCCGGGGGGCCTTATAAAATGATTGTGAAGCCTGAGGGCGGCCGGGGGGCCTTATAAAGTGATTGTGAAGCCTGAGGGCGGCCGGTGGGCCAATGGTACCACATGCATACCAACATTGCATACATTCCCATTAGTGCATGAATGTTGTTGGTGATGTTTAGCGTGTTTGAGTGTCTTTGTAAACTATGCTTATATATTGCTTATTATCACTTTTATTATATAGTTCGAGACTCACCCTTTACATTGTTATTTACCACGTATAGTCGAGTGAGGGCTTTCTACCTTCACTACTCCCGAGTCGGTGCGCTCGATACGTAGCACCTGTGGGTTCCTGGGGTTTAGAGCTGTTGTTGCTTGTTTTGCTCCTTGTTGAGCCTTTATGTATTTGTTTTGATATTGCTGGATTATGCTGTTGAGATAATGATTATTTTCCGCTGCATTATGTGAAACTATATTTCTATGAGTTGTCTACTGGTGTTACGTATTCGGATTTTGTTTAAGAGAAAGAGTTGTGACGCTCCATTTCATTGAGTATTAATTTATGTTATACTATTAGTGTGCTGAATGACTATGGCTAAACTGTGGTTCGCCACTAAGGCTAGAATTTCTTTATTTGGTGTATTTACAAGGGCATCATCGAGAGCCTTGCAAAGGTGGCCAATGCTGTTGCAAGTAGTATCAATTACCCGAGTAATCCCATAGTCAGCCAAGTTCACTATTTTATAACACACTAAACTAAAAGATGACTAGAAAAGATTTTTGTATACTCGATTTTTGATTTAAATTACCGGGTAGAAATGGGGTGTTACATTAGTGGTATCGAGCAAAAGTTCGGTCTGTCCCGGCCAAGTGTGTCCAGTCTGTCATAGTGTGTATGACAACTAGGTGTCTTAAAGTAATTCTGAGGCTCGGTTGTTTATGCTTTGCGGTGTTAGGTTGATATGGCGTAGAAGGATCGAGCATCTTTGCTCTTCTTGAGGCCTTGCAGTTATAAGCGCAGATCGTGGGTACCCAACAGAATAATGAGACCCGCACAGCAACGTTCGGAGAGAAACCCTACCTTCAAGGAGGTACAACCCGGATGGTGCCTTGACTTAGGTGAAGGAGATTGAGAGGATCTTCGTGGTGATTGGGTTGCAGACCGATGAACGAGAAAGTCGGTGCAGTACTCATACATTATCCGAAGAGGCGATGGCGGTGGCTAGAGACCGGTGAGAGATTGGGTCTTTGCACGGAAGAGATCACTTGGGCTGTGTTCCGAAGGGAATTCTTGAGAAAGTATTTCCCGGAGGACGTGAGAGGTAAGAAAGAGCTGGAATTCCTTGAACTGAGGCAGGGAAGCATGACTGTTACTGAATATGCTGCCAAGTTCACGGAGTTGGCCAAGTTCTATCCCCACTATCTTGAGGTCAAATTGAATTCTCAAAGTGCATCAAGTTTGAGAATGGATGAGAGAGCGATATCAAGCAGGCTGTGGGGTATCAGAAAATTAGAGTATTTGCTGATCTGGTAGATTGCTGCAGGATATATGAGGAAGACAGCAATGCCCGCTCTAGGGTCATGAGAGACCAGAGGGGGAAATTTCATCACGGAGGTAAGCCTTATGAGAAGTCTGCTGACAAAGGGAAGCAAAGGTATTCGGGTGGTAACAGGTACAATGGTGGAAACAGGTCTGCTGAGGGTAGGAGGCACCATGAGGGCAAGAGGCCAAGTGGGGGAGACGCCCCATCTGATATTGTGTGTTTCAAGTGTGACAAGCCAGGTCACAAGAGTTTTGACTGTAAGATGGAAGTGAAGAGGTGTTTTAGGTGTGGGAAGAGTGGTCACATGGCATCTGAGTGTGATCGCAAGGAACCTGTATGTTTCAACTGTGGTGAAGCTGGTCACATTAGCTTCAAGTGTCCCAAGCCTAAGAAGGAAAGATCTACTGGGAGGGTGTTTGCATTGGCGGAGTTCGAGAGGACCTAATGATATCCGAGGTACATGTTTCATCTCTCCGTACACCTTTAGTTGCTATTGTTGACACGGGTGCTACGCACTCTTTTATTGCATCTGTTTGTCTTTGAAAAGTTAAATTTAGTAATGTCTACTATGGAGAGAGGATGGTTATCGACACTCCACTAAGGTCCGTAACTACTTCTACGATGTGTGCTAGGTGTCCTCTGTCGGTCTTGGCAGAGATTTTTCAGTTGATCGATTTGTTTGCCTTTGGGTGGGTTAGATGTGATTACGGCATGGGTGGTTAGTAGATAACCACGTGCACATCAACTGATACGATAAGTCTATTAGTTTTCTCCTTCACGAAGAGGAAGAGTGCGCTCTCTTTGTCTGTGAGCAATTGCGCAGGTAATGAAAGAGGGTGGTCGGTTGTTTGCTTTGATTGCGTCCATGTCTCTGCTGAGAACAGAGTGATTGATGGGTTACAGGTGGTGTGTGAGTTCCACTGAAGTGTTTCCGGATGAGATTCCTAGTGTGCCCCCGAGAGAGGAAGTGGAGTTCGGGATTGAACTTGTGCACAGTACTAGGCACGTGTCTATGGCACCGCACCGTCTGGGATGTCGGCTTAGAGTTGGGTGAATTGAAGCGCGATTAGAGGAGCTTCTTGAGAAGAAGTTTGTGAGGCCTAGTGTATCACCATGGGGAGCTCGGTTTTGTTGGTAAAGAAGAAGGATGGGAGTATGCGTGCGTGCGTGGACTACTGACAATTGAATAAAGTGACTATCAAGAATAAGTATCCTCTCCCGGGATAGATGATCTAATGGATCACCGGTGGGTGCTAGAGTGTTTAGCAAGATTGACTTGAGGTCCGGGTATCACCGCAGTTAAGGTGAAGGATGAGGATATCCGAAAGCGACGATTCGAGAACAAGGTATGGGCATTATGAGTACTCTGTAATGCCGTTTGGTGTCACAAATGCACCAGGGGTGTTTATGGAGTACATGAACCGAATTTTCCATAGCTATCTGGATCGGTTTGTGGTGGTCTTCATTGATGATATTTTGGTGTACTCAAAATGCGAGGAAGAGCATCTGAGCACTTGAGGTTGGTGCTAGAAGTCTTGAAAGAGAGGAAGTTGTATGCCAAGTTGTCGAAGTGTGAGTTACGTTGCATGAGGTGAGCTTCTTGGGTCATATTATTTACGGTGATGGTATAGGCGTGGATCCACCAAGGTTGATGCGATGTTACGATGGGAGAGCCCAAAGTCTGCGGCCGAGATCGGGGAGTTTCTTGGGGTTGGTGGTTATTACGGGAGGTTCATTGAAGGGTTCTCTAAGCTAGCCCTTCCATTGACTCGATT
Organism: Oxytropis ochrocephala; assembly: GCA_020916435.1. Classification (NCBI taxonomy): domain Eukaryota; kingdom Viridiplantae; phylum Streptophyta; class Magnoliopsida; order Fabales; family Fabaceae; genus Oxytropis; species Oxytropis ochrocephala. The sequence continues at coordinate 53,399,149 of CM037088.1, forward strand.
GACTGTAAAGGAAAGGCATTTGTGTGGGATGCAAAGTGTGAAGAGAGCTTCCAAGAGCTAAAGAGAAGGTTGACCACGTCCCGGTGTTAGTGTTGCTGTGCGGAGCAACCATTTGTTGTGTCTTGTGATGCTTCCAAGATGGGTTTGGGAGGTGTATTGATGCGAGATGGGAAGGTGGTTGCTTATGCGTCCCGACGATTGAGGACCCATGAGAAGAACTATCCTACCCATGACTTAGAGTTGGGCTGCGATTGTGTTTGTGTTGAAAATGCGGAGACACTATCTCTATGGTACTAGATTCGAAGTGTTCGGTGACCACAAGAGTCCAAGTACTTGTTTGACCGAAGGAGTGAATATGAGACGCAGGCGTTGGTTAGAGTGTTTGAAGGACTATGATTTCGGCTTGAACTATCACCCGGCAAAGCTAATGTCGTGGCGGATGCTTTGAGTCGGAAGACTTTGCATATGTCGGCTATGATGGTGAGGGAGTTGGAATTGATTGAGCAATTCCGTGACTTGAGTTTGAGTGCGTGAGGTGACACCTCGAGTGTCGATTGGGGATCTTGAGAATTGGGAGCGAATTCTTGGTTAGTATCGAGACGACGCCGAGAGACTAGATGTGAAGTTCGGTAGACTTCTTTGGTCGGGAGAGCAAGTTTGTTGAGGGGATTACTGAGTTGGATTCCCGAGGTGTGTTGAGGTTCGGGGGACGAAATTTGTGTTCCGATGATCTTGAGTTAAAGAAGATGATACTTGAGGAGAGTCATAGGAGTAAGTTGAGCATTCATCCAGTGCCACTAAGATGTACCATGATCTGAAGAAACTATTTTGGTGGCACAGTATGAAGAGAGATGTTGCGCGGTTTGTATATGCATGTTTGACTTGCCGAAGTCAAAGATTGAGCACCGAAGCTGCTGGGGTTGATGCAACCTTTGGAGATTCCGGAATGGAAGTGGGACAACATTTCCATGGATTTTGTGGACCAGGTTGCCAAATCTGTGAGAGGGTTTGACACTATTTGGGTGATTGTGGATAGGTTGACCAAGTCGCCCATTTCATCCCTATCAACATCACCTTTCTGTGCCAAAGTTGGCTAGGATTTACATTCGTGTAATTGTGAAGCTTCACGGGGTTCCAAGAGTATTGTGTCGGATAGAGACCCGCGGTTTACATCGAGTTTTGGGAAGCTTGCGGGAGGCTTTGGGGTCCAAAGCGAGGTTGAGTTCAACTTACCATCCTCGGGTGATGGTCGACAGAGAGAGAACCATCCGGTCTTTGGAGGATCTTTTGAGAGCTTGTGTGTTAGAGCGAGGGAGGTGCGTGGGATACGCATCTTCCAGCGATTGAGTTCACCTATAATAACAAATTTATCATTCGAGCATCGGGATGGCTCCTTTTGAGGCAATCAGTATGGGCGGAGGTGCGTAACTCCTTTGTGTTGGCATGAGTCCGGGAGAGTGTTGTCCTTGGACCGGAGTTGGTTAGGGAGGCGATCGAGAAGGTGAAAATGATCGGAGAGAAGATGAAAGAGTCCCGAGCCGACGGCTAAAAGTTATCATGATAAGAGGAGGAAGGACTTGGAGTTTCAGTGGTGAGCATGTGTTCTTGAGGTCACGCCTATGGTAGTGTTGGGCGTGCTCACGAGAAGGCAAAGAAGTTAACTCCAAGGTTTATTGGACCGTGCCAAATCAGAGAGAGAGTTGGAAAGGTTGCTTATAGGGTGGCCTTGCCACCTAATCTTCGAACTTGCACGATGTCTTCCACGTGTCACGGCCTTGGAGTATATTCCGCACCGTCTCATGTGATTCACATGGATGATGTGGAGAGTGCGTGAGAACCTCACTTTGTGGAGACTATGCCGGTGAGGATTGATGATAGAGAAGTGAAGGTGTTGAGAGGAAAGACATTGCCTTGGTCAAGGTAGTGTGGTTGGGAGCTTTCTTTGGTGAGAGTATGACTTGGGAGGCGGAAAGCAAGATCTGGGGAGTCCTATCCGAGTTATTTGACTCGGTATGAATTTCGAGGACGAAATCTCCTAAGTGGGGAGAGTTGTAACACCCCAAATAATTTAATTAAGAAATTGATTAAATTGTTTAGGTGTTGCACTAATTTAAAATTATATTAAATTATAATACGGTGTTTATAATTTAGTAAATTATTTTAATTGAAGGGAGTGGTGGAAGAAATGGACCGGGGTGTAAAAGGGCCCAAGGTGCACTTGGCCCAATACTTATATACCCAAATTAGGTATCAAAGCTCATTTGTGAGAAGAAAGCGAAAAGAAAAGAAAGGAGAAGAGAGGGAGCAATGCTTGCAGTGGCAGAGAGAGAGAGAAGAGGAGGATTTCGTGACTTGAAGCTTGGATTGTTGCGGTGGTTTTGTTCGTGACTCGATTCCTGCTTCTCTACGGTTAATTTGAGGTAAGGGAGTCTCACTCTATAATAGAGGAGATAATGGGTATTATATGTGTCATAGGAAATTTGTTTTGATGTTAATTGATGATTGCATGTTGATTGATTCCTTGAATTTGATGAAATTGTTGGTAAAAATTGATTTAGGCGTGAGTTAGGGTTTTGTAATGTATGAATTTGTGATTTTGAGGTTAATTGATGATTTGAGTATGCAATTGGTTGTTTGATTATGCAATTAGGAGTGTTAGAAGGATTATTGGGTGAATTGGTTTGGAAGATTTTGGGAAAAATGGGGTTTTGGAGTTTGGGCGCCAAGATGCTAGGATTCAGCGCCACGTAATGCGCTCACGAGGCTAAATTTAGAGTTTGTGCAGAATGCTCTTGCCAGGCGCCACATTCTTTGGGAAAATGGCGCCACGTGCAATCGTTCATGTGCGAGGAATGTGTTCTGTGCGGTGTGTGTTGCCAGGGCGCCAAGTTCTTTGGGAAAATGGCGCCACATGCCTTTGTTTGTGTGTTAGGTGCGTGTGTGCGATGTGAGCGCCAAATGCTGCCCAGGGGTTCCCAGAGAATGGCGCTGTGTCACTTTGTAGCGATGTCTGGGTGAGTGAGTTCTTTGTCTGGCGCGCAGTGTGGGTATTTTGGAGCCCGGGAGTGAAACTTGCATTTACAGGCACATTTTCTCGTGCCAAATTTTGTATTCACCTGCCAACTTTCAATTTTAAACATTTTGGCTCAGTGGTTTTTTCAGTTTGCAGTGTTAATTTGAAAATGTCCTGGGGCTCGTTTTGTGTGTGTTTTGGGGCAGGGAGTGAAACTTACTTTTCTAAACATATTTCCTCGTGCCAAATTTTGTATTCACCTGCCAACTTTCATTTTTAAGTGTTTTGGCTCGAGTAGTTTTCTGGTTGCAGGTGTCATTTTGAAAATGTCCCGGTGGGGCTCGTTTTGTGTGTGTTTTGGGGCCCGGGGAGTGAAACTTACTTTTCTAAACATATTTCCTCGTGCCAAATTTTGTATTCACCGCCAACTTTCATTTTTAAGTGTTTTGGCTCGAGTAGTTTTCTGTTGCAGGTGTCATTTTGAAAATGTCCCGGTGGGGCTCGTTTTGTGTGTGTTTGGGGCCGGGAGTGAAACTTACTTTTCTAAACATATTTCCTCGTGCCAAATTTTGTATTCACCTGCCAACTTTCATTTTTAAGTGTTTTGGCTCGAGTAGTTTTCTGTTTGCAGTGTCATTTTGAAAATGTCCTGGTGGGGCTCGTTTTATGTGTGTTTTGGAGCCCTGGAGTGAAACTTACTTTTCTAGGCATATTTCATTTGTGCCAAATTTTGTGTTTACCTGCCCAAATTCATTTTTAAACATTTTGGCTCGGGTGGTTTTTGTTTGAAAGTGTTGGGTGAGCTGGTCACAGGGGCGCCAAACCGTGTCTTTGCTGTGTCTTGGTTTGTGTCTCAAATCGTATGTCTCGAGTTTGTGTCTAGGTCTGTGTTGCCCAGGGCGCCAGATTGCTAGGAAAGTGGCGCCCGATGGGTCAGAAAGTTGCCACGGGGCGCCAAAATGCCGAGTTTACGCGCTAGTCTTTGTCTTTGCACGAGCGCGCTGAATGTGGGAAAAATGGCGCTGGTCTTTGCCAGTGTGTCTAAGAGGGTCTTTGTTTTGGTCCCTAGGTGACAGTTTGGTCCCTAGATGACTGCTTTTGGTCCTAAATGGTGGTTTAGGTCCACGAGTAAGGTTGAGTACCCTAGAGGAGAATAGTCAGGTGGGACATAATGGTGTTGAGGGTTTATAATGAAGTGATTGAGCATGCCATGGGGGCATGGGCCGGAGGCCAAGCCGGGAGGGCTATAAAATGAGATTAACACCGAGGTAAGAGTAATGGGTGTATTGAGTGCTTTGAAATGATGTTTGTGATGTACATGGAGTCTCATGCATACATTGGGTCATGATCGTAGAGTTTATAATATGATTTGTGAAGCTTTGAGGCGGCGGGGCCTTATAAAATGATTGTGAAGCTTTGAGGCGGCGGGGGCCTTATAAAGTGATTGTGAAGCTCGAGGCGCGGCCGGTGGGCCAATGGTACCACATGCATACCAACATTGCATACATTCCCATTAGTGCATGAATGTTGTTGATGATGTTTAGGCGTGTTTGAGTGTCTTTGTAAACTATGCTTATATATTGCTTATTATCACTTTTATTATATAGTTCGAGACTCACCCTTTCTGTTGTTATTTACCACGGTGAGTCGAGAGTGAGGGCTTTCTACCTTCACTACTCCCAGAGTCGATGCCTGCTCGATACGTAGCACCTGGGGGTGGGGTTTAGGCTCGTTGTTGCTTGTTTTGCTCCTTGTTGAGCCTTTATGTATTTGTTTTGATATTCTTTGGATTATCTTTGTTGAGATAATGATTATTTTCCATTGCATTATGTGAAACTATATTTCTATGAGTTGTCTCTTTGGTGTTACGTATTCGGATTTTGTTTAAGAGAAAGAGTTGTGACGCTCCATTTCATTGAGTATTAATTTATGTTATACTATTAGTGTGCTGAATGACTATGGCTAAACTGTGGTTCGCCACTAAGGCTAGAATTTCTTTCGCTGGTGTATTTACAAGGGCATCACTGAGAGCCTTGCAAAGGTGGCCAATGCTGTGCAAAGTAGTATCGATTACAGAGTAATCCCATAGTCAGCCAGTTCACTATTTTATAACACACTAAACTAAAAGATGACTAGAAAAGATTTTTGTATACTCTGATTTTTGATTTAAATTACCGGGTAGAAATGGGGTGTTACACTCATCAATCAACAAAGTGTTATTTTGAATTTTCAATAAAATTTCTGTCTTCATCTCTCGTTTGTGTGTCTTTTCTTTGTGTTTATTCGCCGCTCCATTTTAATGTAGATAAAAATAGTCTCTGAAAATAATAATGCCCATAACTCATCTCGTGACTTTGATTACCCTGTTAATCAAGCCGAGGAAGATGTTGAGGGCGATTGGGATGCCCTCAGGAAATCATAAGAATGGTAGAACAAGAAGAAAAGGTCATTGAGCCCCCATGGGGAGTCCACGACGAAATGGTCAATTTGGGTACTAAGGAAGGCAGAAAAAGAGGTCAAGGTTGGTAATGCTGCAATGGGGATAGAGAGCGCAAAAAGATTGATTCAGCTCATGCTTGACTACTGTTGACGTATTCGCATGGACTTATCGGGACATGCCGGGGTTGAGCCGCAGATTGTCGATAAAAATCGAGAATGTTCCCTAGAAAAGCAGTTAAAGGCGAATGAAGCTGAAATGTCTTTGAAAATCGGGGATGAGGTCAAGAAACAGATTTGATCACGAGATTCTTAGTTGTGGCAAAATACCTGAGTGGGTAGCAAACATCGTTCGGTCCCTAAGAAAGATGGAAAGGTTCGAATGTGTGTCGACTCACCGTGATTTGAGCAGAGCAAGCCCTAAAGATGATTTCCTCTACCCCATATTGACGTCTTGGTGGATAGTCTTGCTTTCGGCAAAGATTCGATGTTTTCCTTCATGGATGGATATTCAGGCTATAACCAAATCAAAATGGCCCCAGAGGATATGGAGAAAACCACCTTCATAACCCTTTGGGGGACTTTCTGTTACAAGGTCATGCCTTTCGGGTTGAAGAATGTCGGGCAACTTATCAAAGGGAGATGGTAACCCTATTCCATGACATGATGCATAAGGAAATTGAAGTCTATGTGGATGACATGATCGCCAAGTCAAAAACTGATGAGGAGCATGTGGCTAACCTGCAAAAGCTGTTCGAGCGTCTCAGAAAATACAAACTCAGGTTGAACCCCGCTAAGTGCACCTTTGGGGTTAGGTCAGGGAAGTTGTTGGGTTTCATTGTTAGCCAGAAGGGAATTGAGGTGGACCCGGACAAAGTACGAGCAATTCTGAAGATGCCAACACCTAAAACAAAGAAAGAAGTTCGTGGTTTCCTGGGAAGACTGAATTACATCTCTCGATTCTTCTTCCAGGTTGACCGCAACTTGCGAACCAATTTTTAAACCATTGTGCAAAAACCAAGAGATGAAGTGGAATGATAAATGTCAAGAAGCATTTGAGAAAATCAAGGGTACCTTCAAAATCCACGATCCTAATGCCACACAGTATGCAGCGGGCCTCTCATCCTATACCTCACTTTGTGCTAGACAATTCTATGGGTTGTGTCTTTGAAGCGACATGATGATTCAGGAAAGAAAGAACGCGCGATCTACTACTGAGCAAGAAGTTCCTGCATCGTGAGGCAAGTTATTCGCCATTAGAAGACTGTTGTGCTTTAGCTGGAAATTGCGCATCGATCGAGACAAGATATCTTTGAGTCACACTACTGGTTGGTATCCAAAATGGATCCAATCAAGTACATATTTGAGAAACCTGTGCTCACAGGTAGAATTGCTCATTGGCAAATGCTTACGCCGTAGTATGACCTCGTGTATGCGTAACTCGAGAAAGTGATTAAAGGTAGCACAATTGGCGGATTACAGCACATCAACCGGTTGAGGATTACCAATCAATGCAATGTGAATTCCCAGATGAGGACATTATGGCATTATTTGACGAAGGGAAATCTCAAGATGATGAAAGGTAGAGAATGTTGTTTGACGGTGCCTCTAATATGTGGGGGCACGGGGTCGGAGTAGTGCTTCTCCAGACAACCGCTTCATACCATTCACTGCCAGACTAAGCTTCTATGTCACAAACAATATCGCAGAGTATGAAGCGTGTATCACGGTATTCGAGCAGCTCGATTGGAAAGTCAAGAGGCTCGACGTGTACGGAGATTCAGCTCTAGTTGTCCACCAGGTAAAAGGGGATTGGGAAACAAGAAATCCTGATTTGATTCCTTACCGTGACTATATTCAAGAATTAATCAAGCCCTTTGAGGAAATCACTTTCCAGCACATACCCCGCGACGAGAATCAGTTGGCAGATGCCTTGGCAACTTTGTCTTCTATGTTCAACGTCAACTGTGACAAAAATTTGACGACTGTCAGAATCCAGCACAGAGGTCTACCCGCTTATCACTACTGTATGGCAGTCGAAGGGGAATCAGATAGTAAGCCTTGGTATCATGACATCAAGCAGTACATCACAAACAGAGAGTATCCTCCCGGAGCTACAGAGAATGACAAGAGAAAGCTCAGGAGACTATCAACAGGTTTCTTCTTGAGTGGAGACGTCCTTTACAAGAGAAACTATGACTTGGTACTCCTCAGGTGTGTAACTAAAGAAGAGTCGGTAAAGATTATGCGAGATGTTCATGAGGGTTCATTTGGGGTTCATTCCAGTGGCACGCAATGGCTAAAATCACGAGAGCTGGTTACTCTTGGTTGCGGATGGAGTCGATCACATTCTGATTTTGTGAGAAGATGCCATAAATGTCAAATCTATGCAGATCACACTCATGTACCTCCAACTTCTCTGAATGTCTTGAGTGCACCATGGCCATTCTCAATGTGGGGCATGGACATCATTGGTCCCATTGAACCCAAAGCTTCAAATGGTCACCGTTTCATTTTGGTTGCTATTGACTACTTCACTAAGTGGGTGGAGGTGCGCTTTATCCCAACGTAACAAGCTCGGTGATTGCTAAGTTCATCAAGAGAGATTTGGTTTGCTGCTACGGCCTTCCAAACAAGATTATCACAAACAATGGCAGTAATTTGAACAACAGAATGATGAAGAACTTGTGCGAAGACTTCAAAATACAGCATCACAATTCTTCTCCTTACCGCCCAAAGATGAATGGGGCAGTTGAGGCAGCTAACAAGAACATCAAGAAGATTGTGCAAAAGATGGTGGTAACATACAAGGATTGGCATGAAATGCTCCTTTTTGCCACTGCATGGTTATAGAACCTCGGTCGCACCTCAACCAGGGCAACCCCTACTCATCGGTTTATGGGTGGAGGCGATCCTCCCATTGAAGTTGAAATACCATCCCTGCGGGTGTTAATGGAGACAAAACTTGATGAAGCAGAATGGGTTCGGTCCCGTCTTGACCAGTTGAACCTCATTGACGAAAAACGGGTAGACGCGATGTGTCATGGACAATTATACCAACAGAGGATGATAAGGGCTTTTGACAAAAGAGTCCGTCCTCGGGAATTCCAAGAGGGAGATCTTGTACTCAAGCAGGTCTTGCCGATCCAGATGGACCCCAGGGGCAAATGGGCTCCCAAATATGAAGGACCTTATGTGGTGAAGAAGGCATTCTCAGGAGGAGCTCTAATCCTGGCGAACATGGACGGAGATGAGATCCCAAATCCAGTGAACTCAAATGTGGTCAAGAAGTATTATGCCTAGAAAAATAGACGAAAAAAGAGAAAGATAAGCCAAGGAAAAATTAGCTCGCTAGGTTGAAAACCCGCAAAGGGCGGCCTAGGCAAAATCAGAGCGACCCGATGGATTGAAAACCCGCAAAGGGCGATCCAGACAAAAATTAGGGTCAGAAAACTTGGTCTTGAGGAAAGGAAAGGCAATCAGCACTCCCGAAAGTTTGGATAAGAGGGTGATCAGAGTTATGAGTATGGACGGCGGGCACCGTTACTTCAGAGATGAAATCACGAGATCTGTTCCTTTCTCTTGTATTTTCTCAGTTTAAAAAAAAAAAAGATTGCAATGTACTTTCAATTGGTGTGACTTTCTGCACGTCCAATTTCCATATCAATAAAAGTCCAACTTTTTTTTCATATATGTGCTTTTCGCGTCTTTGCTCTAATTTATTCAGTTTCTTTCAAAATGATAATTTTTATGATTGATGAAATTGATTTGCAAAACATGTGCACATTCAAGAGCATTACAGGATCATTACGAAATCTTTGAAAAATACAGAAAGAAATGATTTCCCAAGTGAATAAAATTGCAAAAAAAAAAACAGTCATAACGAATCAGTGCGCAATCCTCGCGTGATTATCGTCCTGGAGCGACTTAGTCCGGTAGATGGATTTAACCAGCAAAAAGTGCCAAAGAAAAACAAATAAGCGAGAAAAAGAAAGTCATTTGAGAAAACAAATAGAATAAACAAAAAAAAACAAAAAAATACAGAAGACGGAACATAAAAAGAACACAACATCTTCATCTCATTCATCATTCTCATATCATCCATATCATTCATCACTCCATGGCATCAAACAGTACATTACGCTTTCATATTCGCATCTCAGAAGAGCGAAAGAATAACAAAAGAAAAGAAGAGAATGAAAAATCAAATAGAAGAAGCATCCCACCAAGATCAATCCTTGCATTTCATGCACCATCCTAGAAAAAAGTTACCACGGACCAGAGAGTCCCAAGAATCTCATTTTTAGAAAATCACCATGACACCGAGTTAGTAAAATCCCTCAGCACCGAGTTAGTAAACTCCCTCAGCACCGAGTAGTAAACTCCATCAACCCAGAGTTCGTAAACTCCGTCAACCCAGAGTTCGTAAACTCCATCAACCCAGAGTTCGTAAACTCCATCAACCCAGAGTTAGTGAACTCCCACAGAGTTAGTGAACTCCTTCCACAGATCACAACGAGCACGCGATTAGTTGTGTCAGCCTAAGGCACAGCGTAAATCCATTGATCAAATCAGTTCCGGACCTGATGTTGATCGGCCGCTCGAAAAGGCCACCCCAGAGCTCGGACTCGACAAGAGTCCGTTAAAAGGTTTTAGGCAACCTCCGAATTCCCCAATTTACCGCTTTTCCCAATTTATTGCTTTCCCGTTAATGCGACAAGTGTCAACCTCCTCTTTCAAAAGGAAAATAACAAAAAGATTTGAACTTTTCTGAAGCGGAGAAAATTAGTATTATTTCTGTATCTTTATTTCCATTTCACCAACAAATATGAAAAGGCCAATTCATATTCTTTGGCAAAATGTGAAATAAAGTGGGGCAGCTGTAATACCCCAATTTTGTCCGTCCTTTTTAACTTAAGCCAATTTCAGTTATCCAGCCTAACTAAATTGAAATACTGTTGTTTAAATTAGGCAGGCACGCAAATGATCGATCTTTTCGTGCATTCTTCAATTTAATCTTCGTATTTGGGTTTAGTCATACATATGTAGGTCTACCGAAAGTCATTTTTTCTATAAATTTGGCTTGTCTTTTCAATTCAGGTTTAAGAATGTGATTTGGAGCTAATTTCAGTGTTTTTAGTTAATGAGTCCATTTCTCCTATTTGGGTCTCGTTTTAGTGTGTTTCCCTAGTCTGGCCCGTTCTCGTCTTTGTAGTCGGCCTGACTCCTTTTTTTATTATTATTCTTATTTTGTGCAGTTAAGTTATTTTGAGCATATATAGTCCAAAATGTCAAAAAAAAATCTATTTAATTTTTATTAAAACTTAGGAGAGTCCAAATGTCCAAATGTTAGAAAAATACAAAAAATAATAACACATAATGTACAAAAATAATTAAATCCGAAAATTACATAAAAAAATGATAAACAACGTAAGGCAAAGAATAAATGCGGGGGTTCCAAAGAAATGCTCTCCAAGGAGTGGGCACAGTCCGCTCCACTCCAAACCTAAAAAAACAAATCAAAGCCCATTCAAAGTCATTAATGACTAAACCTAGAATTTTAATATAAAAAGTAGTCAACAAAAAGGCGGGAAAAGACACGATTTTCAAGGAAACAAAGACTAAAAAAAAAGCGATTAGGGTTTTACATCAAACCCTAATCACACAAACACTTGCTTTTGAGATCCGAGCGATCGAAAAAAGGAGGAAAGGTTTCAAAGAGAGGCAACCTGAAGCAATAGATTAAGAAACAACAACAACGATCCATCAAGGAAAAGAGAATCGATTCGTTTTTTCACAAAAGACCAGTTGGTATTTACGTGTATATAAAAATCCGAAAGTATAAGAACATGTATATAGATCTGTTCTTTTTACATGTATATAGATCTGTTCTTTTTTACATGTATATAACTCTGTTCTTTTTTTGTTGTTTGCTATGTTTCAAAGTAAAAAATATATACACAGATTTTGACTGTTTATAATAGAATGAAAAAAGAAAAAACCAAAGCCGAAAATACTATATACAGAGGAGATGGAGAAGGGGGTGAAGGAACAAAAAAATATATACAAAGCAGACGAGAAAAGAAAAAAAAAGCGAACTCGAGCCCTGCTACGCGAGAACGCCGCCGCGTGGTTGCTTCTCTGGTGGACTGTTCGTCGTCTCCGACGTCACCCCCTCGACGTCGCGACCCCTCCCTCCGTTCCATCTCACCGTCGCTCTCTCTCCCTCTCGCTACTTCTTCCTCTCACGTCGGACCTCCATCTCTCTCTCTCTAATGGTGGAACTGGAGCTCTCTCTCTTGGGATCTCTCATGGAGGCAGCAACCTTTTTTTTCTCTCTCTCTTTGAGCACCTTATCCGGCGCTATCTGTGGGAAGGATAAAGGAAAGTAGGGTTTTGATTAATTCATCCCTTATATAATGACTCTGGGCCTTGTTTTATTTATTTATTCACTTTTTTTCAGATTACTTTTAACATACCCCACGTTGTTCACACAGCACCCCCTCATTTCCACCTTATTTTTTGGCGGCTGCGCCTCAATCCCAAAAAAAACGCAAACTGGGCCTTTTTACTTGCACCCCCTGTTCGGTTATACAACCCCCTGCGACTAATAGCACCCCCATTTTGCAATTTTAACCTTTTTCTCGTTTTTTTAATTCTTTTTCAACTCAAATAATTTCTCATTAAATAAAACTTTATTAGTGGTCTTGCGAAGCCTTTGCTTGCATGATCATTAACAATGAGGACCTAGTGGTGATCACTTGGAGCCTTTGCTCAACTGATCATCATGAATGCCTAATTTTTCTAAAAAACTTTCAATAAATCAAAAACTTTGTTAGTGGTCTTGCGAAGCCTTTGCTTGCATGATCATTAACAATGAGGACCTAGTGGTGATCACTTGGAGCCTTTGCTCAATTGATCATCATGAATGCCTAATTTCTCTAAAAAACTTTCAATGAATCCAAAAACATTGTTGGTGGCCCTGCGAAGCCTTTGCTTGCATGATTATTAACAATGGAGTGCTAATGGTGGTCACTTGGAGCCTTTGCTCAATTAATCATCATGAAAGCTCGGTTTTCACAATTAAACAAGATACAAAAAAAAACCAAAAACCCAGAACTACGTAGCTTTGAATTCTCCATCACACCGGGAGATACGTAGGAGCGGATCCCCTCCGTCAAGCACAACAAACCAAAAAAAATTTCCCTTTTCAAAAAAACCAAAGCAGCTAACCCTCGTCAAGCACCGCAAATAAAAGAATATTTTTTTAAGTCTTCTCAATCGAGAGGCAAATTTAAGTACTTTTCCAAATCAACACTTAAAATCACACGTTTAACTAAAGGTTCCCTTTCAGTAGAAAGGAGGTGTGTGGGGCGCTAATACCTTCCCCATGCCTAACCGACCCCCGAACCCAAATTTCCCAGTTTTCCAAAAGATCACCCGCCTTCCAAAAAGGTTTTTCTTCAATATTTTCCTCATAAAAAATATTGGTGGCGACTTCATTGTTTTAAAACGTTGTAAACGAAGAAAAACCCCTCGGGGACTTTTTCGGGCGCAACAAATGGAAGCCCAACCGAGGAGTTTAATGTGGAGCGTGGGCTTAGGCAAGGAGATCCACTAGCACCGTTTTTGTTTCTAATGGTTGGTGAAGGGATTTCGGGGTTGGTTAAGAAGTGTGTGGACCAACGGTTTTTGAAGCTTTTTCGGTTGGTGAGGGACTATCTTTTCTGATCCTTCAATTCGCGGATGATACTTTGTTTTTGGGAACGAAGACTAAGGAGAACTTATGGTGTTTAAAGGCGGTGTTACGGATATTTGAGCTAGTGTCGGGACTTCGGGTTAATTTTCACAAAAGTTGCTTAATGGGAGTAAGTATGAAGGAGGAGGAGGTAAACATAGGAGCAAAATTTCTCTATTGTAGGATGGGTAGCACACTCTTCAAGTTCTTAGGTGTGCCGGTGGGAGCCAATCCTAGAATGAGTAGCACTTGGAAACCAGTTATCAAGAAGATGAAAGACAAGTTGTCAACATGGAGGAGTAGGCAATTATCGATGGGGGGAAGAATCACTTTAATTAATTCGGTTCTGGCTAGTCTTCCGCTTTACTACTTTTCTTTCTTCAAGGCTCCAAAGAAAGTAGTGAAGGAAATGGTGAGAATTCAAAGGAACTTTCTTTGGGGGGGGGGGTAATGAAGAGGTTACAAAAATGGCTTGGGTTAAATGGAGTAGAGTTTGCTTGGCTAAGGAAAAGGGGGGGTTAGGAATAAGGAATATGGAGGCATTTAATATAGCTCTCCTAGGAAAGTGGAGATGGAGAATGCTAGTGGAGGAGGATAATGTTTGGATTAGATTGATGGAAGGTTTGTATGGAGAGGAGGGGAAGTTGAATCTCTCTCAAAGGTCGGTGTGGTGGAAGGATATACAATTAATAGACAAGGCTCAACCGTTCGGGAATAATTGGTTCAATGACTTGACAAAACTAAAATTGGGGAACGGAGGCAAGGTCAAATTTTGGTATGATTGTTGGTGTAGTCAATGGACATTGGCAGAAACATTTCCACAATTAGTTCAGCTGGCAGAGTTATCGTATGGAACAGTGGAGGAGTATGGTTGTTGGGAGGATGAGACTTGGGTATGGAATCTTCAATGGACTCATCAACTATCACTAAAAGAAGAGGAATTAGCTGCAGAACTGAAAGAGTTGCTTTGCTTTGCCGTGGTCTCGATCGTGAACGTGAGGATAGGTGGTGTTGGTTACCGGAGAAATCGCTATATTTTTCGGTCAGTTCAGCGTATGATGTGTTGCTGTCTAGCAGCGAGGAGGCGCTGTTATCAGCGACAAAGTGCAGAAATTCTGGAAAACTGATGTGCCATCAAAGTACTTGGTTCATGGTTGTCGAGTTTTGCTCGATCGATTACCAACTAGAGTTAAGCTTCAGCAGAGAGGGGTTATGCCAGCGCAAGATAGCACCTGCTGTGCATTCTGCTTTCGGTTTGCTGAAGATACTGAGCACTTGTTCCTTAATTGTACTACCTCGGACCAGCTATGGAGGTTGACGCTTGTTTGGCTTGGTGGATCAAGAAAAAGCAGCAATGGTGCTTGGGAGCACTTGATCAACAACAAATTGATGTTGTAAGGAAAGTGCACAACAAATTGCAGTGGTTTGGATTATTTGGTTAAACCGGAATAGGATCATTTTTAGAGGCAGAGTTCCAAATGTACAACAAATGTTAGAACATGTAAAGGGGATTTCTTGGGGTTGGATAGCTCATAGATTGGGTAGTCAAGTGTCAATGGATTTTGAGGAATGGAACATTAGACCGATTGAATGTATTAATCGATTGCAATAGATGTAATTGGGTTGAGGCACCCCTAGTGCATTTGCAATAAAATTCTTTGACTTGTCAAAAAAAAAAATTAGAACAAATATTAGCAAATATTAATGTATCGCTTGTTATGTTACTTTGTTAGGTTTAAACTTCAAACTCCTGGCTTTCTTTTCAAACTCTTTAAACATCCTCAATTCATCAAATGAGACACCTCTATGGAACAAATTCTAAGATTTATTTTAGATGAAAAATATATATAAAAAAGGTGATAGATGAGCTTATTTTTTATACTACTCTAATTTTCATATTAATACGTACATGCTTGAATATAACAGTAATTTTGTGATATATTTTGTGTGCACTTTCCTTACAACATGGCCTCTTTTACTATACATACTACTACAACATTTTTTCTATACTCGAACCACCATAAGCTACTTCGCACACACCCAAATTACACTATTGTTGGGCTTTTACACTAGAGTCGTTTTCTTTAATTTTCCTAGCTATTCGCACCCCTGAAACACTAAACAATAATTTTAGTCTTTTATCTTCATTTTATTTTTCAATTTTGTCCTTTTTTATTTTGTATATCAAAATGGTTCCTTATTTAGATAAGTCATATAAATGTGGTCCTTCCCGGTAAGATTGTTGTATGGAAAAGACAACTTGCTACTCTTTTGCAAAATAAGGGACCATATTAGAACATAAAAGGGACTAGTTTGGGGAAACTTTTACAAAATAAAGGACCATTTCAAAACTTGCCACATTGCTATAAATTTGCAAGATAAGGGAGCATTCCTGAACAAAAATTAAAAGAAGGATAAAATTGAATATATTTAAAATAAAAGTAAGAAATGAAAAGTATATTTAACCTTTCTATAAAAATACTGTTCATATTCTACTTCAAATTTGAATGCACAAAATCTCAAACCCTCAAGCCACTCCTTGTTCATCTAGTTTTCACACCCTAGACGGCAGCGGCATGCCAAACTTGAAGTTCCCAATCCAAACTACCACCGAATCTAATTACATTATCATTTGATCAATCGTTGTGTCCTTTCAATGTATTTTTTTCTATGGAGCAAGTTGTAATTAGCATGTTTCTTCAATCACGATCGCCATTTGGAAGAACAAACATCGTTTTTGGGGAAAATTGAAACCTTTAAGAACCATTAAACTTTTTATTTGACATTGATTGTCATATTTTTACATAAATTTAAAAAATTCATAAATTTATTTGACATTGATTGTCATATTTTTACATCTACGTTCTGCTCTCTTTGTGACTGAAAAAGTAAAATATCCTCTTTTCTAGTTTTGTGCCTGAATTTGTCGTTGTAGTGAGTCTTGTTTATGAATTTCTTTTTCGAAGTAAGAATAGGTGGTTAATTTGTATGCAAAAGGGGTATCTATCGATTTCAAGAATGCGATAGAGGTGTCCCATAACCCTATGTCCCGCCCAAACATATTTGTGAGTATGATTGCAAGAGTGATGTGAAACTCTATTTTTGAGTATGTTATAAATAACTAAGACCCTTGTGGGAGCGAGGTGTCACGATATGATTATATGTTCCATGTTGATTTTGGTATGATTAGACTCTTTGAGAGATAATGACATGACATGTTTGTTATGTAGAAAATGGATCGTAGTTGGATGTACGATAGACTAAATCCTAATAAGCACAACTTGTAACCTAAGTTTGTTGAGGGAGTTGGCGAATTTGTCAACAAGGTTGTGCAACAACCGTGTTTTGAGTCAGAAGGAGGGGTTAGATGTCCTTGTGAAAAATGTAATCGCATGAATCATTAACTTTAAGTCGGGTTAATCATTACTTGTAAAGGCTTGGGTTTAAGCCAAACTATTTAATATGGACCGAACATGGAGAATTGAGCGAAATATTAACATAGGGGGCTATTCAAGTAGTAGTGGGTATGTGGACAATGAAAATCAATATGCAGTAATGGATCAGATACTCTATGATGCTTTTAGAGAATTTGGCGATGTCCCTCACGTAAATATTGACACTCCAGATAAGGCATTAAGGGAGAACGAGTTACCCAATGAAGATGCTCAAAGATTTTATGATACATTGCGCTCCCTAAATAAGCACATCTACGAGGGAGCTATTTAGTCTAAGTTGTCAATATCTGTTAAGCTTTTGGCAGCTAGATCTACGTGGCATGTTCCTCAGAAGTGTATAGACTTTTTTTCACAAGTGTTGATTGATGTATTTCCAACAAAACAATGCTTGCCCGAGAGCTATTGCCAAGAAGGGAATTTGGTGTCTACGTTAGGGTTGATGGCAAAGAAAATAGATTGCTGTGAAGCGAGGTGTTTGTGGTACTACAAAGAAGATAACAACTAATCTGAGTGAAAAATCAGTAGACGACCAAGGTACGTTCCTCCTAGAACCGAAATGGGAAAATACAAAGATGTTCTGTTGAAGAGAATGTTATATTTCCAAATTATTCCAGTTACAAAGATTGTATATACCGATGGAGTTTGCGGCCACAGTGCTTTGACTTATTATGTATCAATGAAACAAATCTTTCTCATGAGAGCATGTCTAATGTGGACAAACAATGATTTTCCGGCCTACTGATCATTATCGTGGATGGGGAACACAGAGTAAATTGTCATGTCCATATTGAATGGAAGGCACAAAAGCTTTCACCTTAAAATATGGTAGAAAAAATATGTGGTTTGATTGTCATCGGCGATTTCTTCCAACTAATTATTCTTTTAGAAGAAGTAAAAGAAGATTTACAAGAAACAAATTTGAGAAAGAAGGACCACCTTATATGTTCACGAGGCAAGATGTTTGGGAATTTGTTCGTTATTTTCCAAAAGTTACAGATGTTGATTGGGATAAATTGGATAGTTATGGTAGGTCTCATAATTGGAATAGACGAAGTATATTTTAGAATCTTCCATATTGAAAAGATAAATTGTTGAGACATATCCTTGATGTGATGCATATTGAGAAGAATTTCTTTGATAATGTGTTTAACACAATCATGAATACAAGTAAAACAGAGGACAGTGTGAAGGCGAGAATGAATGTGGCTCTATTTTGTGCACATGGGGATTTAAAGATGAAACCCTTACCTAACGGAAATATGGGAAAGTCAAAAGCAAAATATGCTTTGATCGCAGAAGATGCAAAATTAGTTTATAAATGGATTAAGGAACTAAAAACGTCAGATGATTATGCATCAAACTTGGCTAGGTGTGTCGATATTACCAAGAGTAGGTTGCATGGGATGAAATGACTGCCATGTGTTCATGGAATATTTACTCCCAATTGCCTTTTGCTCCTTGCCAGAATTTGAATGAAAGCCACTAACTGAAGTAAGTCGATCATTTAATGATATATGTTGAAATACTTTGAGAAGGGATGACTTGGTTAAATTGGAGGAAAGTATTCCCATCATCATATGCAAGTTGGAAAGGATTTTTCCACCAGGTTTTTTTAATTCGATGGAGCATCTCCTGATTCACTTACCTAATGAAGTGGTCCAGTTCAATATCGATGGATGTATCCATTTGAAAGACATTTAGCTTATTTTTATTTATCCATTTACTCTTTATTTTATGTAACACTACAAATTCCCGACATTATTCATGTAGATTTATGGGAGATTCCAAGCGGTCAATAAAAAATAAGGCTAGGGTTCCTATTTACATCGTGAGACAAACTATTTCTGCTCTCCTATTTCAAGACCTCCAGCTTGTTGTCAATCACAAGTTTTAGGAATGGTCTTAGTTCAGGGCATGAGGGAATCCAACCAATATTGTCAGTACCTATTTATACACAAATATTACTGAGATTCTTACAATAATTTAAGTCTAGAAGCATAAATAACTTTTATAAATAAGAATTATTTGTACCTTAGTGTCGAATCGGTTGGATTCTTTGGTACTGTCTTCGTCTACTTGTGTACTTGGTATCAAAGTATCAAGTCAGTTCGATGCTAAGGTACCGACAGATGAAAACACAAAGTGGGGGTGGGATTATGAGTAACGAAGGGTTAAGGTATTTTTGAGATTTTGGAAAAGTACAAAGGTGCGAGAGTAGTGAGGGGTGTATGAGAATTGTGCCCTTTAAGCCCAAAATTCTCAAGTATGCTTTTTGTTTTTCATTCTTGTATCCTTAGCTTCTTGACCAAAAAAAAAATATCCTTAGCTTATTTATTAAAATAATTTAAGACGATGATTTCAATATTAAGGGTTCTGATTTTTGTAGCCCCCACATTGGCTTCCATACCCCCCCTTTTCACCTAAAGTCCTAGTTTTTCCCCTCACTAAACTACAAACTTATCCACAATCATCTCATTTGTCATATTTTCGGAGTCAAAGAGTAAGCCAATTTTTCTTTTTTCCCAAAAATATCTTTAGGCGATAAATCTGTAGTCTGGAATTATCTTTGAGTGATGAATTCGAAGTTTTCTGTTGCCGTTGTTGTAGAACGCGTTCAACTTTCCGGATTTATCTATTGAGGATAAATCTGGTGTTGTAGAAACAACTACGGATTTATCATCAATAGATAAATCCGGAAAAATGGTGAACCTAAACAATTACGGATTTATCAACGTTGTTAATTTTAGGGTGATTTTTTTTTCCAGTAGACTACAGATTTATCGTGTGGGGATAAATCCGTAGTGTTTTTTTCTTGATTAGTTTGTTTAGTTTTTTGGTAGTGCCTCACACTCGATACAGGGGGAAAATCCTGCGCATGGTCTAGTGGTTTGCTAGGGAAAGGGTCTTCATCAGAGAGAGCTAGGTGGCAGTGTTGAAGGTGTAGATGGGCCACTGAGTGCTCGAACACAGAGTAGGATAGCCGGTCACGCTTTAAAACGACAAAGACGTGTTCGTGGACGACTTCCAGTTGACCATGAGCAGGGGGCGCCACAGATACGTGATGGAGCTTATTATGAGCCTCATGAGTTTAAGCCTGAGTCGACAGAGGTTGAGGCTGAGGCTAATTTTTAGCAGGAGGTTGAGGCTGAGGTTTAGGACCCTATGGAGGCTGAGAAGGCTGAGGACCTTATGGAGGCTGAGCAGGCAGAGGACCCTGTGGAGGCTGATCAGACGGAGGTGGTGGAGCTAGACCTACGTCCGAGGGACGGCTCCCTGCTGACTACGAGTCATGATCACGTATCATCTAGACTACGTAGAGAACAGGTAATATATTTAATAAATTATTTAAAATATGCATTATTGTTTAATATTATTTATTTATTTATTTATACAGGATCGCGGGAAGATGAAGATTCACTCGAATGGGAAGAAGTTACGGGAGCTTGTACCCGAATCCCATCATTATATGGTACATGCTTGGATTGAGAAGTCTGGTCTTGGGGAGCTTCAGTATACACCCATGAAGATATTTAACCATGAGTTTGTTTCTGCATTTGTGGAGAGGTGGCATCCCGAGACTAGTTCGTTTCACCTACCATTTGGTGAAATGACTATCATATTAGATGATGTGTCCAACCTACTGCATTTGCGCATCTTTGGGTCATTCTTCCTCCCAGGTACATTTACTACTGATGATGCTATTAAGGCAGAGATTGATTTTGTTGGGGTTACCACGTGCGGCTTGTGTGACTGAGTGTAGGCAAACTCAAGGAGGGTATTTCAGGTTTAGATTTTTAGAGAATTCCTACCGAAGACACCTAGTTAGGGTAACTGTGATTTTGCTGCACGGGCGTATCTGTTGCTTTTGGTGGGTTATAGAATCTTTGTAGACAAGAGTGCCAAGTGCATACCGGTCAAGTGGGTGATGCTTTTTGAGACCTTTGATGATTGCGGCTAGTGGCCCCATCTATGTTGGCCTTTTTGTACAAGCAGCTGAATGAAGCAGCTTATTGGAAGACCTCTCAGTGTGGAGGATACGCGACTTCGATCCAGGAAAAATCCATTCATAACTTTGTTATTGTTTAACTTTAATTCTTCTGATATATTATTAAGTCATTTTTTTATTATTCCAGACTTGGATCTATGAGTACTTTCCCAACCTTGTGGATCGAAAGGACTTAGGTCCGTCTCATTTGCCATGTGCTGCGAGGTTGCAAAATAAAAAGGATGACACCCTCAAACTCACATATTTTCGGAGGAAGTTGGATACCTTAAAGGTTGAGGATTTCATCTTTAACCCTTGGGACGACCACAGGCAGCTCAGAGCGTTTGAAAAGATTGTGCTTTATAGAGGAGTTTTTCCATGGGATGACATTCAGGTTCGTTACATGCCAGATAGGTGTTTATGGCAGTTTGGCTATGTCCAAGACATCCCTCTTGATCCGATTTCACCATTTGGTACTATTAGAAACATGATTGGGATGTGGATGTATGGCCCCCAGCAGGCTGACAATGTCATCAGGAGGGCTACTAGGGCCAGGTACCTTGGTCAGTGTTCTGAAACATACCTGCTAATGTGGTCTGACTACTTCGGCAAGATCCTCTCAGTGGTAAAAAGGTCCATGTCCCTCCAACTGTTAATGAGAACACAACTAGAGTTATTTGATACCTGGTTTCAATAACATGTCCCATATCAGGCATCGTCATCCACTTCTCAACCGATTGGGCCCCCCCAAATGTGTAACAAATAATGAATCCCTCAGAGTTTCAAGGTAATCACCAAACAACGATAATATAGACCCCAATGTCCATTAATTTCCTTAAGCAGCTCTTCCCGAACTAGCGGCCAACTCTCATCTCCAAGACCAA
Source organism: Oxytropis ochrocephala (assembly GCA_020916435.1). Taxonomy (NCBI): domain Eukaryota; kingdom Viridiplantae; phylum Streptophyta; class Magnoliopsida; order Fabales; family Fabaceae; genus Oxytropis; species Oxytropis ochrocephala. Next base: position 53,420,660 of record CM037088.1, read on the forward strand.
GTGCGACAGCGATACATCGGTACCCACAATTTCCATCTCCTTCTACATTAATAATGTCATCAATTTTGTCGTGCATACGAGGAGGAATACAGTTTATGAAATGCATGTCATAGATGTTGTGCTAGGAAAGCCAAACAGCATAAGACCTTTCTTCAATACAAATCGCTCACCAATCTCCATATCATTATAACGCCTCCATATTGCCTCCATGATATAACTAATCTCACAATCAGCAGATGCCTTCTTCTTGCGTTCCTCATCCATACCCTCCAAAGTAAGCTTCATCCAATGCATGTCAACAACCTCCAATGGGATTAGACGACCTCCAAGGTGCATATAACCATGCTCACAAGCACACGGTAATCCATGAGTAACTTTAATCGTGCAACAACATCGACCTTTATCTGTACCCACACTAGACAATGTTTTATCAAACTCAGTAGAAATATGGTTCAATGCGGTTACCGATACGAAACCCCCGTAGATTCTTCTAGAAAGGAGTGTTGTGTTTCACATGCACGCGGTCAATACTCTTTTGAAATGACTCCACTATCTTATCAACCTGTGCATTTATCAAACCATGCATTGACTCCCAACATCTGCACAAGTCTCCTCCACTAAAGCCCAAAGGCCTCTTCAATGCCCAATGTGAACTTTCAACCCTAATATTAAACCACATGTCAAACTTCCCTCGCTAATAACCCCATATCCGTCGCTAAAACTAAAAATCTGTCAACCTCCTTATTCCCTCGCAATGTTCATCGCTACTGTCATTTTTTGCGAGGGAACATTAGTCTCTCGCTAATGTCCCTCGCTAATACATGTTTTTTTTTGTAGTGGATCAACCCATGATTGCCCGAACTCAAGGACCACGATAAAACTCTTCCTCGTCGGACCATCACCGACTTTTGTCTATCCTTCATCATCACCACTTTACTTACACTTAGCATCACATTTCTCGCTTGTGATATCGACAAAGCAAATTGAAACTTTCTGGGAACACCACCTCTATGACACTCATCTGTCCAATATCTCTATCAGTGGTAAAAAGTTCAGGAAGCGCAATATGTACCACCATCATTTCTCTCAGCGTCTGCAATACCCATCTAATATTGTCATACCGCTCATTCGACAAATAAGCAAAGCAAACCGAGAATGTGAACTCGGTGGAAGTCACTCCAACAATCTCCAAGAGAGGCAGTTTATACTTGTAGGTATTGTAGTTGCTATCCACATTCAAAATCCTAGGGAACATCCTCAATAAGTTGATAAACTCAGGGTGTGCCCACATGATGTCACCAACAACATCAGATTTCTCAACTCTTGTGCTCCAACACAAATAGTGTTCATAATCTATAAAACCTCATAAGCTCTTGGATCTCAGTTCTAGGACCTCTGCGACCCGTTCGAAACATCCAACGTTGCCTATACAACTTCGTGATACTACTCAAGTTCCCCACAAATCTATTTTTCAATGCTTCCAGACTCTTCTGTGGTTTGACATTAACATTGTATACTCATCCACCATAGAACGCTCTTCCTAAGTGAATCGCCCAAATATTGGAAGTTTGATACATGATGAAGTTGGCTTATGATTGTGTACTCCACACCTAACCTCTACTTTCCAGTCCCCAACAAGAGGATTCAGAGATTTAGCTTTTAGCTTGAATGGGAAGTCATACTTATTTGAAGACCTCGCTCTACCTTTAGAGCAACCCACATCTACTCCGGTGTGTCTGCCATGTTTTGCGCAACCCAAAATGATCTTATTTTTTCTCCCACTTTTACCAATTGCTTTACCTGATCTGAGGATGGTAACAATTGTTCCGTTGGCTTTCCCAATCTCTCTAGCCCAACGTACAAGATCATCACGGGTAGGAGAAGTCTACAAATATTTACATTCTAGTTGTTAGCATATTAGAATAAATTATAAATACTGGTAAAAAATATTAATCGTACATACGTACCTCATTAGTTGTAAATGCATTCAATAAATCCAAGGTATTAGGAAGCATCCCATCAACAGTAGCCATAAGTGTTTAATTTTAAAAATATATAGATAATTTAAGAAGTAACTAAATAAATAAATAACTAAATAATAAATAAAATATTTAATAGTCCAGATTTAGATATATAGAGTGTTTTCGAAGTCAAATTTTTTTTAAATCCAGAAAAATAATCTGGTGATAACTCTTGAATTTTTTTTTTAAAAAAAAACTTTGATTTATCCTAAACACATAAATCTGGTTCTAATATTAACACCCGAATTTATGTGTTTATGATAAATCCGGGAAAGCCATTTTCATTTCATATGGAATTATCACTCAATGCGTAACTCTGAGAAAATTTTAAAAAGTAACTCCGGATTTACTTCTGAACGGGTAATTCAGGGAAAGGTGAAAATTTTGGGCGCCTGAGGTAGTTTTGAGTGAAAATGAGAGGAGTATTTTGGTATTAACTTTAATTAGGGGGGATGGAAGCAATGTGGGGATACAAAAATCGAAACCCTAATATCAAAGGGACAACTTTTTGTTACTTTGCTTCCTTTCAAATTAACGAATTTGTAAAAAATAAAAATAAAAAACTACTCCCTCCGTCTCATAATATAAGACCCCATTTCATTTTTCACAGTTATTAAGAAAAGTTGTTGGTGTAATTAATATGTTAAAATTTTGTATACTTTTACTAAATTACCACGACATTTAATGTTAACTTTTCATAAATCAACACAATTTGGTATTATTAATAAGGATATCTTTGAAAAAAGAGTAATATGTACCTAGATAGTTGTAAGGGGTCTTATATTTTGGGACAAGTAAAAATGTAAAAGGGGCATTATATTTTGGGACGGAGGGAGTACTTCTTAATATTTCTAAAATAAAATTGGTTGACTAAAACATTAAATATTTGTCATGTATTTAAAAGTTTATTTAATGTATCTTTTAAATTTTGTACATTCCCAATAAATAATACGAAGCTCTCAGGATACTATTTTTTTTTGTTACAAATGGATATAATATAAGATACTATATATGTCTATATACAATATTATGTATAAAAAACTAGGTTTTCATTTATCATATATTGCAATACTTTTTAAAAAAATTAGTTTGTATGAAAATAATTTGAATAATATTTCAATTTTACTCTAGCTAAAGGTTTTCACATATACACAAATGATTACCTTCCCGTATAGAACAGAGAGAGGAAATCTGTAAGGATAAGCTCAATTAATAAATAATAAAATTGTTAGACCGGATATCATGTCTCGAATTCAAATTTGACATTTCATAGTTTTTTTTTTATAAGTCCAACATTTCATAGTTGTTTGTACTGAGTTTTTAATGGTCCTCACCACTCCGTCTAAAAAAAGAATAAGAGAGGAGAATCATACCGACAATACAACTTATAGCACGTTTTAGAAATACATGACTATTTTTTTTGAAGGAACATGATAATTATTGTAAAAAAATGTACATTATAGATATATAGTCGACCGCCGGATATGGTCAAAAAAACAACTTTATAGTTATATATCCTAAAAATATCGAAATGTATCCATGACAAAATATGCTGAGATTATATAGCATCCTGTGCTCAATACTAACCGGATAAATCTTATCTTTTAATAAAAGTGAAAAATAACTTTTGTCAGAAGATATTTTGTTTTTCTCACCTCAATCTTATCTAAACCTGTAGCATATTGTATGATAATTCATAAATATATACATTGGTGGATAGTGAACCATCCATTACCATTTTTACTTTGCTATAAATGGGTTAGGCTTTTTTTTCCACCCCCTCCTTGTCGCTTCCACTCTCATAAATACAAAAAATTCAAAAATGCCCCTTACATTTCATAAAAAAGGAACTGCACTTCACACCACTCTGACGTAAATTCGAATTTATTTTAAAAAAAGGTAATTTCGGGAATTTGGTGTTTTTTATCCCGGATTTAGCGCAAGAAGTTGGTAATTCCGGTTCAGGATTTTTGAACCGACTTTATCTCCACAAAAGGTAAATCCGATATTTTTTTTAATTTTTCCCGGAAATACCTTCTTTAAAGGTAAATTCGGTTCACATTTTGTGAACCGAATTTACCTCTAAAAAAGGTATTTCCGGAATATTTTTTTTGGTAAAATTGATATTTATTTTAAATAGATGATTATTATGGATTTAACCGCTTGCGTTTTACATCCGAGATATTTCCCACTCGAGATGCAATGACATGTTGGGCTAGAGATACCGGGAAAGCCAATGGAATCATTGTGGTTATTGTTCGAACCGAGACGACGGAGAATGGGAAAGGGAAAAATAACAAGGTTGTTTATGGCTGTGAGAGACGGGGCACATACAGTCGAGTAGATGTTGAGTGTTCTGCTGGTAGACACAAGACATCAAAAAGATGTGGTTGTAGGTTTCAATTGAAAGCTAAACCGATGTTACCTCCTAGTTCTGATTGGAAGGTGAGAGTGGTGTATGGGATTCACAATCATGAGCCTCATAAGACTTTGTTTGGAGCAGCTATATTTGGTAAGTTTACCAAGGAGGAGCGGTCAGTTGTTGAGGAGCATCTGTCTTTGGGAGTGAAAGCACAAAAAATTCTTGATGCATTAAAGATCAGATTTAAGAACAACTTGAGCAACATTACTCAGCAGTATAGAACCCGCAACATTATCCGAAAGGCAAAGAGAGGTAGTATGACTGAGATGCAGCAACTTATGACACTGATTCAGGAGAATCATTACTTGTGTTGGACGAGACGACTTAAAGGTACTGATATTGTTGAGGAGATCGTGTGGTCACATCCTGATAGTATTAAGTTATTGAGGATTTTACGACTGTTTTGATTATGGACTGTACCTTTAAGACCAACAAGTATGCATTGCCTCTGCTGGAGATTGTTGGTGTGACTTCCACTGAGTTGACATTTCCTGTTGTGTTTGCATATTTGTCTCATGAGCGGTATGATGACTACACGTGGGTGCTGCAGAGCCTACGAGATTTGATGGTGCGTGATATTGCACTTCCTCAAGTAATTCAATGCTAACTGACTTTACTTTTTCGCATTACATTATTGTTTTTTATTTTTTCCATTTCTAATAGAAGGTCTGGATTGTGTTTCTCAGGTTATCCTCACTGATTGTGAGGAGGCTTTGATGAATGCTGTTATACCCCAATTTTGTCCGAGTTCTTTTAATAGTTTTTAATTTGGACTTTTTCAACCATTTTATTTTGGATTTTTTCTGAAATTACATAAAATAGTAGTTTTTTTTGCGTATTTTCGAGTGTTAGTTTTTAGCTACTATTCGAAGGAAATTTCTCTCTCCTTGGACCTCGTTTGTATGATCCGAACGGTGAAAGTGAAGACATATTTCCGACGAACCAACCACCTTTGTATTAATGGGCGGTCTTTGTTCAAGGTCCACCGAAGTTGACCGCGTCTTTGCAAACGCCGATTCCGATGCCGACGCCGATGCCGCTCGTCAGCGTAGCAACATCACCGCTGATTTCACCACTACCTCATATGCGGAAAAAATGGAGAGGAATCTGCGAACAACCGCCGATGAAGATTTCTACGACGGAATCCCACTCTTTCCAGATAAGCCTAGGGCAAAGCACGCTACCGTCTCTAAGCTGTCAGAGGTGAGCTTGCTCCTTGGCCGAGCTAGTACTACTGGGTTTGGGAAGGCAGTGGAGGTTTTGGACACTCTTGGAAGTAGCATGTCGAATTTAAATGCTGGCAGTGGTTTTGTTTCTGGAGCTGCAATGAAGGGGAATGAAATTTCCATCTTAGCATTTGAGAGCCCGTGCAAGATTTAGTATCAAAGGATAAGGATGAACTTCTTAGGATTGTCGATGCAGACAAGAGGCAGGAGTTGAAAGTTTTTTCTGGTGAGGTGATTCGTTTTGGAAATCGTTCAAAGGATCCTCAGTGGCACAACTTAGACCGTTACTTTGAGAAGTAATATAAATTGATTAGCAAAGATTTAAATGCTCAAAGTCTGTCAAGAGATGAGGCAGAATCCAAAATGCAACAATTGATGACTTTGGTTCAATTTACAAATTTGAATTGTACCATGAACTTCATGCAATCGGATAGATTTGAACAAGATATTCAAATGTAAGTTAGAAGAGGAGGATCAAAGAGGTTCTTGAGAAGCTCGTGGAAGTTATCCATTTTTACATTTGGAGATAAGCAATACCTTTGGCGGTCAAGGTATGGCCACACACTAATAATTGGACACATTGACAATCGCCAAAGATTGGGCCTGCGCAGCCCTGCGTTGCATTATGCAAATATAGTGCTTCAAATTGATACTCTTGTAGCGGATCTAGTTCTATGCTCCAAAATACAAGGGATTCATTATATCAAAACTTGCCTCCTAATAGTAAATTAGCCTTGCGTTCCAAACTACCATCCTTTCATGTTGTAGAAGAGGTGTAGCAGCATATAATAATTCCAAGTTAAAAAAGGAAGCTTCTCGAGAAACCTTAAGTTCTTCTGAGCATGGTGAATCTACCATAAGGGAAGAGTCTCAGCCTTTAACAAGTAGATAGCAGCAGTCTGAGCTACTCCTGAACTGTGATGGGTGATGTTTCATGCTAACAAAAAGGTTAACGTTAAGCTTCAAGCCCAAATGGCCTCTGCGCGGTAGGACGTCTTAGAGTTTGAGAGGTGAAGATTGTTGTTTTAGTCCCACATCGCTCGCAAGAAATAAGAGAGCTCCTAGACATTGGATATAAAAGGGGTTGAGAGGTGAAGATTAGGGAGGAGATCATTGGCGGGTTAAGTGATCTTTTGGGTCAAAGCGATAGCGGCCCATTTCACTAAGAGCCTGTCTTTGGTCATTTGGACGTTTTGAGTCGGCTTTCCGATTCTCGAAGCGGTTCTTGCGGTCTTGGAGTCAAAACGGACCAGATAGGAGTCCGGTTTGCTTAGTCCGGTTCGGCACTCGTCGAGTCCAGGTTAGTTTTGTATTTATTTTGTTTATTTTTATGTACATATTTATTTATCATTTATTTATAATATAATCTATTTATTTATTGTTTATGTATAAATCTATTCATATTTATTTATGTATATAGTTATTTATTTATTTATTTTTTTTAGCCTAGTCTTTATTTAATTATCAGTTTTGTCTTTTTTTTTTATGCACAAATTAGTTTATTTCTTCAAAAATCAAATAAAAGACTAAGTCGGTTGTACAACCGGGTTAGTCATCATTTTAGACCAATGAGTTATGCATGATTCAAGAATCCTACAAAAACTTAATAAAATATAAATAAATCATTTTTCCAAAATAAACGGCTAAGTCGGTTGTACAACCTGTCATCATTATTTTAGGGCCAATGAGTCACATGATTCGGTAACCACAAAACTTAATAAATACGAATAAACTATTTTCCTAAAAATAGGGACTAAGCTCGGTTGTACAATCGGGTTAGTCAGCGTTCTAGAACTAATGAGCTGTACAGTTCAGGAGTTCTAGAATACCTATTCTAAAACGGACCCACCTCACACCAAACCAATTTCTTTCAAAAACTCAAAGATTACTTTCAAAAAGTAGGGGACTAAGTCGGTTGTACAATCGGGTTAGTCAGCGCCCTAGGAATCAGTGAGCTGTACAGTTCAAGGAATCCTAGGACCCCTACATTAAAAAACACCAACCAATAAATCTTTTTTAGGAAGAACTACGTAGCTTTGATTCCTCCATTGCATCTGGAGGTACGTAGGAGCAAGACTCAACTCTTGTCAAGCACTAAAAAACAAAAATCTAAACAAGTCATTTTCTCTACAAATAAAAGGGTAACAATAAAATAAATCTTAAATTAATTAGACAATGGATGTCGTGGGGTGCTAATACCTTCCCCACACATAACGACTCCCGAACCCTAACAATGCTTTGTCCTAAAACATAAAGGGATTTTCCGAATTTGCCCTTAAACTAAAATTTGGTGGCGGCTTCCTAAAGAACCATTTCGAAGAATCCTTTCCTGATTTTTCTGGCCACAGCTCACACCGCGACTCCACTTTGGGGACGTATTTATTTTTAGAGAGTCAAAACCTAGTCTAAATAATTTAGGATTAATTCAATTCTTATCCTTTTATTTTTTATTTGCTTTTTACATAATTATGTTATTTATTTGTGTAAACACTAGGGTAGAAGACGATACTTGTATGTTTGTTTGTTTTGCAGCTTTGGGTTTATTTTAAATTGCTCCTACACACACTGCACTTCTACACTTCACACACTTGTGAGAAAAGTCCTCTACCCGGACTCGAGCATAAACTTAAGTTAGAACGAGATTGTGTAGTGATGGCCTACGGGACGTACGTCTCGTTGGGTGGTCACGAAAATCTCACCTAGAGTTTGATTCCTTTTGAGGATGCTATCCCTTTTAATAGCTTGCCTATTGTTGGGGTCGATGTTCTTGGTGAGTCCTTGGCTCTAGGAACCATGTGTAGGATTCTTTAGAACCATCCTTGTGAGGTTCACTATAAAGGAAACTTTAGACCCACTCCATAAGGTACCTTCCTAGGTTCACAAAGGAGCTTAACACCCTTGCATTCAAACGAACATTAATGCGTACCGTCTTTTATCCAAAAAAATTAAAAAAATCAAAAAGTCAAAAATCAAAAATCATTATTTACTACTTTTTAGAAAATATACCACATGCATTTTTCTTTTTCTTTGCACTACAAAAATACGGCAAATAAACATCTCTCATCGTTGCACTGCACTTTTATGATCGTCGAGAGAATTAAAAATCTTTACCTCGGAGAGAAGCCGTGCACGCTGAAGTCAAAATTAAATTTTGTACTTTACTCTCCAATGAAAAGTTTATAATTCCCCGACGCCATAAATAAAATCATATATTCACATACATCATCATTACATTTGCATTTCACATACATTCATTCGCATTTCATGCACACTCATTCACTTGCATACTTACATCTTGCATTAAAAAAAATGAGCATAACTCTAGAAAAATTGTGATGAGAGGTGAGACATTCTTGTGAAATAAATCATTCTTTTTGGAAAGAGTTTAGTCATACTTCATTGCAAGCTCAAAGTGTTTCAAGTCACTCGCTTTTTCAAATTTTTAGCTTGCTCACATTTTTAACCAAACGTTGCATCTCTTCCATCCCATGATAAATGACCAAAATGTCAGTCAAAAATTTCTATCATTAGCTCTCTCTGAAGCATTTGTGTAGTGACTTGGGTAACATGTGTGTTTATTTTGTTTGAGTCGGTTAAGCGTCCATACCTTACCATCATCCCCTGTCAAAGTCTAATCCCACCCCACCACCCATAAAGTACATGCTCCCACATCCGTAGTACATAGTTGACGTTTACGGGTTGGTTCCCTAAGTGAAATAACACTTTATGCCCTCCATCTTGGGGGCAAATGTGTGATCTCTAAAATACTTTGTCAATGTTGTATTCCCTTGGTGCAAGTCCTTTACCAAAAAAAAATATAAAAATGCCCGTTAGGTTGAAAACTCATAAGAGCGGCCTAAGCAAAAATTAGGGCATAAAAAAAACAAAAAAAGAGAAATAAAGAAAAAAGAGCAAATATATAAAAGTAAATGAATTATTGTCCTTTTGAGAAAACTAGCAATCATGTTTTGAAATGAAGTTTGACCATCTTCCCCTATTCTCAAAAAAATCCTTTGCCACCCACCTTAAGCCAAAAATCCAAAAACCTTTCAACCACCCTAGACAAGGATCAGTTCTACATCAAAGATGGTATATCACTTTTATCTGCTCACTCGGCTCAAAAGAAAGAGAAACAAAAATCACAAAAGAGTGAAGTCACAAAGAGGATTAAAAAAAAATCCCAAAAAAAAAAAAAAAAAAAAAAAAAAAAAAAAAAATAGTACAAATCGTGAGCTGATACTTCATTACCATCAAAGCACAAGAGATCCTTGTCAAAATAAACCCCAAACACTTCCCTTGTCCTCAATATCCTATCTTTTATAAACCCTTGGTCAAGTCACATCCCTAAACAAGTTCATCCTGCCGTGAGACACATCAATTACTGTCTCAATAGACCCTCAAACACTCCTTTCATCACCCATTAGCCAAGTTACATCACCAAATCATTTGTCCCATCAATCATCAAACACTTCATTGAGCCTAATAACCCCTTCTTTCACAAACCATTAGCCAAATCATGCCGCTCAAAAAAAAAAATCATCTGTCCCATCAACCCCCAAACACTACCTTGAGCCCAATTATCATTTCCCTCATAAATCACTAAACCATCGGCCACATTCCGATCAATGACCGATTGTTTTTGTTTCTCAAAGTTTTAATCTTAGGACAAATAAGTTTATTTATTTACAATATGTTTGCTCAAAAAAAAAAAAAAAAAAAAAAAAAAAGGAAAAGAAAAGAAAAATCAAAGGCTTGCACCACAAGATTCATTAAAGTTACAGTTATACTAAGACAAGGTCTAGTGATCACCAAGTGTAGTTTTCATCATAGCAAACTCAAGACTATTGTAGTCTGAGAGTCATTTTAAAGGTAGCCAAAAGTTTATACTAGGATCGTCACCTATATCCTATAAGCGGGGCATCCTTTCACCACCTATTCCATTTGAACTTGGGGAAATTTATGCAGTGTCATACCACACCCACCCATTGCCATACCGCACAAACTCCAAAACCCATTACCCTAACTCCGTCACTTTCCACAACCTCACCAAAACAACCGTCCGAATTCATTATCAAGTGGGGCAACCTGTCACCCTCACTCCACCTACAAATGGGGACATTCACCATACACCCATCTCATCCCCTTGCTATATCCACATTAACAAAACTATACTGGGGCAATTTCTCAACTCATTACCCTATATGTTTTCTCGGGAAACCTTGTCCTTACTACAATTGGGGCAACACCAAACCCCATACGTTGAGACAAAGTCCCTTGCTTTCCACCTTTCATTCCAAAGTTAGGGCATCCCCAACTCATCATTTCCTCTATCTCCTAGTTATTGTCATCACTAGACAGGGGCAAACTATAGATTCATCATCATTGAAAGTCTATATTGGGGCGATCCTACATTTCTTGAGTTGGGAGAAAGCTACCTTTCATGGCTTTGGTAATAATCATGTCCTTCGTGTGCAAAGAAATGTCCTCACCCTAGGTCTCTAGAACCCCGAGATAACCGACTCATTCATCCAGTATTCGCACTACTATACATCTTCACTAAACAATGCTTCGAGAGAGAAAACACAAGTTTGGTATGTGGACCAAAACTTTGGTCATCATGGGGCATCAAAATGGAAGAGAAAATGAGCGAGCTAGCAAGTTCTTTTTCACATCAGTGTCTATAAATAACAACCTTGAGAATGCCGAAGTTTGAATCACAATTATTTTCCCAAAGAATGATCAATATTCACCCATGCTCGCATCTTATCATTACAAAAAAAAAAGTGTTTTGCACCCAATCACTCATATCATATCATATCATCGCATCATGCATGCACCATGGCATTAGCATTCAATCATTTCATTTGCATCATATTCACATTTGCATTTCATGCATTTATTACGTAACAAGCAAAAAGAAAAAACAAAAAAATCATTGCATTGCCAAAGAAGAAAGCTCTTCCCTCCTCGGGAAGATGCATTTGTTAGGTGTGCTCGGATAAACACGATAAGTGTCGTTCCCTATGTTTGTTCCTCTAATATCAGCGCTTTAAGCGTTAATCTCATATCATATCACAGATCACCAAGTTGATCCCTCAGACCCCGAGTGGTCCTTCAGAGCACTACGCTCCTTCAGTGCCCTAAGTGTGTAACACCCCCTTATATCTAATGCTAATATCAATGAATTAAAAATCAGAGTTTTTCAAAAATCTTTCCACGCACCTCAAAGAGGGTGGTACATTTAGTGAAAACAACGTCAAACATAATTAAAATCCAAACTCATCAAACGCATAAAATGCATATCATAGTCACGTGGGTTTTAAACCCTCAAAACAACCTGTTTAGCGTTTTCAGTAATCCATCAAATAGTTTGCAAAGACAAATGGAAAATGAAACTGAGTTCACATACTCAATACATAGTTCAAAATCATTTCAATACATAACCATAATAAATAATACTAGATCCCATCCCCGTGTTACTATCGAGCGGACTCAATAGACCCAAGAGGCATGGCACTTCACTCGGAATCACACCGTTTGTCGCCACGAGGCGAGCGAGCAACAAGAAATGCTAGGGTGAGTCTCTTTACATAAATCATAACAAGTAAGATAAGCATCATATTCGGAAAACATCTAGTAACCACAATCCATAACAATTTAACATTTACCATTCAATTAGAACATCAACGAGTTGCAACAAGGATTAATTAAGCATTAATGAGAATCCAAGGAATGCATGATCGTATGCATGTGTGCAATATGCATGTGGATCCATATTCACCTCACCACCCCGTCGGGTATTTCATCACCACCCCGTCGGGTATTTCATCACCTGTTGGCGAAGCCCTCATCAACCTGCTTGGCCGAAGCCATGCATATGATTCATGTGACATTATGACAATGCATCACACCACACTAAGCACACCGCATCAATTATTAACTACCACTTCATCAATTGTCAAACACCACCTCATCAATTGTTTACCATCACCTCACCAATTATTTACCATCACCTCACCAATTGTTTACCATCACCTCATCAATTATTAACCCACCACTTTATCATCAATTATTAATTCATCACATCAAGTATTAACCCACCTCTTTGGCCGAAGCCCACATCAATTATTAAACCGACACCCACAAGGACTAAACAGTCACATAGGGACCAAAACAACATTTTTGAAGGACCAATAGTGCATAGGGACCAAGATAGTATTTTTAAGGACTAAAAGTTCAGAGGGGACCAAAAACAGTATTTTTGACAATTTGGGCAACATTGGCAACAAGTGCTGGATTCCTACAGCAGTACTCCTACTTGATTTATTTAAAATAGCAAACGACATCGAAAAATTACAAAAGACCACTCGTTGGAAAGCCCTCTGAGTGTAGTTTCTACCTATGATTTTAGTTTCTCAAAATCAGTGTCCAGTTGGTACAGTTTTTCAAAACACTACGCTGAGGTGCCCAAATCGGACAGAACGCTTTACCCAACTTGCAACCAAATTTTCTTTCTCATTTCTTAATGAAATTCAGTGAAGTCAGTGCCTATTTCGTAGAGAATTAAGTCTATTTTTCAATGAAATAAGAATCATTCAAAACGGAGTTCAATTGAGCACACAAAACCTGCAAAAACTGAACCTACTCCCAGTTTGACTCCAGAAAATTGATCTAACTTTAGAGACTCATAACTGGAGCTACACAACTCCGAATTTAACGAAACCAGTGCCAAAACGACCGGCCTTAAGTCTATTTTCAAAACAATTAGCCACATAATTTTTGGATCAACCAAACAGTACCAGTTTGAGAAAACCGAAACAGTGTCCAGAAAACACACAAAAACCATAATCAAGTAAGACTCATCATCAACCCCCAATAAATTCCACAACACTTAAACACCATTTAATCCAACAAATACATGGACATCAATTTAATTTCCACAACACTTAGGCATTTAATCAACATTATTAAATCATTATATTCACATATTTTCTTCTCATTGAAACATTTCATCAAACACATAACACGCATAATTAACAACTCATGTCTTTCAAACAACAAGCAACATGGTATCACCAAATTAAGCATCCAATACAACAACCAACATATAATTAACACCAAATTCACCCAATCAAGTCATTCCTAGAGCTATTCCACACATAATACATATCCTACAACTTATTATAAATGTAGTAGAGAATCCCCTAACCTCCAAATTGCAAACCAAGCAAGTCACCTCCACTAGCAACCCAAAAATCACCAAAATAGCTTCCCCAATAATTTGAGCTCCAAAACCCCATCCATGGTAAAAGGAAAATGGGAAGGAATTAGTGTAGGAAACTTACACTAAAGAATAGAGGAAGAAAAATGAGGAAGAAAGGTACCAAAAACACTTACCTAAAACAAGAAGAAGAAATTTCTCCCCTCCCTCTAAGATGTGCAGCTGCGCACACTTCCTCCCTTCTCCCTCTCTCTATTTTTTTTTTCTGTTTTTCTTTCCTCTAATGAATTGGAAACCCTTACCCTAGTTTAAGTCATGAAATTGGGCCTATTTAGTGGGCTTGGGCCCCTTATTTGCACCCTCTAGGTACTTTCTCACATCCTCCCAATCTAATTAAAATACTCACTATTTATTTACCACACTTCACTCCTTAGTTAATTACTACACCTCACTCTTTAAATAAATTGATTACCTTATTATTATTTAAATATGGCCAACTAACATATTACTTAATTAAATTGGTCATAATCACTTAATTAAGTAAATTAAATAATCACCTAAATAAATTAGTTAAATACTCACCTAATTAATTTTGGGGTGTTACAACTCTCCCCCACTTAGAATATTTTCGTCCTCGAAAATCACGCTAATCTCAACAACAAGATGAATCTAGTTCGCACTTAATCTCTTCAAAAACTTACACGATTTAAATCCTAGTGTTAACCCCAGTACATCCACCTACAACCCTTTCAAAGTTCTATTCTGCAGTGCATGAAACACTAACGTATCGTCTACTTCTCCTCATGGATCTCAACCTAATATATTGACTCCACCGCTTAGGTTACATAACTGTGTACTTTCATTCTAAGCATAAATCGCCACTACAGGTTCAAGAATGACACGCAATTCCCGCAGTAGCGTCTCCCCCACTTGGCTCTTTGCCCGAACTCTCCTCTCCTTTGCCCTTACCACCTGGAACTTCATAGGCTTCCCACTACACCGAGAACTCCTCTTCTCCTTCACTATCTTGTATGAACGATTGCTATCCTCCTCGAAAACCTACGCTAATCCCATGAAATCAACATCCACTATTCTTATCTCCTCTAACCGTTATCATCCAAGTCCCATCGTACACACAACATATCAAACACTCTTCCCTACACTCTTACTCCCCAATTAGGTATTCTAACCTGTAGGTTGTCAAAATCCCACCCAACTACCCAACACACGATGCAGCAACAATTATGGCCAGAGGCCCAACAACCCTAACAACCGTAATTACACAACAATACCAATCTCAACAATTTATCATATATCCAACATCGTTCACATCAACAATTAGCACGATCATAACAACAAAATTCAAGTTCAACGTATTCCACAATTAATCATTTTATTCAACGTTCAAATTAGTCCACCTAAACTCGGGTGCAGAAAATTCTGTAACTTTGCGCCTACTTTGGCGAATTAATTAAAATAGTAAACGACCTCGGATTTCGACAATTAAATACTTGTTGGAAAGCCCTGTGGGTCTATTTCTTACCCCTAAGTTCAGTTTTTGAAGGAGAGTGTTCAATAGGTACAGTTCTCAAAAATACGCATACTAGTTTCAAAAGATGCAGTTTCTGTCCTTCAAATTCAAGCAGTTCTATAATGACCAAAACCACATAATTTTTCAATTAGTAAAACGTTCTCGATCCATCTGAACTCTGGACTCATGTCGAACATCTCAAAACAGTGAACTCAACAACACAATCAAACATCATAATTCAGCCACCATTACTAATAATCCTACACCGAGCTTTATAAAAACAACATTTTCAGAAAGTTCGCAAAAGTATGCATAGCCTTACGGTCCCCATGACTCCCAACCTAAGACATTGATTACGACACCATTACTACTCCTAGGTTGTATAACAATCATGCTTTCATTCTAAGCACAAAACCATTAAGCAAGTAAAACTCATCATGGTCAATTACCAAAACCATTTATAATCATCATATACTCTTGCATTTCATCAAGCGCCAAACAAGCATAACCAATTATGCAACTAATTTACACACGCAATTCGAAAAGATTAAACATATAGGCATATTCTTGGTTTCCTCTATTCCTAGGGATTGGCTACATGCAATTTTACAACTTCCTAGAAAATACCATGGAACATAATATCTTACCAATTTGAATCGAGTTCATATCACAAAAGAAACATAATTCAACACATGCATTATGATACGATTGCTTCGATACAAGACTCGCTATTTGCTTAAACAAATGAAATTAAACACTCTTGTCAACATTTAGCAAAGAAGACCAATCAAGTAAGACAAGTGCACGAAAATCTAGTTGCACGGTTTTTCATCATTAAATTTAAAATCCACGTAAACAATCTTCAAGAAGGAACAATTAATGCTAGCGTTAGCAACGACAATGCCAAAGTTAAATCATAATCGAGCAAAATTTTCGCAATTGGAATTCATAGTTAGAAGGTACTCAAAATCGTATATGTTTGTTTCTAAAACCTTGACAATTATTATTGGACTCACATCCTCGGAGCATAAAAATTTTAACTCATTAAATCATGCAATTTATGTCCAATCTCATAATTTTTCAAACATCATTAAATCACAACCTAATCGGTTCAAAAGCCGAATTTATGTCACTTTTCGAAATAAAATCTTAGAACAACTTGAAAACCAAATACAACACTAATTTGGACATCACATTCGTTTTCCCCTTTAGCATAAAATTTTCCAATTACCGTTTCTTTTGAAAATCATAGAACTTACAGTTTGTCCAAAAAAAGGAAACCATGTGCAACCTTAAAGCTTACTGTCACACAATTATGCAACCACATACACAACTACTTATTAGTTCAAAATTCTAGTTTCCAACATACACTCGGAAGGTAAGGAAAGTTAATCATTTCATTTTTAACAACTCATATCATGCTCACAAACAAGCCGAAGTGAAACACTGAAAATGTCAAAACTTCAAGTTATGCAACTTTAATTGAGTGAATGAAAATATAGCCTCACACAACATTTCATTTTAGCACACTAACTTCGAAACAATTAAGCACAAACCAATTTAATTCATATGCGTCACAAAAACAGTCAACTTATGTCAAGGACGTCAATCAAGTGCAATAATATTCAACAAGCAATCCTTCAAATATTATCTAGTGTATAATTTACGAGATTAGGTCACATTAAAGTACTCTCTATATTCTAATAAGCTACTCAAGCAATCAATTAAATTAAAGTTAGTGCATGCATCCGAAGTTAATAGTAACTATGAGTTATTGTCGCCTCTTTCATTGGGGATGAGTGATTGGGGTGATCGGTCCCTCCTACTCATGCAGCCAACTAATTAAGGTCACAAAAACTACTTTCTTTCAAATTTATAACTACCACATTAAAAGACTTTTAACGTTATGCAGAGTTCAAGGCGTCGTCACGACTTTCACTCCTCGACGTCGTTATAACTCTTTAATCACACATATCTTAATGATACGGACAACAGTCACGAACAGACAAAATCAATGGTATAACCACTAGTTACACAGTCCAGTCACATATACTTCAATAATACAATATAATTTTCAATCGTAATCTAACAATTAAGCCATAAGGCACGTCAATTAATTAACAAACCAACAAAATTAACAGTAATAAACAAAGAACATAGTTATGATTTAAAACGAGTACCAAGACTCGAGGGTTAACAGACTCGACAACTTGGCGGACGGACCGAATCGCTCGATACCACTAATGTAACACCCCTTATATCTAATGCTAATATCAATGAATTAAAAATCGAGTTTTTCAAAAATCTTTCCACGCACCTCAAAGAGGGTGGTACATTTAGTGAAAACAACGTCAAACATAATTAAAATCCAAACTCATCAAACGCATAAAATGCATATCATAGTCACGTGGGTTTTAAACCCTCAAAACAACTTTGTTTAGCGTTTTGGTAATCCATCAAATAGTTTGCGACAATGAAAATGAAACCGAGTTCACATACTCAATACATAGTTCAAAATCATTTCAATACATAACCATAATAAATAATACT
This sequence comes from Oxytropis ochrocephala, assembly GCA_020916435.1. Classification (NCBI taxonomy): domain Eukaryota; kingdom Viridiplantae; phylum Streptophyta; class Magnoliopsida; order Fabales; family Fabaceae; genus Oxytropis; species Oxytropis ochrocephala. Next base: position 53,438,631 of record CM037088.1, read on the forward strand.
AGATCCCATCCCGGTGTTACTATCGAGCGGACTCAATAGACCCAAGAGGCATGGCACTTCACTCGGAATCACTGTTTGTCGCCACGAGCGCAGTGCAACAAGAAATGCTAGGGTGAGTCTCTTTACATAAATCATAACAAGTAAGATAAGCATCATATTCGGAAAACATCTAGTAACCACAATCCATAACAATTTAACATTTACCATTCAATTAGAACATCAACGAGTTGCAACAAGGATTAATTAAGCATTAATGAGAATCCAAGGAATGCATGATCGTATGCATGTGTGCAATATGCATGTGGATCCATATTCACCTCACCACCCCCCGGGTATTTCATCACCACCCCGTCGGGTATTTCATCACTGTTGGCGAAGCCCTCATCAACCAAGTTTGGCCGAAGCCATGCATATGATTCATGTGACATTATGACAATGCATCACACCACACTAAGCACACCGCATCAATTATTAACTACCACTTCATCAATTGTCAAACACCACCTCATCAATTGTTTACCATCACCTCACCAATTATTTACCATCACCTCACCAATTGTTTACCATCACCTCATCAATTATTAACCCACCACTTTATCATCAATTATTAATTCATCACATCAAGTATTAACCCACCTCTTTGGCCGAAGCCCACATCAATTATTAAACCGACACCCACAAGGACTAAACAGTCACATAGGGACCAAAACAACATTTTTGAAGGACCAATAGTGCATAGGGACCAAGATAGTATTTTTAAGGACTAAAAGTTCAGAGGGGACCAAAACAGTATTTTTGACAATTTGGGCAACATTGGCAACAAGTGCTGGATTCCTACAGCAGTACTCCTACTTGATTTATTTAAAATAGCAAACGACATCGAAAAATTACAAAAGACCACTCGTTGGAAAGCCCTCTGAGTGTAGTTTCTACCTATGATTTTAGTTTCTCAAAATCAGTGTCCAGTTGGTACAGTTTTTCAAAACACTACGCTGAGGTGCCCAAATCGGACAGAACGCTTTACCCAACTTGCAACCAAATTTTCTTTCTCATTTCTTAATGAAATTCAGTGAAGTCAGTGCCTATTTCGTAGAGAATTAAGTCTATTTTTCAATGAAATAAGAATCATTCAAAACGGAGTTCAATTGAGCACACAAAACCTGCAAAAACTGAACCTACTCCCAGTTTGACTCCAGAAAATTGATCTAACTTTAGAGACTCATAACTGGAGCTACACAACTCCGAATTTAACGAAACCAGTGCCAAAACGACCGGCCTTAAGTCTATTTTCAAAAACAATTAGCCACATAATTTTTGGATCAACCAAACAGTACCAGTTTGAGAAAACCGAAACAGTGTCCAGAAAACACACAAAAACCATAATCAAGTAAGACTCATCATCAACCCCAATAAATTCCACAACACTTAAACACCATTTAATCCAACAAATACATGGACATCAATTTAATTTCCACAACACTTAGGCATTTAATCAACATTATTAAATCATTATATTCACATATTTTCTTCTCATTGAAACATTTCATCAAACACATAACACGCATAATTAACAACTCATGTCTTTCAAACAACAAGCAACATGGTATCACCAAATTAAGCATCCAATACAACAACCAACATATAATTAACACCAAATTCACCCAATCAAGTCATTCCTAGAGCTATTCCACACATAATACATATCCTACAACTTATTATAAATGTAGTAGAGAATCCCTAACCTCCAAATTGCAAACCAAGCAAGTCACCTCCACTAGCAACCCAAAAATCACCAAAATAGCTTCCCCAATAATTTGAGCTCCAAAACCCCATCCATGGTAAAAGGAAAATGGGAAGGAATTAGTGTAGGAAACTTACACTAAAGAATAGAGGAAGAAAAATGAGGAAGAAAGGTACCAAAAACACTTACCTAAAACAAGAAGAAGAAATTTCTCCCTCCTCTAAGATGTGCAGCTGCACTTCCTCCTCCTTCTCCCTCTCTCTATTTTTTTTTTCTGTTTTCTTTCCTCTAATGAATTGGAAACCCTTACCCTAGTTTAAGTCATGAAATTGGGCCTATTTAGTGGGCTTGGGCCCCTTATTTGCACCCTCTAGGTACTTTCTCACATCCTCCCAATCTAATTAAAATACTCACTATTTATTTACCACACTTCACTCCTTAGTTAATTACTACACCTCACTCTTTAAATAAATTGATTACCTTATTATTATTTAAATATGGCCAACTAACATATTACTTAATTAAATTGGTCATAATCACTTAATTAAGTAAATTAAATAATCACCTAAATAAATTAGTTAAATACTCACCTAATTAATTTTGGGGTGTTACAAAGTGGCCCAGGTCGCAACGTCGGAGTCGAGCCCGGCGGACCTTCCAGACCTCGCGTGGTCCTTCAGACTAGTTGTGTCAGCCTAAGACACAGTGTACGTCCTTCATGGTCAACATATCAGTTCTAGACCTGATCTTGACCCATCATGGCCGCTCGAGTATAAAGGCCCCCTCAGACCGTTTAATTAGTACCGTAGCTAATTGCGCTCCTTCAGACCACGATGGTCCTTCAATTAAGGCCTAGGCAGCCTTTCAGACCTTAAGTGGTCCTTCAGAGTCTTGTCGCTCCTTGGACCACGAGTGGTCCTTCGAGCCTTAGTGCTCCTTCGTCCCTTGTTGACCCTTCATTCAACTCTCGGTTAATGCGCCAAGTATTAACCACTCCCTCTTATCTCTCAAACCTTCCACTTCTCCCTTAAACGGACAAAATTGACGTCTATTCTATCTTTATTTCTATTTTCACTACGAAATTTGAATACACTTCACCTTTTCTAGTAAAATATAAATAAAGAGGCAAATTATTATACCCCAATTTTGTCCGAGTTCTTTTAATAGTTTTTAATTTGGACTTTTTCAACCATTTTATTTTGGATTTTTCTCAAATTACATAAAATAGTAGTTTTTTTGCGTATTTTCGAGTGTTAGTTTTTAGCTACTATTCAAGGAAATTTCTCTCTCTTGGACCTCGTTTGTATGATCCGAACGGTGAAAGTGAAGACATATTTCCGACGAACCAACCACCTTTGTATTAATGGGCGGTCTTTGTTCAAGGTCCACCGAAGTTGACCGCGTCTTTGCAAACGCCGATTCTGATGCCGACGCCGATGCCGCTTGTCGTCAGAGCAACATCACCACCATTTTCACCACGGCGCCTCATATGCGGGAAAAATGGAGAGGAATCTGCCGGAACAACCGCCGATGAAGATTTCTACGACGGAATCCCACTCTTTCCGAGATAAGCCTAGGGCAAAGCACGCTACCGTCTCTAGGCGTCGAGGTGAGCTTGCTCCTTGGCCGAGCTAGTACTCTTTGGGTTTGGGAAGGCGGTGGAGGTTTTGGACACTCTTGGAAGTAGCATGTCGAATTTAAATGCTGGCAGTGGTTTTGTTTCTGGAGCTGCAATGAAGGGGAATGAAATTTCCATCTTAGCATTTGAGAGCCCGTGCAAGATTTAGTATCAAAGGATAAGGATGAACTTCTTAGGATTGTCGATGCAGACAAGAGGCAGGAGTTGAAAGTTTTTTCTGGTGAGGTGATTCGTTTTGGAAATCGTTCAAAGGATCCTCAGTGGCACAACTTAGACCGTTACTTTGAGAAGTAATATAAATTGATTAGCAAAGATTTAAATGCTCAAAGTCTGTCAAGAGATGAGGCAGAATCCAAAATGCAACAATTGATGACTTTGGTTCAATTTACAGCTGAATTGTACCATGAACTTCATGCAATCGGATAGATTTGAACAAGATATTCAAATGTAAGTTAGAAGAGGAGGATCAAAGAGGTTCTTGAGAAGCTCGTGGAAGTTATCCATTTTTACATTTGGAGATAAGCAATACCTTTGGCGGTCAGATGGCCACACACTACTAATAATTGGACACATTGACAATCGCTAAAGATTGGGCCCTGCGCAGCCTTATGCGTTGCATTATGCAAATATAGTGCTTCAAATTGATACTCTTGTAGCCAGATCTAGTTCTATGCCTGCAAATACAAGGGATTCATTATATCAAAACTTGCCTCCTAATAGTAAATTAGCCTTGCGTTCCAAACTACCATCCTTTCATGTTGTAGAAGAGGTGTAGCGACATATAATAATTCCAAGTTAAAAAGGAAGCTTCTCGAGAAACCTTAAGTTCTTCTGAGCATGGTGAATCTACCATAAGGGAAGAGTCTCAGCCTTTAACAAGTAGATAGCAGCAGTCTGAGCTACTCCGGACTTGTGATGGGTGATGTTTCATGCTAACAAAAAGGTTAACGTTAAGCTTCAAGCCCAAATGGCCTCTCTGCGCGTAGGGCGTCTTAGAGTTTGAGAGGTGAAGATTGTTGTTTTAGTCCCACATCGCTCAAGAAATAAGAGCTCCTAGACATTGGATATAAAAGGGGTTGAGAGGTGAAGATTAGGGAGGAGATCATTGGCGGGTTAAGTGATCTTTTGGGTCAAAGCGATAGCGGCCCATTTCACTAAGAGCCTGTCTTTGGTCATTTGGACGTTTTGAGTCGGCTTTCCGATTCTCGAAGCGGTTCTTGCGGTCTTGGAGTCAAAACGGACCAGATAGGAGTCCGGTTTGCTTAGTCCGGTTCGGCACTCGTCGAGTCCAGGTTAGTTTTGTATTTATTTTGTTTATTTTTATGTACATATTTATTTATCATTTATTTATAATATAATCTATTTATTTATTGTTTATGTATAAATCTATTCATATTTATTTATGTATATAGTTATTTATTTATTTATTTTTTTTAGCCTAGTCTTTATTTAATTATCAGTTTTGTCTTTTTTTTTTATGCACAAATTAGTTTATTTCTTCAAAAATCAAATAAAGACTAAGTCGGTTGTACAACCAAGGTTAGTCATCATTTTAGGACCAATGAGTACATGCAGATTCGGTAAATCCTACAAAAACTTAATAAAATATAAATAAATCATTTTTCCAAAATAAGCGGCTAAGTCGGTTGTACAACCTGTCATCATTATTTTAGGGCCAATGAGTACATGCTGATTCAAGAACCACGAAAACTTAATAAATACGAATAAACTATTTTCCTAAAAATAGGGGACTAAGTCGGTTGTACAATCGGGTTAGTCAGCGTTCTAGAACTAATGAGCTGTACAGTTCAGGAGTTCTAGAATACCTATTCTAAAACGGACCCACCTCACACCAAACCAATTTCTTTCAAAAACTCAAAGATTACTTTCAAAAAGTAGGGGACTAAGTCGGTTATACAATCGGGTTAGTCAGCGCCCTAGGAATCGATGGTACATGCAGATTCAAGGAATCCTAGGACCCCTACATTAAAAAACACCAACCAATAAATCTTTTTTAGGAAGAACTACGTAGCTTTGATTCCTCCATTGCATCTGGAGGTACGTAGGAGCAAGACTCAACTCTTGTCAAGCACTAAAAAACAAAAATCTAAACAAGTCATTTTCTCTACAAATAAAAGGGTAACAATAAAATAAATCTTAAATTAATTAGACAATGGATGTCGTGGGGTGCTAATACCTTCCCCACACATAACGACTCCCGAACCCTAACAATGCTTTGTCCTAAAACATAAAGGGATTTTCCGAATTTGCCCTTAAACTAAAATTTGGTGGCGGCTTCCTAAAGAACCATTTCGAAGAATCCTTTCCCGGATTTTTCGGTCGCTACAAATGCTATCAAGGTTGTGTTTCCAGAGGCAATGAATCTCCTCTGTCGGTAAAATGTTAATGCTCAAATTAAGAAGCTGGCGAAAGGAGATAGAGTGGAGTCATTGATGACACTTTGGCATCATGTAGTTGATGCTACATTTGATGATGAGTTTAATGAGGCTTTGCATGATTTGGAGCAATAGTCTACTGATATACCCCAGCTTATTGCATATGTGAACAAGCAATGACTGTATCCTCAAAAGGAAAGATTTTGTGGCCCGTGGACGGATAAAGTACGACACTATGGAAATACCAAGACTAATAGGTACGCAAATTGTTTTCTTATGTGCTTTATGTATATGATTGTCGTTTTTTGTTTTAATTTTTCCTTACGTGTCATAGGGTTGAGGCTGCCCATTGGGCATTGAAGAGGTCACTGGGTTCTAGTGGTGGTGATTTATGCAAAAGCTGGGAGTCAATGCATGGGATGATTAATGCACAGATTAATAAAATTGTGGATTCTTTTCAAAAGAGCATCAACCGTATAGATGCCCAACACAAAATTCCATTCTACAATAATCTACACGGTTTGGTGTCTCTTGAGGCATTGAATCATATTGCTGGTGAGTTTGATAATATGATGGATGGTGTGGGCACGGATAAGAAAAAGTGTGTTGGTTGTGTCATTAAAGTTACTCATGGATTACCTTGTTCTTGTGAACTTGGAAGGTTGCACCTAATTGCACTACCGATACCATTGGATATGATTGACTCTCATTGGAAAAGACTGAGTTTGGAGGCAATGGGTGAGGAGCGGGTGAAAGAAGCGTCAGAAGAAGGTGACTTAAGCTATACAATAGAGGAGATTTGGAGGCAATGGAATGACATGCACCTTGAGGAGAGATGTGTTTGGAAGAGAGGTCTTGATGATTATGTATTCAGAGGCACTACATCCATGATTCCACCTATTCACAAAGCCAAAACTAGGGGTGCACCGAAGAAGGGGAGGAAGAAGAAAGAGTATGATGTGAAGAGAGATCCATCTAGGTGGGAGCACGTGGATGCATCTTTGGAAAAACCCACACAGAAATCGTCAAAGATACCTCCCCGACGGTCCCACAACTAGCTTCACGACTACCATCAGAGCTACCTTCACAGAGGTCAGCAAAGGAGCGGGCACATCATGACATCCACTTGGTAAGTCACTTTACAGATTTTTTACATAAGTATGTTGATGACATTATCAATGTGGAGGGAGATGGAAACTGTGGATTTAGATGCATTTCTGCTTCACTGGACTGGTCCTATGCCTCATGCACATCCTTCTTGGGGTCGACACGCTTCAGATGAAGCTAAATCGTGGCAATATCCATACATTGGACGCATGCAGTTATGGTATTCTTTTGTTCCAGATTATGTTCCAATGACACCACTTTCTTATGTAGGTACATCACCACTTGATTGTTTATATACTTTTACATTATTATATGGTGGTTTTTTGGTACACGTTAATAGTCTTAGAATATTGTGTAACTCGTATTTTTAACCACTAAAACGTAGTATTATAGTTTGTCTACAAAGTTATAATTTTAAAAAAAAAAATTAAAAATTTCACGGTTGGTAAAAAATGTCCTAAACTTAGTTAAAAAGTTATTTTTTAACACTAAAAACATGTTTTTAGTGCAACTTTGTCCTACAATTACCGTTCGTAAATAAATTTGTAACTCGTATTTTTAACCTCCATAACGTACTATTATACTTTTTCTACAAGGTCAATTTTTTTAAAAAAAATTTAAAAAAATTTATGCATGGTAAAAACGGTCTACAACGCAGTAAAAAAGTCATTTTTTAAACTAAGAGAAACATGTTTTTTATTCAATTACTAATTGGCGGTCCAGATATTGCCGACCACTTTTAAACGATCTAGATTTTGCCGACACTTAAACGGTCCAGATATTGCCGAGCACTTTTCATCAATGGTGGAAATCCATTCTAGGGTTTCATTTTTCCCTATAAATAGACCTTTTGCCTTTCACTTCTTTCACACACAAGTAGCCTCTCATGGACACTCTGAAGACACAATACTATCGTGATTCTGCACTCAATGCCCTTCACCACCAGGGCACAATCACCAACAGAGAAAATGGTGTCCATTTTGAGAGTCCAAACCCCATTTTATGCGCAGGCTTAAAGACGACGTCACCTTTGAAGCATTGAAAGGAAAAATAACAACGAAGGTGCAGCTGGAGGGTGACGAGCAAGCTATAAGTCACCTGGATCATTTATCGCTACCCCACTATGGGCGATAATAATCGTGTTCAGTGGTTCACCATATATGTGAAGAACAACGATGACGTTCGAGTAATGATGTACCGTTTTGACTTATTTCAGATGCGGAGTCCTTTGCAGCTGTATGTCGAAACCAGAAGGACCGTTGCTGAGATCCTTCGTCGTTTCAAACCACCATCTCGCCAGTTTCTACCGTGTTTTCATTTTGTTTGTTGTTTGTTTTGTTGTTTCCGTTCAGAATTTTCATGTCTTATTTCGTTTCGTCATCATAATCGTTGTAAAACGCTTCTTTAATTAATTTTAAGTTGTTTTTAAGTAATTTAATTTTTTTTTCCTGAATTATCAGGGAAAAGAGGTAAATTCGGGAGAGGGTTTGGGATTCCCGGATTTACCTCAAAGTTGAGATAAATTAGGTTCAATAATGTGAACCGAATTTACCTCCACTTTTACGTAAATCCGGGAATCCCAAACTCCCTCCCAGATTTACCTCTTTTCTCTGGTAATTCCGAATTTTTGTAACATGATGAGGACATTTTTGTCTACAATGGTATTTATGGGGGTGTAGTAGATAATGAGGGGGTTGAAAAAAAAAGCCAATGGATTATCTCTGCTGATTATTTAAATTTATTTTAAATAAAGGAAAGCAATGGGTCTGTTAATTTTGGGTCCACAAGCCTTAAATTGCATGCATTTGACCTAAGGAATCTGGTTCTGTAAGCATAGTGTGGGTAGTGTGTACTTCTCTCTCCCAATCAATAAAAAATTGCATTAAGGGTTCGGTGTCCTTAACAAATGTGAAGACTTGGTAGTGCATGGTAACGGTATGCATGCTTCCCTTACCATAACTTCAATTATTGCACCATTTCCATGTTAGTTGTCTGCTTTACCATTTCTTTAACCCTAACCACAACTTCACTAAGTCCATGTTGGATGATTTCTTTACCACTAGCAGTATACTCGTGCATATGCATGGGTGTTGTAGTGTTATACTGTTATTTTTAATAATAGATTTAGATATAATTTAATTAGTCTAGACATTATCCCGTAAAAATCAAGACAAATTTAAGGTAGATAAACAAAAGGTTTCAAATAGTAATTGAGTTAGTCCGAACATTACCCCGTGAACATTTACCAGCAATATGTAATATTTCTCGTAGAGATTAGACAACGAAAATTGTATTAAAGTTTCAAATTTTCCAAATTGCAATATTTCAATTGAGACTAAATAAAACTTATTGTTAGAGAAAAATGGAATATTAAAATGAAGGAGATCATGTAGATGAAATTAAAGTAGATATATTGTGAAAAATAGAAAATGAGATAGAGTTAGAGGAAGAAAGAGGAGGAGAAAGTGAAAAAATCTGTAAGAAAGATTAAAAAAGTTTGAAAAAATATATGAGAGAGAGAGAGTGATAAGTAATATTTTCTGTAGAGATTAGAAAACAAAATTTTAGTAAAGTTTCAAAATTTACAAATTGCAATATTTCTCGTAAAGACTAAATAAAAATTAATGACAGAGGAAAAAAATAGAATATTAAAAAAATTAAGGAGACATGTTGTGGAAAATAGAAAAATGAGATAGAGTTAGAGGAAGAAAGAGGAGGAGAAAGTGAAAAAGTTTGAAGAGAGAGAGAGAGAGTGTGTGTGAAAAAGTTTGAAAAAGTGAAAAAATTTAAAAATGTGAAATTACATAAATATCTTAAAATTATTTAGTTGGGAAAATGATAAGATTGGTATTTTGATAGTAGGTTAATGGTATAGATAGTAATAGATTTGGGTAATCTTTTCGAGGAAAGGTAAATGATCATTTCAATCGAGTGTGTTTGGATGGAGTATTTTTTTGGAGATAATATAACTTTCGAGAGAAATTAAGATATTTTATCATAAAATTTTAAACTAAAATATTTCAATTCCCTTCGAAAATTGCATTACTTAAAAAAAAAAATACTCCAATAAACATAAGGTTAGGCCTTATTTCCATAAGGTTGAGATCAGTTGGTAAGGAGTCGGTTCATTTCTCGCAAGAGCGTGGGTTCAAGTCCCACTACCAATGTGAGAGCCTCTTTAGTGGGCTATCTGTAAGTAATTCTGTTAATGCTCAAAGAGTCTTGAGACTTGCTCAGTTGCTCTGATTCTGGTGAACCCTCGGAGACCAACTTACCTAAACTTTTATTTAAACAAAAAAAAGGGTTAGGGTCTATTTAGCTCAACGTAAAAGATCATATCAATTCCTTAGGGTCCATTTAGTTCATTGGAGGGGAGGAGAGAGAAATGGAGGGGAAAGAAAGAAAGGGAAACTGAGAGGAAGAATTTCAATGGAAGGAAGGTGTAAAATTATAATTTTTAATCTTATAATATTTAAGGTTACACAAGAACGGATCCACCTTGAAGGTATTTGGGGGCACTTGACCCTATTTAAAAAAATATTTTACTTATTAATATACATAGTAATTTGGTTTTGACTCCACAAAAAAATTGATGTTGTCCCCACGTGATAAATTTCTCAATATAATTGTAGAAATTCATATGTGGTCGATAAAATAAATAACAAGTTGCTATTAATTTTTCCTTTTAACTTAGTAATTTGTAGAAATTGAAGTGTTTTAGGATTAATTTTTTTGTCATCAAATTATGTAAACTATAGAAGCTAATAATATTTTTTTCAGAAAATATTTTAGACTACATTTTTGCCACCACTAATGAAAATTTCTGGACTCCGTCACGGTGGTTATATTGAATAAAATAATATTTACCAACAAGAGTTGGTCCAAGTGGTAACTGGACTTGGATCCCGCTCTAAGGTCTCGTGTGCAAATCTTGGGTGTGGCAAAAATTCTGCTGTGAGGGGAGAACCACACGGGCCGGCAAAAGCCAGTAGTTGTGGCCAGCCAGGTTCCCCCGGCGTATATTTGAGAGGGGGTTTTAGGAGGGGAAGGGAGAGGAAGACTTATTTTTCATTTCTAAATTAAGTAAGCTATAAAATTTCAATAAGCATAAATAAAGTGTCACTAAAATTATTATATTATTATCTATTATCTTATTTTTTTACTTTTTTAAAATCTCAAATACAAATTAAAGTATAGGTTAATCTTTTCAAAGTCTTCCCCCTCCCTTCCCCTCCCAAAACCCCCTCCCAAACATACACTCAAAAACTCATTCCTTTCCCCTCCCCTACAACCAAACAACAGACCCTTAATTATTTGAGGCATTGTTATTTGTTACTATATATTGTTCTTTTAATATATTGAATTTTTTTGGGGGAGAAAACAGGGAAGAAAAGCCCCATTAATATATTGTTAGTTTAATCATTGAATATGTCTTTCAGTTGTCAATTTAATCATCAAATGTATGTTCTATTAATCAATTTGGCCTGTGAGATTACTAACAATTTTAGTCTTTTCCCTCTAACTTAAGCTTATCCATCTGACCAATATACGACTTGACCTTGTACACAAGTTTTTTTTAGGCTTCAAATTTCCCATTTTTATGATCTATCTTTGTAATTATTGATGATTAGAAAAGGAAATATTGGTCGAACAAGCTATGTTCTATATTTAGAGAAGTTCATTGTGTGAAATTATAATGTCCATGTCTAGTACTTTGTGTCACTCCGCGCATGCTTATTTGATGATGACAAAAATGTCAGAGTACTGCTCATTCAATAAGGGATTTTTTGACCATGAGAACAAACAAAAAGCCTAATTTTATGGCTTGGAATACTCTCAGCCACATAGCATACAATAAATTGGTAGGTAATTAGATATGTTTCTCATCACTAATTAATCTCAGCAATCAAGCATGCACGCCTTAATCTTAATATGTCTTATCAATTCCCTATTGCCAACCCATGAAAGCACACATTAGTGTTTCTTGGCGTCTAGTGTAGCATGCATATGGTGGAGATGTAAATATAGCTAGCTACTAGCTAGGCTTAGAGACAAAATTAATTAGCACATGACTATGATCTTTAAATTGTGCATCATACGAATCATGATGTATATATATTGTGTCAATGTCACAATAATATATAGTCCACTACAACAGATCTAGTAGATGGGCGTTTTTTTATCCATGGCGCGTTTTTGGTGGCTGCTGAACGTGGCGGCTATTCACTCCAACAATGGGTAGCGTTTCCTAAAAACGCCACCCATTGCAAAACACGCCTCCCAGATACGCAGCGCTTTTAAAAAGCGAAATATATCCAAAGCGTCCTCCCAAATACTTAGCGCTTTTTAAAAAGCTGAATATATCCAAAGCGTCCTCCCAGATACTTAGCGCTTTTTAAAAAGCGTGAATATTACCCCTTATACGCAGTAACTTCATTAAAAGCGCTGAATATTGCCTATTTGTGTTACTAAATACCCAGCGCTTTATTAAAAGCGCTGAGTATTGCCTATTTGTGTTACTAAATACCCAACGCTTTATTAAAAGCGCTGAGTATTGCCTATTTGTGTTACTAAATACCAGTAGCTTCATCAAAAGCGTGAATATTGTCTAAATTTTTTTAATTTTTTCTGCTTTGTGTGTGTTTTCCTTTTATATTTACAAATTACATGCACCAATCCAATCCAATACATAACAGAATCAATTTGCTAAGAGGAACACAAATTACATATAACAGAAACAAATTACATAAGAGGAACCAAAACAAAATAGCTAAGAAGTTTCATTATCTAATTCATATGTATCCAAAACAAGCTATCAAGTTACAATATTATGAACCAAAAACTAGCTAGGCTAACTTATATGTATCCAAATGAAACTTTAAAAAAAAACGGGAGAGATGACTGCACCATTCTCCCCTAAGCTCAGCAATCTGCTCAACAGAGTATGTGTTGCTTTGACAATCGCTAAAATACTGAAATTATATAAATAAATAAAATTAGAATTGAAATGGTTAAATATTGGAAAGAACCACTATTAAATCGAAATCATATAAAAATATATTATAAGTAGATACCTGACGGGGGATAGTCGTTTTCTTTCGGGTAATAATATCCTTCATATATTGCATGACGTAATACCCACAATCAATGTTATTCAATTGTTTAGGACACTACAAAGCATAATTAGATTAGTTAATTGTTAAATTGAGTTGAATATAGTTTTTGACAAAATAATGTAATGTATAAGTTAGAAACTTACAACTATTGGTAACCATTTGACCGTTAATTTATCCACTCCCCAATATGTCCTTAAACCATTGAATAGAATGTCATATAACTATATTAATAACAATATATACATATATAAGTAAAAGTAAGAAATGCAGAATGACACAAAATAAACACACCTGTTAAAAAGCTCCACAAACTCCATGTGGTTTTTGTAATGATTTTGAAGTGAGTCAAGGTAATACACGGTTTTTTTCCTAGGATTAATTGCATACAAAACCCAATGTCTCCTACAAAAAAAATTTAGGAATAAGTAATTGACTACTATTAAAAAAATGCATGTTATATAAGAATTAATGAGTAAAAATTCTTACCCTAGATTAACCGGTGCTAGAAGTAAGACATCATCATCACTTCTATTTTGAGCTTCAATGAAGCGGTCATTGACATAAGTTTGAACAGCAGCCTGGTTTTGTTCCACAAGTGATTGATAATTTGGCAGGCTGGGAAGAACTTGATGAAAGGTTGTACTTTCCGGACACAAGAACAAATATCTATGTGTCTGTTCGGAAGGGACCACAATGTCCTCGTACAAGTACCTACATTTAGATATATAAATATATATATATAAATTAAATTAACGATATAATAAAATTAAATCGACAATGTCAAATAATAAATTACATAGTACCTGACATATATATTCATAACAATACCGGTTTGCCTCATCCGCATCACATACAAAGACGGATATCCTCACGTCCGACTATATGAGGCAAGCCACCTCAAAAAATTTCTTCATCAAAATTTATGATAAGCAATTTGTCTTTCATCATGTATTTCTCAGACGCTGCGTCGGCCTCACCAATCTTCATATAAGCTTCAATGGAAGAGGAAGAGGCGGGTGAGAGACACAATTGGAGAAGGGGGTGGGATGAGTCACTTGGCGAGAAGAGAGGGGGTCGATCGGTCACTTTTGGAGGAGAGGCGGTGTGAAACTTCTACATAAGGGGTGGACTGAGACACTTTTGTAGAAGGGTGTGGATCAAGACACTTTCTTGCCAATAGATATTTCCTTGCCAAAGACTTTTCAAAGGAGACCTTTTCTTGCCTAGGTAGACACTTTCTTAGATTTTTCATTTTGGCGCATCTATGTTTAAACAAAAATAATTACTTAGTTAGCACAAATTATATGACAAAACTATAATTAGTTAGTTACAAATATATTTTCACTTACAACGACAATGGCGGATGGCCATGCCACAAAGGTACCAATCTGCTTGTGACACCGTCGAAGATATCAATCTTTGTCAATCGAAGCAGAGCAATGGTGCATCCTCCCTAAATGGTACCGCAACTCTGACTCTAACATGATTTGGAGGTAGGGGTAAATTGTGCATCAAGGGACCCAATTCGTTACATGTGTAGCCAATTGCAACCATTTCATGTGGGTTTGAGATATACAATTCACACTCACACTCATTGTTGTCCTAAATCAATTATAAACCACAAAATAATAAAGACATTATTTGATGTTATATATATATATATATATATATATGTACAATAAATCAATTATAAACCACAAAATAATAAAAACAATTAATACCTTAGTTGACGGCATGGTGCAATGATCTCGTACCTTTGCTATGTGTAGCGAGGTTGGTCTTTGTGGCATAACATGGCCATAAAGTGATCGCATATCATTAAGTTGAGCTTGCAAACTTTCATACAATGCCATCATCTTTCTCGGTGGTGGGCAGTCATGATTCTCATCATAGACTTTCTGTTTTGGTCCAAAGTACTCGGTTGGTGCTACTCCAAATCCAACACCCTCTTATGCGACCAGAGTATTCTTCTTTACCTAAGGCACGTGTAAGGATTTCTTTTTGAGAGCAATCGGTGAGCTCTCCTGTGACACCGATCGTGATATGGCTTCCCGATTCACAAAACAAAAGTATAATACATTATAAAAATCATAAAAGTTACAATTAAAATCGGTGTGCTTGAATTTAGGAAATACTTACAATTCTTTCCGACACCTCCTTAGTTTTAGGATCAACAATCTCCTTTTCTTTGTTTAGTCGAGCCTCTACCCACAAAACATGTCGCTCAACACCTTCTTTAGTAGGATCTTTCCCACTCTCCACCAACTATATTTAAATTTACCAAATATTAAGAAACTATTTATAAAAAGTTTCATGAAACTAAAAAAATCAAGCTTATTGTGCCTTACCAATCTCTCTTCAATATGTTGATATGGAGTAGCACCGCCTCTATAAGGATACTTACAGACCCGAAGAACACACTTTTTCGATTCACCTCACTTGCTTTCTATTAAGAGAGATAAGTATACATTAATGTATAATAGATAATTGTCAAATATAAAAATATGTTATAACTTAATAGATAGTAGCACTAACCAAGAATTTTGGATCTTCAGTGCGTCTCCTAACAAATGTCTGAAATAAACCCACTATATATTGGTGGAGGATTCCAATTTATGTTTCCATTATCATCTTTAAGCCAAGTTTTTGTTAATGTCGTTACAGAAATTTTTATGTAACTTTCCTAGCTTCCTTCATTATCCAAATTTTTTAGAATCATCCACATCAAAATATTTCGCTTATGCACATTAAATGAAAATCATATAAATAAATTTATATATATATATATATATGGGACTACAAAATTACTAAATAAGATTACCAAAAGATCTAAAATTATATACCTGTATTGTTACCCACAACTCATGTTTTTGTTTCTCCAAAACGGGATTCTTTGTGTGAACCCAAGTAGTGATTGTTATTGGTATCATTTGTTTTACCTTACTACCAAGGAAAGTAATCAAATGAGTCTTTGTTTTCTCAATTGGCGGACCATTAACATTCCATTGGACTGCATTATGTAAATAGTAAATTAGATCACAAACAATTAAAACTTAGTATTGAATGAAGTTAATTAGCAATTAATTAGTATCTTACACTTAATTTTTCTTTTCCTTTACTTAACCGGTTGATGATATCCTTTTTAACTGTCATTCCACGAGGACCACGCTTCGATATAGTTTGTAACATCATGATCACGCTCACCGGTGTCATGCCCACTATCACTATGATCCGCCATCTTACTCGCAATAAAACATAATCATTGTTTGTTATATTTATCCATTTAAAAAACATCCAACAAAAAAATAAATAATCAGTCAAAGAAGATGAAAATAAGATCCATGTCTATAAAATAACATCTATGTCGGTTACCTTTTCCTTTTCTTCGATACAATTTTTTTGCAATTCGCTCCTTGGTACTTTGTTTTTGACGAATCGTAATTCCATCAATATGATCCTTTCTAACATACACAACATCCTCTCTATAAGTACTTTCCTCTTCTAGTGATGTCCCCAAGAAAGGGTCGTCCTCGATACCATCATCATTGGTTTCTTGATCATAAATGTAATTCACTAATTTTTTTGTGTCGAAGAAACAATAGACCAATTGATATCAATCGGATCGGTGACATAAAACACTTGTTGAGCTTGGGATGCCAAAATAAAAGGCTCATCTTTATATCCCAACTTCTTGAAATTCACCCGCATGAACCCCGACTCATCAATCAGAAACCATTATTATTGTCAACCCACTTACATTGGAACACGGACTCAAAAACATGGTGTAATCCAACTCCCATATTTGTTCAATGACCCGAAGTATGACATATTCGCGTATCACGGGATTTACGTCTTTGGCACTTGATGTATGCATAGCTTGAGCAACAAGAGTCACCCCACTATTTTGCATTTTACTCGATCATCATGGGTTTTTGTATAGAACGTGTAACAGATTAATTAGATAGCTAGTGTAAGAGAAAACATGCATATTTGGACCTTTGCTAACCATCTCAATCTTTTTGAAATCAAGTAGGATTCATAACAAACTCAAATCAATGTGGTCTTTTAACCACACTATGAAACTCCGATTGTGTTCCTTTGTTAACCAAACTTCACTCTTATATGGGTAATCACTCTTAAGTATGTCCATGTGCTTGGCAACATATGAATCAACCTCACTATCATTGTGCAAAACATATAAGTGTGCTTGATGTAGTTCTTCCCTTGACACCATAACTATTTTATATCCTGACATCCCTTTAGTAATGCTTCCTAAGTGACGAGACCTTGGAAGTCCCGCAGAATATTCAAGACTAGATAGATAGGCGGTGCAGAACTCAACAACTTCTTCAACTATGTAGCGCTCAACAATACAACCCTCGGTCGTGATCGGTTTTTCACATATCCTTTTAATATCTTCATGTAACGCTCAAACGGATACATCCATCTCATGTAACATGGGCCACACAATTGTGTCTCTCTAATCAAATGAATGTTAGATGAATCATTATGTCAAAAAATGAAGGTGGGAAATACATCTCAAGCTCACACAAAGTGACAGTAATTTCTCTTTGCAATGATGGCAACTTTCTAGGGTCAATCACTCTACTACAAATCGCCTTAAAGAAGTAACAAAGTTTGGTTAGCGTCTGGCGCACTTTCTTAGGCAAAATGGATCGTATACCAATTGGGAGCAAATTCTCCATTAGAACATGACAATCATGGGACTTTAAAGACTTTAACTTAAGGTCTTTCATGGATACAAGGTTTGTAACATTTGAAGAATACCCTCTCGAACTTTTACTCCATGAAGAAACTTACAAAACACGGTCTTCTCCTTTTTAGATAGAGTATGAGTCACGGAGGTAGATATGTCACGTGTACCCTTCTTTATCGGACCCAATTATGGTCTCAACCCCATACTAAGCAAGTCCAACCTCGAGTTGATGGTATCTTTAGTCTTTCCTGGCATATTGAGTAAGGTACCAATGACACTTTCAAAGACATTTTTTTCAACATGCATCACATCAATGAAGTGTCTTACATATAATGACTTCCAGTATGGCAAGTCAAAGAAAATCGACTTTTTCTTCCACCCCCGTTTGGCAACCTCTCCTGCAAATGGCTTCCCAAATTTAATGTTCAAATCTTTCACCTTTTCAAACAGTTGTTCACCCGTCAAAGCCGTGGGAGCTTTACGGGTTTCGGTATTCCCATTGAATGCCTTTTTCAACAGTCGATACTGATGAGTAGATGGCAAAAATCTACGATGACCAGGGTAGATATTCTTCCTACCATGTTCCAACCACATCCAATCGGTGTTATCTTCACATATAGGGCATGCACATCGACCTTTCGATCTTGTACCAGGATAGATTGCCGTATCTTTGGAAAGTCATTAATTGTGCCAAAAATCATAGCCCTCAAGTTGAAACTTTCTTCTCTCAACCCATCATACACCTCTACTCCATTCTCCCACATTAGCTTCAAGTCTTCAATTAAAGGAGCCAAGTATACATCAATATCATTTCCGGTTGCTTGGGCCCGAGAAATTAACAAAGACAACATCATATATTTGCGTTTCATGCAAATCCATGGAGTAAGTTATAAATCGCTAATATCACGGGCCATGTATCTTGTGGGAGCTACTCAATACCGTGCGGGTTAAAACCATCGGCAGACAATGCAAGTCGTAGGTTTCTTGGATCCAACCCAAATCGGGATAATCAATATCAAATTTTTTCCATTGCGGAGAATCTGTAGGGTGTCGTAACATGCCATCTTTAATCCTTTCATCCTCATGCCATGTCAAGTGTTTTGCATCTTCCGAACTACGGTGACATACGCCTAAATCGAGGAATTATGGGAAAATACCACAACACCTTTTCTCGGAGCGAATCTTTCTTTTTATACCGCGATGCATTACATTTAGGACACGACTTTAAAAATGCATGTTCATTCCGAAATAGAATGCAATCATTGGGACAAGCGTGTATCTTCTCATAGTTCAAGCCAATGGACCCTAACATTTGTTTTGCATCATACGTCCGAGAAGGGAGCACATTATCCTTCGCAACATTTCTTTCAATAGTGTGAGTAATTCAAGAAAGCTCTTATCCGTCCATCCGTGGCAAGTTTTCAAGTTATACAACTTTATCACGACCAATAATTTTGTGAATTCAAGAAACCTCATACAACGGCGTCTCGCATCCGTTATCAACTTCTCAAACATTTGAGGACTGGTCATTAAGATCGTCTTCAAAAGCCTTTGCCATCTCTTCAAATTCATCCCCAACAAACGTAGGTATTTCGGTGTCAACCGTGCACATCTCTCAAGACTATTACCCATATTCGAAGATTCAACTCTTTCCTCACCATGCATTGTCCAACAAGTGTAAGTTTGATCAATTCCATTACCCTTTAAATGTCCCCCAACTCGCCTGCATTAATCGATTTTACATAGCAACAACGTAAAACGGGGACATATCATATTACTAGATCTCCTAAACGTTGAACAAAGACAGATTCACAAAATAATCCACTCCATCTCTATATTCCTTGGATGACGATTGGCGGACATCCACTTTCTATCCATAATGTCCTAATATCTATAATAAATTCGGATAAGAGAATTTACAATTTTATTGAAGCTAAGACATTCAATCAACTAGCTAGCTAGTAGTTTCAACTAAACAAATCAAAGACTTTGATGTCTTCTATATAGTCATTAATTCTTCATAGAAAATAAACAAAAGAACAAAAAAGTACGAACAAGTGGAAGCAACACCGACAAATATCCAACCAAATTGTGAACAACGATCGCGAAGCTCAGACAAAAAAAACTCCCAAAACCTAACAAACAATTTGCATATTCGATTTAGGCATATTTGATTTTACTAATATAGATGACACACACTTTGCTTAAAAAAACTCTATCATTTGAGAATCAAAATCTCAACAAAACCAAGCAACAAACACATATCAACTAATTTCTCTCCTATCAAACACATTCAACTAATTTTACACATATCAAACACATACAAATACATTCAACATATTCCTCTCTTATCAAATATTTTTTTCACACATTCAACATATTCCAATCAAACTACATATTCATCTCCAACCTAACAAAAACCTAAAAACAAAAAAACAAAATAGAGAACTAACCTTTGAGAGAAGATGAGGACAAGCAATGAGGACTATGGGTGCTAGAGAGGATTGAGACAAGCAATGTGGGTTTTGGGGTTATTGTGGGTTTGAGGGTTTGTGGGTTTGGGGATTATTGTGGGTTTATGGGTTTGTGGGTTTGGGGGTTTGTGGGTGGTGCTAGAGAGAACGAGAATGAGGGAAAGTTGAGAGAGGAAGAGCTAATGAGAGTGAGGAGAGAAGAGAACCGAGAGAGAGAGAGCGTGAGCGAGAGAGAGAGAGGTTTGTGGGTTTTTGGGTGTGGGTTTTTCTTGAGAGTGAGAGGCGAGAGAACGTCTGCAGAGAGAGAGAGAGAGAAGAAAGCGCGAAAGGAAATGAAAAAGAGAGAAAACGAACGGGCAAAAAAAAAAAAAGCAATACTCGAGCGTTTTTAAAGAAACGCTGAGTATATGGTGAGAACGCTGCGTGTGTTATGGGCGCGTTTGTGTAAAAACGCTGAGTATATGTGAGAACAAGTTAGGAGATGCGCAAATGTTTTTAAACAAACGCTTGGTATATGTGAGAACGTTAGGTCATGCGCAGCGTTTGTATAAAAACGCTGGGTATATGTGAGAACGAAGTTAGGTCATGCGCGGCGTTTGTATAAAAACGGCGATTATTACTAGCGTCATGTAGAGTCATGCGCGCGCGTTTGTATAAAAACGCGATTATTCTGGCGTAATGTAGAGTCATGCGCGGCGTTTGTAGGAAACGCTATTTATTAGCTAGCGTGTTTTGTGATAAGCGGCGTTCTTTGAGGAAACGCCGCTCATGGTGGCGCTCATTTTAAGCCAATCAAGCGTAGTGGTCGGTAAATCAGTGACTAGGACAAAATAAGGATTATTCCATTTTGTGGCTGAAGTATGAATTAGTGTTAATTCTCATTTTGTGGTCGAATGAGACGTATTAGGGTTTCTCTCCTACTTTTGTGAGACTTAATTGTTTCTAGTACTCATGGCCCCTAGAGGCATTGATCACTTCCATTTATATATGGTAGGAGCTGCAGATCTTAGCATCGATCCACGTTGAGAAGGAATTACTTATCAAGTCATTGCACAACATAAGAAAGTGGGGTTTTAATTTTATTGACTGAATATATAAAAGCTTTTACGCAACATAAGAAGACTATTAAAGACCGATTTATAAGCAAGTAGGGCTAGATCGGACGATGCATGTCATAGACATAAGTTTTATCGACGGAAGATCTACCTATCATGGCCGTAAATGTAAGCGAGAAAGTAGATGTTAAAGCATAACAAAAGAGTAGAGAATAATACACACGCTTGTCTTTTGTTCGGTACCTAGACCTCGGATATGGTGCGGATCCGGGGTACTTAGTTGAAGTGTTTCAGGATAGAGAAGTAGAAGTCATTGAGGAGAAGAGAGGAGCGGATGGAAGATGGAGTTCAGCCTGTCCGAGATAGCTTGGATATCCACGTCGGGTGGGGGGTACCTGCAAGACATTCTGACGTTCAAGTCAGTATGTGACCGAGTTAAGAAAAAAGAGTGAGAAGAGAAAGTAGTGCCACGCATATAGAATGAAGCAAAGAATGGTTCGAACGCATCAGTGCAGGAGGGTTGTACCTCTATTTATAGAGGAAAGGAGTGTACCAGAGCGTCGGATACGAGCGGAAGATCTTGATCGTTGGAGGCGGTCGTCCGTTGCGAGTCTTGGCGTTGGGGCGCGCCCAAGGTGGATTTGGGCGGGCCCAAGTTCTCAAGGGATTTTGGCCCAGGCTGGATTCGAGGATGAACGCTGAGGTCAGCCTCGGCTTGAGTCCGTTGTACTGGATGAGAGGGTCATGATGGCAATGCCACGTGTTGATTTGTGAATGGTGCGACATCGATGTGACGTTTGGGCATCTCGAGATGATGCTTCGCGAGTTTGGGCGCGATCTTGTCGCGTAGAATTGATGAGGCGCGTTGAAGCCAGGCGTCGCTTCGCCTTCGAGTCTGTTGGGGGAGTATATAATGCGGAGCAAAACACTCATTTGTCACTTTGCCTGTATTTTCTGGAGATTTTGTGCCAGAGCATTCCTGAGAGAGACTTTTCGACCACGGTCCGAGATCGACCTCGCCGCGCGAGATTATCTTTCAGCGTTATGAGTTCATCGTTCAACGTGAACCCAAATTTCTTTTTCTGCAAAAGATGTTAGTTTCGCAGTACTTTAATCTTTAAAGCAATATAGTTTTTACCTTTGACTTAGTTTGCTTCCTGGGGGTGACTTCATCTTCGGAGGGAGATTCTCCCCTTATTCCTTGTGGCAAGATGTAGTCTCACCTCGGCTTATCCGAGGCAGCCACTTGATAAAGTAGAAAGGAGTTAGATGAGTGATGGAAGCGCCCTCTCTTGCAGATGGCCCGGACTAAGAGCGAAGAAACGCAAAGCTTCGTTCCACCTGAAAAGCCGATCTTGAAGAGGTCGGCCAAAGGCCATCCCATTCCGGCCCCAAAGAGATCGCGGTCTTTGTTCTCTAGTACCTACATAAATACTTCGGAGAAGTCGAGTATCTCGGCCCCGCTTTGTAACACGGAGAAGCAATTGTCTGAGAGAACTGAAGGAGGCGACACCGAGGTGAATTCCCGGCCTTGCCCTGGAGTGGTTACTGTGTAGGATCACGATGAACTAGTGGAGGAAGTGTACAAGTGGGTATATATCTGCCAAAGTCTACATCATTCATGCCAAGCTGAGGTCGGACAAGCCCGTTACCTACTTCGAGAAGTACCTTGTTCCTCCTGAAGGACAGAGATGGAGGCTGACGTCGGTGCCCGGGGTTCCTGTGTGCAGCGAACACAAGCACCTTGGATTTTTCTTCTATGGAGAGCGTTGGAGGCAATGAATGTCCGTCTTCCATTAAACTCTTTCGAACAACAAGTCTTAAGATATCTACGAGCAACTCTGTCACAGCTATTGTCGAACTACTGGGGATTTCTGCGTGGGTTTGAGCTGACAATGGAGTACCTCGGAAGGGCGCCATCTTGCCGAGTCTTCTCACTTTGTTCAATGTGACCCGTAATCCGTAGTCGGTCCGATGGAAACAGCGGGTCATAGTGGGTTCCGAGCAAAACCGAGCATTCGTATTTTTCTGAGACTAATGATTCGAACAAGAATTTCAAGCCGATTTTCTTCTACGTTCAAGCCATGAGCGGTGAGGCTAAGAAGTCCATTGCCGAGTTTGAGAACGGGCACTTGGTTAAACAACATTTTCCGCTTTGCTGGAACCGAGCTCATCACTTTACCTGAAGTGGGGTAGTGATCGAAAACCAAGATTATGCGGTTAAGCCTAACAAGTTAACAGAGGACGACGTGGAGTCGTTTAAGTTAATCAACCAATAAGGGAAGAAATTAGCCGAGAGGGGCCTGAAACTTCATTGCGGCTCCATGTTTACCGAGTTGGCCAAGTCTGAGGCCAAGCTTAAGGAGTATTTTGATATTTGTAGTTACCTTAGCCATGTGAATTCTTTTTTATGTCACTCTTTTGTAACGATAATGCCGAGTCTGACGCTGGTTTGTTCTCTACAGGTAATATGGACAGACTTGACGCTCTTCTTGCTGGCAGCAAAGTCGACACCACTATTCAAGTGCCAAAACCATCTGACAAAAAGATCGTCTCCAGCAGTTCTAGGAAAGATGGGGGGTTGGCCCCCAAAGCAGATGATGGAACTAAGCCACGGAAATTAAAGGGCAACGTTTCTGGCAAGGGCTCAAAATCGATTCAGAAAGAGTCGAAGTCCAAGGAGCGGGAGAATTCCAACTCCAAGGTGCGAAGCGTAGCGAGATGTGGCCAAGCACGAAAGGAGACAAAGCGATGGCGTGAATCCCAAAGATTCAAAGTTGCAGAAAATGTTAGAGAAAAACAATCAAGAGAAAGTTCCAGATATCACCTGGCCGACTTTGAAGTGTTGGCAAAGGTCGCTAAGTTTGGGGATTCAACCTTTAAGAAGATGTAGAGTACGGTTGAGGAGAACTCCTCTGCGAAGCTCGAGGTAAGCTTTCACCAAAACCAAGCTTATAATCATTCTATTGAGGCCAGTTGATTCACTACCTCCAGAGACTTGAAAATTTACGAGTTATTGGTTTTAGAGCTTTTGAAGAAAACCGACTTCTGAAGGAAAAGTCTGCTGAAAATGCCGATCTGAACAAGAAACTGTATGAAGCCAATGATAGGGTCAAAAAGCAGAAAGAGAAGTTGGACAACTTATCCTCGGTGGAAGCCGATCTGAAACTGGCCAAGGAGGACCTTGATAGGGTCAGAAAAGAGAGCGAGGAAGCCGAGATCCAAAGGCCAGCTCGGATTGAGAAGCTAGAGAAAGAGAATGAACAGCTAAAGGATGATGCAGTATTGATGGCCAAGACTGGCTTAGAATGGTGCTTGGGCATGGCTGTGGTCCTTGAGCCAAATATTCGAACTGAATACATGCAGCTTGCCTACAAGGTAGTTGATGGTCGGATCATGAATGCTTAGGAGGTCGTCTACCCTCCAGTTGAGTAGACCGGGGAAGAAGAAGTTAACAAAGCTGGCGATGTTACCCCTGATGCGGTAGTGAATTTTGGGGTTGGAGTGGAAGCTTCTCCAGCCGATCGTGACGTGGAGGCCGAGATGGGGAGACTGATAATTGAGCCCCTTGTAACTTTTCTCTTTTTCCCTTAAACAATGATTTTTTTTTGAAGCTGGCTTCGGGTGTGTCCGGGGCCAGTCCACGTTTGTAAGTACAGTAGGCACCTTCCTTTTTCCGGTACAAATTCCTTGACTTTGTTAATTTTCTTGTCATATATGTATGTTTATTTAAATGCGCTTTTATCTGTTATGTATGCCGACGTAGCATGTAGATAACTGAGGTAGCGGAGAGAATGTGTCGTAGAGATCCTTCAATAACTGAGGTCAGCGGCACCTAATTGAGGGTGTGTGACTTAAGAGAATTCGCACAAGTGTTCAAACTTGTGGATTAGAGCCGAAATGGCCAGTAATGCAAGTGCCGAGATGGCTGATTCCTTGAGCCGATTTCAATGATGAGAAAGTCGTTCTGGGCCCCCTGGCTCATTCAGATAGGAAGGCCGTTGTGGTCCCCCTTCTCCTCCAAACTTCTTACCGATGTCGCTGTGGGCGATTGGCCTACTTACTAGAGCTGTTGCGGGTGCCCGGCCTTCACTGGATCCTACCGAGGCCGCTGTGGGCGCTTTGGCCATCTTATCGGAGCCGCTGGAAGCATCCGGCCTTCGGGGGTGGTGTTTGCTGGTGTTTTTAGCAAACAATCACTAGTTTTCAATATCGAGACTGTGAGATCAAACTAGAAAATCTCTTTGACAATTGCCATCGAGTTTGTGTTTTTTGAAGTACGTAAGAACAGAGAATGGTAGAAAGAAATAACTTGAAAGCGAAGTAAAAGCAATAAATGCAACAAACGTAAAAAGAAAGTAAGGACTTTGCATTAAATGAAGAAATAAAAAATGGTTCACCAACACGTACAAGGATCTGTTTCACTCGTGTTTCGCTTTGACTTGGAAGTTGAGTTTCCCAGAGTTTTTGTAAAATGTGGTGACCTTTGTTTCCTATTACAAAGGGGTATTTATACTCCTAGGAACAATCGTGGGGAAAGAATAATTTGCCTCCTAAAACTACGGAGTAACCGCCCACTACTTTCTTTGCTCTGCACTTTCGATCGACCCGTTGTCGCATTGCTGATGAAATGTTGAGCCCAACTCGTCGAAATGTTGTGTCCTCGCTTGTCGAAGATTCCTTGCTTCGTGGCTTTGAGAGCTAAGCTTGTCGAAGATCGCTTGCACTCCTTGCCCTTGTCTGCCTTTCCTGTCGAAATCATGATGCACTGACTTGAATATTGACCTATGGCCCACAGAACAATATTAAATATGAAGTCAGCCCCATTTAAAGCTTTATTTAATGCACTGTCGAAATTTTGAGGTAACAGATTGCACCCCAAAAAATGCTTTTTCGACGAAATAAGGAAAGGAGTTAAGAAAAGGCATTTTTTGAATACTGTGCAATGGTCACTTTTGCCGCCTTTTGCACTTCAACGAAGGGTCGAAAAGACAACCATCATTACTTAGCGCGCAGTAAAACGAACCGTTTTATTGGCACACGCTGCATAGTTGGTGGGCCATCACGTCTCCCAAACGTCGCAAACGTGTGGGTTATGGCGAACGTGCCAATAACTGTTTACTTCCGAACATATATAAACGGCCACAACCCTTCAAATTCCTCTTTCCTTAGTCTGAAACCTTGTGAATTCCTTCAGCTTTCTTCATTCCTGCGTTTTGCAAAACCCTCAACTTTCACTAAAGTTTCAAACTTTCGTCTTTTCTCTTTACTCTACACCCAGATTCCACCTTGTATTCACTTTTCCTTACTCATGGCTTCATCATCTGTTTGTAGTGTGCGACACGAGAGCTCAAAGAGGAACGATGAATCGAAAACATTCAAACCCTAGATGGCTTCGTTGATGAACCCGACATCAACGACATTTAACGATCTACTCACCGCAAACCAGTATTAATCCCTTCCTGCTTTGAGATTTACACTCATGCCTATTTGGGTCCTCTTCACGACATCTTGTTAGAAACTACGAAGTTTCGAGATTTTCCTGACCATGTTCGTCTCCAACCTAGAATCTTTGCTTTGAAACCCCTTTTCATTTAGAGTTTCGGCTAACCCTTCTAGGGTCTTTAGGTCTGCTCTAGGCTCGACCAACAAAACTACCTAGATCGGCTTGACAGAGTAGAGGCCAAGAAAGCCAAAGTCCGGAAAAAGCGAGGCATCTTCGACCTTATCCAATTGTCTAGGTATGGGCCCAAAATGCGATAGCACCCTACTTTTGGTCGCTATGCGCTTCTGGGATCTGCTTCCACTCATAGCCTTCACCGAAATGTGGCATGCTATCCCCACTCTGCTAGATGTGGCTGCCATTCAGTGTCTGAAACCCTTAGGAGAGACCTTCGATCCCACACATCCTGACTATACATACGGCTTCAAATTCACCAATGCCACTTTTTCCCCTTACATTGCTGAGCACCACAGGCTTGACACTGAGGAAGTGTCTGCTATGGAACATGTGGCCTTTCTAACTCTGTGGTTATCCATTTTCGTTTTCTGCACACGCTCCCTCCAAGTTTCCAAAACCTACGTCCCCTTGGCATGTCAACTCCATGACCGAGAAGACATCAACCTTGCCAAGTTGATTTTAGGCTCTCTCTACCAGCAACTTGATAATGCTGTTATAGAGTTGAAAGAGAATGAACCAACCACCAAGTTTTTGGCTTCTGGCCCACTATGGCTGTTGCAGTTGTGGCTGTTGGCCACTTTCGAGTCTCGACTAAACTTGTATATCCCCAAGTCTGCTCGACTAACTGTGGAGAACAGCAGCACTGAAGGGATTCGATTGGCACAGTTTAGGCCTAAGCAAGCAACTCTCCCTGCCGAAGAATCCTTTCTAGCCTATTTCGAAATTTTCCTGAACTGTATCACCTTCACAGATTCAATGGCTCCCTTTGTCCAAAGATCTTGCGGTCCAGCATGGTTTAAACAACCATTTCCTTCCTCCTCTGTCGATCCTGCTGAGGAAGTTAACCGGATTTGGCAAGCTTACCTCTCTCCTTCTGTCCTCTCCACTAGGCTTACCCCTGGCAAAACAAAAAATAGTTTGGGAATTACTAGATACTTCCCAAGTTATCTTGCTAGGCAGTTTGGCCTTTGTCAAATTCGCCCTGCACCAGTGTGCTTTCACAGGCGAGATTTTATAAGTTCAGAATCAGAGGTGGTTTATAAACAAGCCTCCAAGAGATTTCACTACAAAGCCTTGAACTTTGAACCCCTCAAATTCAATCCAAGGTTTTCATGTACTGAAAAATTTCATGAATGGTGGACCTACATTACACCAAAGCATTATTGGGAAGCCATTGATACTTTTGCTGGCAACATTGTGAAAAAAGTGGTAGCAGCCTTCCCTTCGAACAACACTGGTAAACACTTCTCGACACTCAAAGCTTTTTAAGTCTTAACCACTTATAACTTGGCTTCATTTCCAATTGCTTACCAATGTTTTCGACATTTTCAGAAAAACCTGCAACGAAGTTGAAGGTCAAGGTGGGCAAAGCTACCACATCGAAATCCTCTCCCCAAGCTACGAAGAAAGTGGCAACAAATCCCATTCCAGACAACACTCCAAAAAAGGTATGGCACTTTCCACTTATCTTAAGTTGTCTGTTGGCTATGGCTTTTACTCATGTTGGAAATTCCCTCCAGGTGACAACCCAAACAGCTAAAACTCTTCAAAAGCCTAAGCCAAGAAGAAATTGGTTATTCCTTCCACTTTCTGAGTCTTCAGATACACCTTACTACATGTCAAAATTTCCCTTCGATTTTATCATTCACTTTCTTGTGGCATCACCTGCACCATAACTTGATCTCTTTTGCGGGACAATCGAAAGTGATGACAACATTCCTCTCACTCGTGAGGTCGAAGAAAAGGGCCTTACACAGAATCCCAAAGGCGCAGCTCAAGGCATCACCATCACCGAGCCTTCTCAATCACCTTCTTCTCCACCAATCAAGAGGCTTAAGGTACATGAGGTAACTCTCCTTTCGACGCCATTTCGAAACTCTTTGATCTCACTTTTCCCGTTTTAACTTAAGTGGTATTACTTATCAGAAATGTGTAGTGGATGCTTCGTCGAGAATCCCGGCGTTGAGTCTTTGGTTGAGGTTGCCGAACGGAATTGTCGGCTCAATGCTTCCTTTCCTTCTTCGCCTCAAGGTGTGATCTTTGAAGAGGTTTTTCGTGCACTTCTGCCGACCACGGATTCCTCCTTTCAAGAGCTTGTTCCAAATGTGGGCGTAGAAGCGGTTGTCGAAGAGAACGTCCAAGTTCGAGCCTAACATTCCGTAAGTCGAAAGACGGAAGTGGTGGCTACCTCGTCGAAATTCTGAAGAAAATATGATCGATCAAGAGCAAGAGGAGCCTAGAGTGGAGGAGCTGCGGATCAAGGTGCTTCGCCAAAGAGTCATCCAACAAATACTGTTAGCGATCAAGAATTGGTGAGCTAAAGAAGACGAATCCTTTGGCGACCTTGAAGATCATGTTGAGTCTTAAGAGCTCGTCCGAGCCGCTTGATTTGCGATTCTTGAACAACTCTCTAAGTTCTATCAATCGGAGAGACGGTCGAAAGCACCTTCGCTTCGCAACCAAGACGAAGGTGTTAGAAGGAGATTTGGTGGCAACCATTGAGAATGACCCATCTGTGTATCTTGAGGTAAAATCCTCATTCACAAGATCACCAAATTGGACCCTCCTCAAAACATCCTTTCATTCTTCATGGAATTCGGCCCCATTTTTGAGCAACTTTCTCTTAATCAACCAACGGTCGACCACCTCAAGCGCAAGGTCCAAGAGACTCAACTGCGAAGTGGAACTCGCCTCTCTCGGCCGATCAAGGCGACATCGAGGCTCTCAAACCCAAGCGACTAACGATGAGAAAGCAATCGGCTGAATGGGATGTAGAGATCGCGCGTATTGACGAAGAGATAAAGACACTTCAACTCAAACTGTCAAACGCTAAGCATCAGAAGGGCCTGATCGTCGAAAGGCACTACAAGAAAATCAAGGTTTTCCGGCGGACATAAGCCGCCCGGTAAAAAGCCAAAACCGCCGTAAGTGAATGTTTCGTGGATTTTCCGCGGTTAAAACGTCGTGCGTAACACTTACGGCGGAAAATCCGCAGATAACTACTTGATTTATTCCGCGGAAAAAGCGCCGTAAGTGCGGGATAATTCCGGCGGAAAAAGCGCCGTAAGTGCAAACAATCCGCGTAATTTTTTTAATAGAATCCGCCAGAACAACACCAAATCCGCGGTAAGTTTTTTTTTTTATATAAAAGCGCGGTAACAATATAATATCCGCCGGTAATGTTTTCTCAATTTAATTTTTTTAAAACACGCGCGGTAATTAATATAAGCCGCCGGTAATATATATTTTTTTTAAAAAAAAACGTTTTTAAAAATTTATTTTAATTTTAAATTTTTAATATTTAAATTATAAATTATAAATTTAAATATTAAAAACCGTTATTAGTTTTAAATTATTTAAATATTATAAATTTAAATATTAAAAACGTTTTTAAATTTTAATATTTAAATTATAAATTAATTTAATAATTTGAAAATAATATTTAAATTTTAAAATCTCTTTTAACAATTTGAAATTTGAAATTTATTTTTAAAAAGTATTTGAAAATCTAATTTTAAATATTTTAAAAGTAAATTATTAAAATTTGAAAATTATTTTAAAAAAACCGTTATTACTTTTAAATTATTTAAAAGACCGTAAAACATTTATTGAATGTCAAATTAAACGAGAAAATAAATTATCAATAGATAAATAATGAAACCAACAAAGCAGTAATTAAATTTAAATTATCCATACAAATTAAACAACTAATAAAACCAACAAAGTCACAATAAAATTATCCAACAACAAACCACTAATAATAAGGCCTATTTGGGTTTGGGGTGCTGTTGGGATCCAGATGTAAAAGGCAGTAGTTGTTGTGACCTTAATTAGTTGGTTGAATGAGTAGGAGGGACTGATCACCCCAATCACTCATCCCCAATGAAAGAGGCGACAATAACTCATGGTTATTATTAAATTCGGATGCCTACACTAATTTTAATTTGAGTGATTGCTTGATTAGCTTGTTAGAATATAGAAAGTAATTTTTTATAAGACCTAACCGTGTTAAGTATACACTGAACAATATTTGAGGATTGTTTGTTAAAAATTGTTGCACTTGATTGACGTTTCTGCTATAGGTTGAATGTTACTGTGATGTATATGAGTTTAGGAACTTGATTTGACTTGTGCTTAATTGTTTCGAAGATGATATGCTAAAATGAAATTCTGTATAATACTATATTTTCATTTTCTCGATTAAGATTGCATAACTTGAAGTTTTGACAGTTTCCGTGTTTCAATTTGGCTTGTTTCGTAAGCATGATATGATTTGTCAAAAATGGAATGAGTAACTTTTCTTACCTTCCGAGTTGATGATGGGAATCAAATTTTGAACTAATAAGTATTGTTTATGTGGTTGCATGCTTGAGTGATAGTAAGGTTGAAGTTCGCATATAGTTTCCTTTTTGGACAAACTGTGAATTCTATGGGTTTCGAAAAAAAAAAAAAAAAAAAAAAAAAAAAAAAAAAAAAATTGTGCTATTGGGAATGAATGGGATGTCAAATTAATGTTGAATTTTGTTTCCAAGTCGTTCTAAGACTTTATTCCAAAATGAGACACGATTTCGGTTTTTGCACGATTAGGTTGTGGTTTAAGGCTGTTTGAAAAATGATGAAGTTTTACACTAATTGCATGGCTAAGGAAGTTGAAATTTTTATGCTACGAGGATGTGAGTCCAATAATAATTGTCAAGGTTTTAGAAAACAAATGTAAGCAATTTTAAGTACTTTTTGACCGTGAACTACAATTGTGTAATTGTGTTCGTGTTATGACTTAACTTTGGTATTGTTGTTGCTATTACTATTGTCATTGGTCACTCCTTGAAATTGTTTTACGTGGCTTTTAAATCTAATGATGAAACTGCGCAACGAAACTTTTGGTGCACTTCTATTACTTGACTAGTTTTCCTTGCTAAGTGTTGACCATGGTAATTAATTCTTTAGGTTAAACTAATGTCAAGTCTTGAATCAAAGCAATTGTTTTATGATGCATGTGTTGGTTATATTATTTTGCGATATGAAGTCAATTAAATTTGGTAGAATTATATGTCCATGAATATTTTCTAGGAATAAAGAAATTGAAGATGATGCTTACGTGTTTAAATCTTTTCGAGCTTGAGTGTTTAAATCGTTGCATGATTGGTTATGCTTATTTGGTGCTTGATGGAATGCATAAGTATGTGATGATTAAAATTGGTTTAGTGATTGATTAATTGACTTGGATTATGTACTGAATTATGATGATTATTGTGTTGTCGAATTCAACGTTTTGAGATGCCCTGACATGAGTCCAGTAGTTCAGTGACTGAGAACGTTTTACTAATTGAAAAATTATGTGGTTTGTCATTTTGAAAACTTGATTGAATGCTTGTTAATTTGCCACTGATTTGGTTGCATTTGGAGTTGTAGAACTTGAGTTATAGGTGAAACAAGTTAGGTTAAAATTCTGGAAACAATCTGGACATAGGGTCAGTGTTTTGGTTACTGCGTTTTCAAAAGAGCTCATTTTCGAACGAATCCAATTTCCTTGAAAACTTGATAGAATTTGCCTCACTTTATGCACAAGTTTCATGCAATTTGATCGAGTTTTGGTCATTATAGAACTGCTTGAATTTGAAGGATAGAAACTGCATCTTTTGAAACTAGTATGCGTATTTTTGAAAGCTGTACCTATTGAACACTCTCCTTCCAAAACTGAACTTAGGGGCAAGAAATAGACCCATAGGGCTTTCCAACAAGTATTTATTTGTCGAAATCCGAGGTCGTTTACTATTTTAATTAATTCGCCAAAGTAAGCGCATAGTTGCAGGATTTTCTGCACCTGAGTTTAAAAAGAATACTTTGAACGTGGAATGAAATGATTAATTGTAGAATAGGTCGAACTTGAATTTTGTTATTATGATCGTGTTAATTGTTGATGTGAATAATGTTGGATATATGATAAATTGTTGAGATTGGATCAATGTGTTACTTACGGTTGCTAGGGTTGTTGGGCCTCTGGCCATAATTGTTGTTATCTCTTGTGTTGAGTAGTCGGGTAGGATTTTGACAACCTACAGATTAGAATACCAAATTGGGGGGGATTAAGAGTATAGGGAAGGGTGTTTGATCTGTTGTGTATACGATAGGACGGTTAGAGGGAAAAGAAGAGTGGATGTTGATTCGTGAGTTTAGCGTAGATCTTCGAGGAGGATAGCAATCGTTCGTACAAGATAGTGAAGGAAAAGAGGAGTTCTCAGTTTCGTGGGAAGTCGTATGATATTTCCGGTGGTAAGGGAGAGGAGAGTTCGGGCCAAGAGCCAAGTGGGGGAGACGCTACGGCGGGAATTGTGTGTCATTCTTGAACCTGTAGTGGCGACTTATGCTTAGAATGAAAGTACACAGTTATGTAACCTAAGCGGTGGAGTCAATAAATTAGGTTGAGATCCGTGAGGGGAAGTAGACGCACACGTTAGTGTTTCGCAGACCAAAGAATAGAACTTTGAGAGGGTTGTAGGTGGATGTACCGGGGTTAACACTGGGATTTAAATCGTGTAAGTT
Organism: Oxytropis ochrocephala; assembly: GCA_020916435.1. Classification (NCBI taxonomy): domain Eukaryota; kingdom Viridiplantae; phylum Streptophyta; class Magnoliopsida; order Fabales; family Fabaceae; genus Oxytropis; species Oxytropis ochrocephala. The sequence goes on from CM037088.1 coordinate 53,472,099, forward strand.
TTCGAAGAGATTAAGTGCGAACTGGATTCATCGTATGGTTGAGATTAGCGTGATTTTCGAGGACGAAAATATTCTAAGTGGGGGAGAGTAACCCCAAAAGTAATTAGGTGAATTACTTAATTAATTCGATTAGGTGATTATTTAATTAATTTAATTAAGCGACTATTTGGCTAATTTAATTAAGTGAGTATTTTAGTTGTGTATATTAAATTAAATGAGGGGTCTAATTTATTTAAGGTGGGGTGTAGTAAATAAATGGGGAGTATTTTATTTATAGTGGGAGGATGTGAGGAAGTACCTAGAGGGTGTAAATAAGGGGCCCAAGCCCACTAAAGAGGCCCAAGTCCATTAGTAAGCCCAATTCCTAGTCTTTAACCTAAGGGGTCTCTAGGGTAGAGTCCCATTTTGTGTCTCATTCAAAGAAAGAAAAGAAGAATTAGAGAGAGGAGAAGGAGGGGAGGCCGACGCGCAAGGAGAGGAAAAGGAGGAGGCTTTTTCTTGAGTTTTGTTTGGGAGGGAAGCCACGTTTTCCAGCTGAAAGGGGGGTGGGAGTACTTCACTTTGTTGGTTCTTGGTGTTGGATTGAAGTTTCTAGCTCATTCAAGGTTAGGGGATTCTCATTATGTTCATAATAACTTGTAGAATATGTGTTATGTAGGAAAATAGCCTAGCATGAATTGATTGTGTGAATTTGTGTTTATTCTATGATTGTTGTTGTATGGGTGTTTGAATTGTTGATATCATGCTACTTGTTGTTGGAAAATTATGTGTTGTGGATTTTGCATGTTATGTGTTTGATAAAATGCTTCAATGTGGTGAAATATGAGAATATGTTGATTTAATGATGTTGATTAAATGCCTAAGTGTTGTGGGACTTAAATTGATGCTCATGTATTTGTTGGATTAAATGGTGTTTAAGTGTTGTTGAATTTATTGGGGGTGGATGATGAGTCTTACTTGTTTATGGTCTTTGTGTGTTTTCTGGACACTGTTTCGGTTTTCTCAAACTGGTACTGTTTGGTTGATCCAAAAATTATGTGGCTAATTGTTTTTGAAAATAGACTTAAGGCCGGTCGTTTGGCACTGGTTTCGTTAAATTCGGAGTTGTGTAGCTCCAGTTATGAGTCTCTAAAGTTAGGTCAATTTTCTGGAGTCAAACTGGGAGTAGGTTCAGTATTTGCAGGTTTTGTGTGCTCAATTGAACTCCGTTTTGAATGATTCTTATTTCATTGAAAAATAGACTTAATTCTCTACGAAATAGGCACTGATTTCACTGAATTTCATTAAGAGATGAGAAAGAAAATTTGGTTGCAAGTTGGGTAAAACGCTCTGTCCGATTTTGGTACCTCAGCGTAGTGTTTTGAAAAACTGTACCAACTGGACACTGATTTTGAGAAACTAAAATCATAGGTAGAAACTACACTCAGAGGGCTTTCCAATGAGTGGTCTTTTGTAATTTTTCGATGTCGTTTGCTATTTTAAATAAATCGCAAGTAGGAGTAATGCTGTAGGGATCCAGCACTTGTTGCCAATGTTGCCCAAATTGTCAAAAATCTTTGTTTTGGTCCCTCTGAACTTTTAGTCCTTAAAAATACTATTTTGGTCCCTATGTGTGAAATTAGTCCCAATGTGTCAAATAAATCCCTAAGTCTCTAACTTAATTATTGGTGTGTCAGAATGGTCCTAAAGTGAGGAGAAAATCCCTATGGGGGGGGGTGTTGGGTCTTAGGTGAGAATTAATAAATACTTGGTGAGGTGATGCTAAATATTTGGTGAGGTGATGCTAAATAATCGGTGAGGTGGTGTTGATAATTAATGATGTGATAATTAATAATTGATGTGGTGTGCTTGGCGTGGAGTGATGCATTGTCATAAAGTCGCATGAATCATATGCATGGCTTCGGCCAACAGGTGATGAAATACCCTTCGGGGTGGTGATGAAATACCCTTCGGGGTGGTGATGGAATACCCTTCGGGGAGGTGATGGAATACCCTTCGGGGAGGTGATGGAATACCCTTCGGGGAGGTGATGAAATACCCGACGGGGTGGTGAGGTGAATATGGATCCACATGCATGTTGCATACATGCATATAATCATACATTCCCTAGCTGTTTGTTAATGTCCAATTAATCTGTTATGGTTGCTTGCGTGATATCTCATGTGAATGGTAAATGCCTTGGTCTGTGAATCTCTGTTGCTAGCTAGTTCTTACTATACGGCTTATTTTACCTGTTATTATTTATGTAAAGAGACTCACCCTAGCATTTCTTGTTGCCTGCTCTCGTGGCGACAAACAGGTGATTCCGAGTGATGGTGCTGTGCCTCTGGGGTTTTATTGAGTCGGCTCTGATAGTAACACCGGGGTTGGGGTCTTAGTATTATTTATGGTTATGTATAAAACTTATTTTGAACCTATGTATTGAGTATGTGAACTCAATTTTATTTCCGCTGTGCTGCAACTATTGATGGATTAATGTAAACGTTAAACAGGTTATTTTGAGGATTGTAACCCACTTGACTATGTTATGCATGATACGCGTTGATGCGTTTGGATTTTAATTATGTTTTGATGATGTTTTATTTGAAATGTACCACCCTCTTCGAGGTGCGTGGAAAGTTTTTGAAAAACTCTGATTTTAATTATTTGAATTAGCTTTAAATATAAGGGGGTGTTACAAAAAGCGCTCTCGTCCAATCATCTTCTTCATCGTCCTGCTGTTGGGGTTGTGGTTGACGTGGCTGGGTCTGAAATTGCTGGGACGGTTGTTGGAATTGCTGCGGGGAGACATGACGTGGCTGACGTGGCTGCTGATGGGCCTGAGGCTAGAATGGCTACGGAGGAGAGTTTAAATCGAGGCTCGGCTGACCATATGAGGGCTGACCATATGAGGGCTGACCATATGGGTATGGCGACAGCTGAAGGAAGCGGTTTGCTCATAGTTGATTGGAGGTGGAAGCCACGAGTGCTATCTTTGAAAGCACCTCCGTAGGGTCGCATCCCCAGGCGGTGGATAAGGTGCGATGAGGATGATGATGGCATAGATGGCCTTGCATAAGACAAACTATCCATTACTTGCTTCCCGAATTCCTCATTGATTCTGCGTTCTTGACTTTGCGCTCGCGCATCTCCCGATCTCACGCTCATAGTTGCTCAATTTCTCGGTCAATACCGCAACCTCGGCTCGCTCTTGAGGTGGGGACATGAGAGCGTCCCAAGACTTGGCATTGAAGAGGAATTTGACTTGAAATTCGGAACAATGGAATTTGGAAAAGAACGCCCCCATACCACGGATCCTCGGTAATCGACCTTTTTCTTCTTGATGGACCAAAGAAGTTCTTTCCATTTTGCTAAGGCCAATCGAGCCTCCTCGCCGGGATCAACCTCGATCCCGCTTACTCTCCTGTGTTTGCCGATACTCCTGCCGCCAATTATTGAATGCTTCTGAATCATCCTTGGCCGCTCTTGAAACTCACCGGTGTCCTCGCGCATATGAAGTTGCACGTGTATCTCCTGCAAAGTAGGTGGCCGACCAAGAAAACCCTCCGTATATATATAGTATTAATTTATAATATTAGTATTTAATAAAATATAAAATTTGAAGAATTAAAAAGAAAGATATATAAAATATTACCAAAAGCGTTTAGCATGATCATATGGTGATAGAACCGCCTGATTTAAGCAACCACCATTCTCGGAAGCCCGATTCGCAGCACTCTCGACATTTTTTTATAATCATCATGCGCCCATTTCGGTTGGAGTTGATCCCATATAGGCGGACCAATCCAATCTGAATGCTCTACTCAACCGGCTTGTCACGCTCTTCCCGCAACATTTGAAAAAGCGGTGAGAAGCTCTTGAATTGAAGACTTTCTTAAGCGCATGGTCATCCTCGGGTTTCCATGCGAATGTTGCTGGTTGCACAAAATAAAATAACTTGTTAGAAAAAACAACTTAATGAATTCAAGAATTTGGAATAATTAAAAATTAATTAAATAGTAAAAAACTTACCCTAAATTGATTCCAAAATTTGGATTGTGGATCTTTTTAACCTCCGACCAATCAACCTGTGAAGTTGTGTAATTTGCCTTGATTATACTTGTTATCGCTTTGGACACAATCCTCCCAGGATCAAAGCTGTACATAAGAAAGAAAAATTAAAATGATATTAATTTAAAAAGACAAATTTCAAATACAATTACAAATACAAATATATATAATAAATACTTACCAGTTTCCAACAACCTCCACAACGATACGACCGTCATCCAAAATATCAACCACGTCGGTTTGCGCATCATACACGCGTGGCGGCGTATCTGGATCAGCAGGGGGTGCCATACTACCGGGTGGAGGCGGCACAGGTTCAACGCCCTGGAGCTCGTCTGATGATGGCATACGCACATAGTTGCCATGAACAAGTCGATATACTATCTTACGCTTACGGCCGCGTAAAGAAGTACATATCTTCTTTCCTTTATCCTCGGCGACACGGGTGGGTCCTCATCATGTGGTGAGTCACCACTCGTAACGATGCCATAACTATTCTCAGAGCTATAAAAAAAGTTAATAACATATATAAATGATGAATATATAACATAGGCAAATATATATCAAGACTGATAAATATAAATATTATTTGACAACAAATTCCTTTTAATGATGAATAACATAGGCAAATATATATCAAGTCTGATAAATATAAATATTACAAACCAACAAATTATATATCAAGTCTGATAAATATAAATATTATTTGACAACAAATAATATTGAACTTTGAATAACATAGACAAATATATATCAAGTCTGATAAATATAAATATTACAAACCAACAAATTATTTAAATAAGATAACATGACATTAATTAATTAGAATCTCATTCTTTCTCAAAATCACCATCATCATCAGATAAGTCAACTCTCGATACAATCGACGTGATCGATTGCGTCCTCATGATCTCGTATCTTCGTCTTCATTAACTTCATCAAAGCGTTGGACTCATCACGTAAATGAGTAATGATCTCAACTTCAATCACTTCATTTACATTGGACATTTCTTCCGATCGATATGGCACATCTTCCATCGTGTGTCATTTGTCTCGATGTAACCTCTTGGTTTTGTCTTAATTCGCGACACACCAACCACGCCGATCGATCCGTGTTGATGGATAAGAGACATAGTAGACTTGTCTCACATTTTGTGCAATCACAAAAGGATCGTCTGATCGATATCTACCACTCATTTTAATGTCCACTTTGTATTTGTCTTTGGGTTAAACTTTGTTCCTCGAGGGGACGGATCAAACCAATTACTGATAAAAACGATTATCTTTTGATGATAATCAAGATAAGGGTATGCAAGTTCATAAATGTGTTCAACAACACCATAGAAATCATCTTCGCCTCTCCCGGTGTCACCCTTCATGCAAACTCCACTATTCACTGTTTCTCTACCTTACATCCCATTTGTTAGTGTGAAATTTGTAACCATTCACAAAGTATGTGTGCCATTCTTTAACACATCTTCGAGGACCATCGATAAGTTTCTCGGTGTTGGTTGGTAGGAGTTGGCGGAAGGGAATACATACGCCGCTTAAACCACATTGGAAAATGCGCATGAATATGAAAGCGACGATTGTTCTTCACTTACTCCCTCTGATGTCAAAAACTCCCTAATGAGAAATTAACAATTGTTACACACAGCAGATTTCCTTAATTTATAAAGAAATTAAGATAACTAGCTAGCTAGGTTGAGAAAGACATACTCAATGAATGGTTGGACCTCGATGCGATTTATCAAGACATGAACATGGGCTGAGTTTAACTCTTCTTCTGTTAGCCAGTGAATTGACTCTTTTCCGGACGGACGACCAGGGAGACAAAAGACAGACAAAGCTAAACGATGTCTTGGTGGTTCAATGTTGATTTCATTTCGACTACTTGTAGGAGCCAAATCATTGTTGAAATAATATGAACAAAAATGAGTTGTTTCACGATGCAAGTAAGACGAACATATCGATCCTTCAACTCTAGCTTTATTTTTGGTGATCTTTTGAATCACCCATGAACCTATAGAAAATTATATGTTAATAATAATGTGTTGAAATTGTAGTAAACTTCTTTCATATGTATATTAACTCGACCTTTCAAACGGATACATCCATCTGTATTGGGCGAGTCCACAAGTTTAGCTTCAGATTGCGATGAACAAAGAACATGCTCCATAGAATCAAAGAAACCGGGGAAAAATTCTCTCCAACTTGCATAAGATAAGTGGGATGTCTTGTTCCATTTTTGTCGGATCATCGACTTTAAGCGTTGCGAGAACACAAATTCTTAAAGTATTGACTTATTTCAATGAGCGGATTCAAAACATGTGTTGCAACGAACTAAAAGCGATAGGAAGTAAGCACTCCATGAAGACATGACAATCATGGCTCTTCATCCCATGCAACCTCCCATTATCCACATCCGCACATCTTGCTAAATTGGAAGAATAACCGTCGGCATTTTCAATTGTTTTATCCACCGATAAACTTCTTTCGCTTGTTCGGTAGATAAAGTATAATTGGCTTTGGGTTTCAACGTCCTAGTACCTGCTCAACCAACGACAAATCCTTTCGCTGCAGAATGATCCACGTCCCTTCCTAGCCTTCTCATTGTCTTTTGTTTTACCTTTTACATTCATAACGATGTTAAATATGTTATCAAAAAATTCTTTTCAATGTGCATGACATCCAGTTGTGTCTCGATGAGATTATCTTTCCAATATGGAAGTTCCCAAAAATACTCTTTTTGTCCAATTATGCCATACTCCATAACCATCCGGACGAGAAACAACACCGCAACGACTTCTACTAGAGGATATCCTTGACCTTTGTTCCAAACTTCTTACGGTGTCACCTACGGGAGAGTTTCACTGTTTCAATACTTCCCTTGATGAATGCATATTTTGACCTTCTAAATGGATGATCGCTAGGTAAAAACTCTACGGTGTGAGTCAAACCATGATGTTTTTCCTCCATATTTAAGAGTAAAAGCTCTTGTGTCAACCATGCAAATCGGACACGCCATCTTACCATGTGTCCCCATCCTCGACAACATTCCATAGGCGGGGAAGTCATTGATGGTCCACATCAAAGCCGCCTCATGAGAAAATTTTGTTTGCGTCTTTGCATCATAAGTTAAAACACCATGCCACAACCTTTTTAGGTCATCGATCAAAGGTTGCAAATATATGTCAATACCAAATTGTTGGATTGTGTGGTCTGGAATAATGGCATTTAAGAACATGTATGGTTTAGACATACACATTTCTCGGAGGAAGGTTGTGCGGGGTAACAATAATCGCCAACAAGAATACGGTGATGCCGATGCTTGAATATACGGTGTGAAACCATCGGAGCATAAACCAAGGCGAACATTGCGTGGATCACTAGCAAAAATCTGGATGAACACGATCGAAATGCTTCCAAGCTTCACCATCGGATGGGTGGCGTAATTCACCGAATTGTTTCTATTTTCATAGTGCCATGACATTTTACCCGCAGATCTCCTTTGAAGTAAACATCCTCTGTAGCCTTGGTATAAGAGGCGGATAGAACATTGCTTTCCGTGGAACCGGTTTGCCTCTGCTACTCGCCCCTTTCTCGCCGCACGCAGTGGCGTGGCTCTCCACACAACTTGCATTCCGACAACTCTCCATCATTTATCCCAAACTCATTGCTATAATATAGCATGCAACCCGACACACAACAATCAATTCTTTTAGATTTTAAGCCAAGCTTCGACACCAATCTTTTAGCATCATAATAACTCTGCGGCAAAATTCCTCTAATGGGGGTTGCATCCAACATCATTTTTGTCATATATTCCATGCACAATTCAGCAACATTAAATTGAGACTTGAGACCCAACAACCGAACACACATTGATAATTTAGATTCGTTAGATCCTTCAAATAATGGTTGATTTGTCTCACTCAAAAACATATAAAACCTCTGAGCTTCTTCATTCGGAACTTCTTCAGCATCATATTGTGGTTCCTCAAAATCCAAATTTACACCGATAGCATCACGTATCATCCCTTGAACAACATCAAACGGCTGATTTCCCATAGTCGATGAGCCAACACCTTCTACGACTGGACTTGAAGTGCCACCTTCTACTTCTTGGACGGGAACAATATCAACCTGGATGAACATTAATTATATTGGCACGAGAAACTCCACCGCTACCTCGCCATGACGAGTCCATATCCGATAATTTGGCTTAAATCCATTGTTGTACAAATGAAGTCGAATGTCACCTTCATTTTTATGGATCGAAAGATACATTTCGAACGAGGACATCTAATTCCACCTTGTTGCTCAAATTCTTTTTGACACTTAGCTAAAAGAACAAACTCTTCAACTCCTTCAACAAAACGTCGTTTTCAACCCCGCTCTTCCAAGATATAATCGATCATACATCCAACTACGATCCATTTTTTGTGGATGTCCTAAATAAATTTATTACAACATATATGTCTATCGAAACAATAGACATTTTCATTTTTAATATTATAGCTAGTATTATCTTTGTAGACTAACAAAAATTTAAATAAACTATCAACTATTATATTATATTTTACTATGACCCTAATTATTTCAATTCATTAAATCAAATAACAATAATAAACAATAAATGAAACAAATATTAACAAATAACTAATCTAAATATTATACAAAATAATATTTACTATCACATATCTTCTTATTTATTTTTTTAAATAAACATAAATGATTTTCAATTAAAATTAAAAATAAATTAATAATTTTGAAAATATCTATTTAACTAACTAATATTAACTATATTAATAGTGATTTTAAATCTAATTATTTAACTAATACAAAATAATATTTATTAATAAACATAAATAGTTTTCAATTAAAATTAAAAATAAATTAATAATTTCAAAAATATCTATTTAACTAACTAATATTAACTATATTAATAGTGATTTTAAATCTAATTATTTAACTAGTACAAAATAATATTTACTATCACATATCTTCTTATTTATTTTTTTAAATAAACATAAACGGTTTTCAATTAAAATTAAAAATAATTTAATAATTTCAAAATATCTATTTAACTAACTAATATTAACTATATTAATAGTGATTTCAAACTAATACAAAATAATATTTACTATCACATATTATCATATTTATTTTTTTATATAAACATAAACAGTTTTCAATCTAATTATTTAACTAATACTAAATCAAATAATAATTACAATTAATAAACTAACTAATAATATTTAACTAACTAATATTAACTATATTAATAATAATAATTTCGAAAATATCTATTTAACTAACTAATAATATCTACTATTAATGCAAAATTTTAAGTTTACATTTAACTAAAGTAACATTTTCTGTATTACCAAATCAAAAAACAGTTTTTAACTAAATAATAATAATAATAATAATAATAATAATTATAAGTTCATTACTAACCGGTATGCCGAGAAGTCTCTGACTTAATGTTAGTATCTTCGAACAAATTCAACCAAATTGCAGATAACTCTCCAACTTTCCCCCAAATTCAAGCAATACCTAAACAAATAATATCAAAATTAGTAACTAATAACTCATATTAAAAAATAGTTGCACATATAAATTACATTACATATACAAACCACAACCACAACATACCTTCAGTAAAATCAGAACCAAAACAAATAGAACAGAGGAGGAAGATGGAAACAACGAGAGAGATCACGACGGCAAAGTGGAGAGAACGGCGGAGGAAGATGGAAACGTGCTAAGTATGAAAGAAGAGAGAATTGGAGAAGAAGAGAGAATTGAGAGAAGAATTGAAGAGAGAATGGGAGAATGAGAAGAAAAAACGGATGAAATGAATAAGTAGGCATTTTAAAGACCGTTGGGATTACCATGAAAAATTATAGCCGATTGACATTACTGCGCGAATTTGAAATTAAATTTTTATTAATTATTCGAATAATAAATTACCGCATTGATTCACATACATATCAAGGCGAATTTTAAATTAATTTTTTTTATTAAATATTCGAATAATAAATTACCGGCGGAATATATATATTACCGGCGGTCCATATATTACCGGCGACCCATACAATTACCGGCGGCCCATACATATTACCGGCGGCCCCTTTTAAAAAATTAAAAAAAAAAACGGATATATTTCAAAAACCCGCCGGTAATAGACACTAACCCGCCGGTAAGTTACCGGCGCAAATTAGTCCGCCGGAAAACACCTAAAATCCGCCGGTAATTTACAGACGGATAAAATCCGCCGGAAAACACCTAAATTAGTCATGATGGCAATGCCACGTGTTGATTTGTAAATGGTGCGACATCGATGTGACGTTTGGGCATCTCAAGATGATGCTTCGCAGGTTTGGAGCAGTCTTGTCGCGTAGAATTGATGAGGCGCGTTGAAGGCAGGCGTCGCTTCGCCTTCGAGTCTGTTGGGGGAGTATATAATGCGGAGCAAAACACTCATTTGTCACTTTGCCTGTATTTTCTGGAGATTTTGCGCCAGAGCATTCCTGAGAGAGACTTTTCGACCACGGTCCGAGATCGACCTCGCCGCGCGAGATTATTCTTTCAGCGTTATGAGTTCATCGTTCAACGTGAACCCAAATTTCTTTTTCTGCAAAAGATGTTAGTTTCGCAGTACTTTAATCTTTAAAGCAATATAGTTTTTACCTTTGACTTAGTTTGCTTCCTGGGGGTGACTTCGTCTTCGGAGGGAGATTCTCCCCTTATTCCTTGTGGCAAGATGTAGTCTCACCTCGGCTTATCCGAGGCAGCCACTTGATAAAGTAGAAAGGAGTTAGATGAGTGATGGAAGCGCCCTCTCTTGCAGATGGCCCGGACTAAGAGCGAAGAAACGCAAAGCTTCGTTCCACCTCCACTGGCCGATCTTGAAGAGGTCGGCCAAAGGCCATCCCATTCCGGCCCCAAAGAGATCGCGGTCTTTGTTCTCTAGTACCTACATAAATACTTCGGAGAAGTCGAGTATCTCGGCCCCGCTTCGTAACACGGAGAAGCAATTGTCTGAGAGAACTGAAGGAGGCGACACCGAGGTGAATTCCCGGCCTTGCCCTGGAGTGGTTACTGTGTAGGATCACGATGAACTAGTGGAGGAAGTGTACAAGTGGGTATATATCTGCCAAAGTCTACATCATTCATGCCAAGCTGAGGTCGGACAAGCCCGTTACCTACTTCGAGAAGTACCTTGTTCCTCCTGAAGGACAGAGATGGAGGCTGACGTCGGTGCCCGGGGTTCCTGTGTGCAGCAAACACAAGCACCTTGGATTTTTCTTCTATGGAGAGCGTTGGAGGCAATGAATGTCCGTCTTCCATTAAACTCTTTCGAACAACAAGTCTTAAGATATCTACGAGCAACTCTGTCACAGCTATTGTCGAACTACTGGGGATTTCTGCGTGGGTTTGAGCTGACAATGGAGTACCTCGGAAGGACGCCTACTGCCCGAGTCTTCTCACTTTGTTCAATGTGACCCGTAATCCAGAGTCGGGGTCCGATGGAAACAGGCAGGGTCATAGTGGGTTCCAGAGCAAAACCGAGCATTCGTATTTTCTGCCGACTAATGATTCGAACAAGAATTTCAAGCCGATTTTCTTCTACGTTCAAGCCATGAACGGTGAGGCTAAGAAGTCCATTGCCGAGTTTGAGAACGGGCACTTGGTTAAACAACATTTTCCGCTTTGCTGGAACCGAGCTCATCACTTTACCTGAAGTGGGGTAGTGATCGAAAACCAAGATTATGCGGTTAAGCCTAACAAGTTAACAGAGGACGACGTGGAGTCGTTTAAGTTAATCAACCAATAAGGGAAGAAATTAGCCGAGAGGGGCCTGAAACTTCATTGCGGCTCCATGTTTACCGAGTTGGCCAAGTCTGAGGCCAAGCTTAAGGAGTATTTTGATATTTGTAGTTACCTTAGCCATGTGAATTCTTTTTTATGTCACTCTTTTGTAACGATAATGCCGAGTCTGACGCTGGTTTGTTCTCTACAGGTAATATGGACAGACTTGACGCTCTTCTTGCTGGCAGCAAAGTCGACACCACTATTCAAGTGCCAAAACCATCTGACAAAAAGATCGTCTCCAGCAGTTCTAGGAAAGATGGGGGGTTGGCCCCCAAAGCAGATGATGGAACTAAGCCACGGAAATTAAAGGGCAACGTTTCTGGCAAGGGCTCAAAATCCAGTTCCGAGAAAGAGTCGAAGTCCAAGGAGCAGGAGAATTCCAACTCCAAGGTGCAGAAGCGTAGCCGAGATGTGGCCAAGAACGCCGAAGGAGACAGCAGTGGCAGCAATCCCAAAGATTCAAAGTTGCAGAAAATGTTAGAGAAAAACAATCAAGAGAAAGTTCCAGATATCACCTGGCCGACTTTGAAGTGTTGGCAAAGGTCGCTAAGTTTGGGGATTCAACCTTTAAGAAGATGTAGAGTACGGTTGAGGAGAACTCCTCTGCGAAGCTCTGAGGTAAGCTTACTGAAAACCAAGCTTATAATCATTCTATTGAGGCCCAGTTGATTCGTACCTCCCGAGACTTGAAAATTTACCGGAGTTATTGGTTTTAGAGCTTTTTGAAGAAAACCGACTTACGAAGGAAAAGTCTGCTTTGAAAATGCCGATCCAACAAGAAACGCGTATGAAGCCAATGATAGGGTCAAAAAGCAGAAAGAGAAGTTGGACAACTTATCCTCGGTGGAAGCCGATCTGAAACTGGCCAAGGAGGACCTTGATAGGGTCAGAAAAGAGAGCGAGGAAGCCGAGATCCAGAGGTCAGCTCGGATTGAGAAGCTAGAGAAAGAGAATGAACAGCTAAAGGATGATGCAGTATTGATGGCCAAGACTGGCTTAGAATGGTGCTTGGGCATGGCTGTGGTCCTTGAGCCAAATATTCGAACTGAATACATGCAGCTTGCCTACAAGGTAGTTGATGGTCGGATCATGAATGCTTAGGAGGTCGTCTACCCTCCAGTTGAGTAGACCGGGGAAGAAGAAGTTAACAAAGCTGGCGATGTTACCCCTGATGCGGTAGTGAATTTTGGGGTTGGAGTGGAAGCTTCTCCAGCCGATCGTGACGTGGAGGCCGAGATGGGGAGACTGATAATTGAGCCCCTTGTAACTTTTCTCTTTTCCGCTTAAACAATGATTTTTTTGAAGGCGGCCGGGTGTGTCGGGGCGACCCACGTTTGTAAAATCATGAGGCACCTTCCTTTTTCCGGTACAAATTCCTTGACTTTGTTAATTTTCTTGTCATATATGTATGTTTATTTAAATGCGCTTTTATCTGTTATGTATGCCGACGTAGCATGTAGATAACTGAGGTAGCGGAGAGAATGTGTCGTAGAGATCCTTCAATAACTGAGGTCAGCGGCACCTAATTGAGGGTGTGTGACTTAAGAGAATTCGCACAAGTGTTCAAACTTGTGGATTAGAGCCGAAATGGCCGATGTGCAAGTCTTGAGATGGTGATTCCTTGAGCCGATTTCAATGATGAGAAAGTCGCTTACGGGCCCCTGGCTCATTCAGATAGGAAGGCCGTTGTGGGCCCCCTTCTCCTCCAAACTTCTTACCGATGTCGCTGTGGGCGATTGGCCTACTTACTAGAGCTGTTGCGGGTGCCCGGCCTTCACTGGATCCTACCGAGGCCGCTGTGGGCGCTTTGGCCATCTTATCGGAGCCGCTGGAAGCATCCGGCCTTCGGGGGCGGTGTTTGCTGGTGTTTTTAGCAAACAATCACTAGTTTTCAATATCGAGACTGTGAGATCAAACTAGAAAATCTCTTTGACAATTGCCATCGAGTTTGTGTTTTTTGAAGTACGTAAGAACAGAGAATGGTAGAAAGAAATAACTTGAAAGCGAAGTAAAAGCAATAAATGCAACAAACGTAAAAAGAAAGTAAGGACTTTGCATTAAATGAAGAAATAAAAATGGTTCACCAACACGTACAAGGATCTGTTTCACTCGTGTTTCGCTTTGACTTGGAAGTTGAGTTTCCCAGAGTTTTTGTAAAATGTGGTGACCTTTGTTTCCTATTACAAAGGGGTATTTATACTCCTAGGAACAATCGTGGGGGAAAGGGTAACTGCCTCCTAAAACTACGGGAGAGTAACCGCCCACTACTTTGCTGCTCTGCACTTTCGACTGACCCGTTGTCGACTGCTTGACGAAATGTTGAGCCCAACTCTGTCGAAATGTTGTGTCCTCGCTTGTCGAAGATTCCTTGCTTCGTGGCTTTGAGAGCTAAGCTTGTCGAAGATCGCTTGCACTCCTTGCCCTTGTCTGCCTTTCCTGTCGAAATCATGATGCACTAACTTGAATATTGACCTATGGCCCACAGAACAATATTAAATATGAAGTCAGCCCCATTTAAAGCTTTATTTAATGCACTGTCGAAATTTTGAGGTAACAGATTGCCCCCCAAAAAATGCTTTTTCGACGAAATAAGGAAAGGAGTTAAGAAAAGGCATTTTTTGAATATTGTGCAATGGTCACTTTTGCCGCCTTTTGCACTTCAACAGTGGTCGAAAAGACAGCCATCATTACTTGCGCAGGTAAAACGAACCGTTTTATTGGCACACGTTGCATAGTTGGTGGGCCATCACGTCTCCCAAACGTCGCATGAAACGCGTGTGGGTTATGGCGACGTGCCAATAATCAATTTACTTCGACATATATAAACGGCCATAACCCTTCAAATTCCTCTTTCCTCAGTCTGAAACCTTGTGAAGTCCTTCTGCTTTCTTCATTCCTGCGTTTTGCAAAACCCTCAACTTTCACTAAAGTTTCAAACTTTCGTCTTTTCTCTTTACTCTACACCCAGATTCCACCTTGTATTCACTTTTCCTTACTCATGGCTTCATCATCTGCTGTAGTGACGCGACCTGAGAGCTCAAAGAGGAACGATGAATCCAGAAACATTCAAACCCTAGATGGCTTCGTTGATGAACTCCGACATCAACGGCGAACGATCTACTCACCGGCAAACCAGTATTAATCCGCCTGTGAGATTTACACTCATGCCTATTTGGGTCCTCTTCCTGACATCTTGTTAGAAACTACTGAAGTTTCTGAGATTTTCCCCAGCCATGTTCGTCTCCAACCTAGAATCTTTGCTGAAACCCCTTTTCATTTAGAGTTTCTGGCTAACCCTTCTAGGGTCTTTAGGTCTGCTCCTAGGCTCGACCAACAAAACTACCTAGACTGGCTTGACAGAGTAGAGGCCAAGAAAGCCAAAGTCTGGAAAAAGCAGGGCATCTTCGACCTTATCCAATTGTCTAGGTATGGGCCCAAGTACGATAGCACCCTACTTTTGGCTGCTATGCAGTTCTGGGACTGTTCCACTCATAGCCTTCACCTGAAATGTGGCATGCTATCCCCCACTCTGCTAGATGTGGCTGCCATTACAGGTCTGAAACCCTTAGGAGAGACCTTCGATCCCACACATCCTGACTATACATACGGCTTCAAATTCACCAATGCCACCTTTTCCCCTTACATTGCTGAGCACCACAGGCTTGACACTGAGGAAGTGTCTGCTATGGAACATGTGGCCTTTCTAACTCTGTGGTTATCCATTTTCGTTTTCTGCACACGCTCCCTCCAAGTTTCCAAAACCTACGTCCCCTTGGCATGTCAACTCCATGACCGAGAAGACATCAACCTTGCCAAGTTGATTTTAGGCTCTCTCTACCAAAGAACTTGATAATCTTTGTTATAGAGTTGAAAGAGAATGAACCAACCACCAAGTTTTTGGCTTCGCCCACTATGGTCATTGCGATTGTGGTCATTGGCACTTTTCGAGTCTCGACTAAACTTGTATATCCCCAAGTCCGCTCGACTAATCTGTGGAGAACAAAGAAGATCGGGGATTCGATTAGCGCAGATTTAGGCCTAAGCAAGCAACTCTCCTGCCAAGAATCCTTTCTAGCCTATTTCAAATTTTCTGAAGCTGCACTACCACCTTCACGCATTCAATGGCTCCCTTTGTCCAAAGATCTTGCGGTCCAAAGATGGTTTAAACAACCATTTCCTTCCTCCTCTGTCGATCCTGCTGAGGAAGTTAACCGGATTTGGCAAGCTTACCTCTCTCTACATCCTCTCCACTAGGCTTACCCCAGCGCAAAACAAAAAATAGTTTGGGAATTACTAGATACTTCCCAAGTTTTCTTGCTAGGCAGTTTGGCCTTTGTCAAATTCGCCCTGCACCAGTGTGCTTTCACAGGCGAGATTTTATAAGTCCAGAATCAGAGGTGGTTTATAAACAAGCCTCCAAGAGATTTCACTACAAAGCCTTGAACTTTGAACCCTCAAATTCAATCCAAGGTTTTCATGTAATCAAAAATTTCATGAATGGTGGACCTAAGTTACTACGCCAAAAGCATTTGGGAAGCCATTGATACTTTTGCTGGCAACATTGTGAAGAAAGTGGTAGCAGCCTTCCCTTCGAACAACACTGGTAAACACTTCTCGACACTCAAAGCTTTTTAAGTCTTAACCACTTATAACTTGGCTTCATTTCCAATTGCTTACCAATGTTTTCGACATTTTCAGAAAAACCTGCAACGAAGTTGAAGGTCAAGGTGGGCAAAGCTACCACATCGAAATCCTCTCCCCAAGCTACGAAGAAAGTGGCAACAAATCCCATTCCAGACAACACTCCAAAAAAGGTATGGCACTTTCCACTTATCTTAAGTTGTCTGTTGGCTATGGCTTTTACTCATGTTGGAAATTCCTCCAGTGACAACCCAAACAAATAAAAAACTCTTCAAAAGCCTAAAGCCAAGAAGAAATTGGTTATTCCTTCCAAATTCTCCGAGTCTCAGATACACCTTACTACATGTCGAAATTTCCCTTCGATTTTATCATTCACTTTCTTGTGGCATCACCTGCACCATAACTTGATCTCTTTTGCAGGACACTGAAAGTGATGACAACATTCCTCTCACTCAGAGGTCGAAGAAAAGGGCCTTACCTGAATCCCAAAGGGCAGCTCAAGGCATCACCATCACCGAGCCTTCTGAATCACCTTCTTCTCCACCAATCAAGAGGCTTAAGGTACATGAGGTAACTCTCCTTTCGACGCCATTTCGAAACTCTTTGATCTCACTTTTCCCGTTTTAACTTAAGTGGTATTACTTCATCAGAAATGTGGGTGGACCGCTTCGTCGAGAATCCCGGCGTTGAGTCTTTGGTTGAGGTTGCTTGAGCGGGAATTGTCGGCTCCAATGCTTCCTTTCCTTCTTCGCCTCAAGGTGTGATCACAAGAGGTTTTTCGTGCACTTGCGACCACAGGATTCCTCCTTTCAAGAGCTTGTTCCAAATGTGGGCGTAGAAGCGGTTGTCGAAGAGAACGTCCAAGTTCCGAGCCTAACATTCCGAAGTCGAAAGACGAGGAAGTGGTGGCTACCTCCGCGAAATTCTGAAGAAAATATGATCGATCAAGAGCAAGAGGAGCCTAGAGTGGAGGAGCTCGCAGATCAAGGTGCTTCGCCAAAGAGTCATCCAACAAATTGTTGCGATCAAGAATTGGTGAGCTAAAGAAGACGAATCCTTTGGCGACCTTGAAGATCATGTTGAGTCTTAAGAGCTCGTCGAGCCGCTTGATTTGCATTCTTGAACAACTCTCTAAGTTCTATCAATCGGAGATTCGTCGAAGCACCTTTCGCACCAAGACGAAGGTGTTAGAAGGAGATTTGGTGGCAACCATTGAGAATGACCCATCTGTGTATCTTGAGGTAAAATCCCTCATTCACAAGATCACCAAATTGGACCCTCCTCAAAACATCCTTTCATTCTTCATGGAATTCGGCCCCATTTTTGAGCAACTTTCTCTTCTAATCAACCAACGGTCGACCACCTCCAAGCGCAAGGTCCAAGAGACTCAACTCTGCGAAGTGGAACTCGCCTCTCTCAAGGCCGATCAAGACGACATCGAGGCTCTCGAAACCCAAGCAGCTAACGATGAGAAAGCAATCGCTGAATGGGATGTAGAGATCGCGCGTATTGACGAAGAGATAAAGACACTTCAACTCAAACTGTCAAACGCTAAGCATCAGAAGGGCCTGATCGTCGAAAGGATGAGTGTTGCTTCTTCGTCCACCAAGACCACCAAGGCATTGACAGCTATAGAGCACTTGGAGAAGATTGACAAGCATCAAGCCATTCTCGCGAGCCGACTCGACAAAGAGCTGCACCTTCTCGACACCTCTATCTCTTTGAGTGTTAGCATTATGGAGAGGCATAAGGCCACTTTGTCGAACTTCTGAGACTGTAATAGTTTAGAATTCTAAAAATGGCTGTGTAATTTTGACATTTCTTTATACATTGCCATTTATGAACAATTTTCGTTTATTTACAATTGCTCAATTTTTATCTCAGTTAACGTTGGCTTGTATCGCTTTAAATACTTGCCATTTATTCTAAAGATTCTATTTTCGTCACCTAGCTCTTCGACTTCATAAGCGCCATTCGAAAAGCATCGCAACACGCGAAATGGGCCTTCCCACCCTGGTGACCATTTGCCTAAAACTCTATCTTTCTTATCCATAGGTAATAGGACTTTCCACACTAACTCTCCTTCCTCAAAGGTTTTTAACTTAACCTTTTTGTTGTAGGCTTTAGCTACTCTCTCTTTCTGTCGAATAAGCATCTCTAAAGCTAACAACATTTCTTCGTCTAAATCAACTAATTCATCAATCATCATATCCCAATAGTGATCAAAGGGAATTTCACATTGTTTCTGAATCCTTGTTGATTGTAAACAAATTTCAACAGGTAACAACGCATCATGCCCAAATGTTAACTTTGTATGAGGAGTAGTGTTTATAGACTCTTTAGGCGACGTTAAACAAGCCCATAACACTTGGTCAAGAGAACTGTGCCAACTTTTAGGCTTACGCCCAACGTGCTTTTTGACCAAGTTAATAATGATCTTATTTGCAGCCTCTACTTGACCGTTAGCTTGCGCATAGTATGGTGTCGAAGTCAACAACTTGAAACCAATTTCAGCAGCGAAATCTACCATTTTTCGACCGGTAAAAGCGAGACATTGATGCGTAGTAATGGTTTCGGTATTCCATATCTGTAAATTATATGGTTTTGAATAAACCTTATCACTGCTTCTTGATCAACGTTGGCTAAAGGTATTGCCTCTACCCACTTAGTAAAGTAATCAATCCCTACCAAGATGTACCTGTGGCCTTTCGACGACGTTGGTTTTATTTCTCCAATTACATCTAGAGCCCAACCTCTAAATGGCCAAGGTTTCACTATAGAATGCAATTCACTTGCAGGCACATGCTGGATTCCCGCATGCTTTTGGCATTCTTGGCAGCCTTTAGCAAATTCTATGCAATCTTTTAAAATGGTTGGCAAGACATTCCTTGTCGAAATAACAACCATTTCATTTTGTGGCCTACTTGATGTGAGCCACATGCTCCATCATGTGTATTAGAAAAGCGCTAAATATGCCTCATTTTCACTAAGACATTTTAATAGTACCCTTTAGGAGTTTGCTTGTACAATTCGTTTCCAATTAACACGTAGCTTAGAGCTCAGACTTTACTTTTTATTAGTGTCCCCAGTAGGATTTTGCAAATACTCTACAATGGGTTTGCGCTAATCATCATCGGACCATGTTGTCAATAGCAAAAATTTACGCTAAGTCAACATCGTCGAAAATGTGGCGTTTTTCGACGCGTATTTCATTTGCATTTATTGCCCCCAATTTTTGGTGTTGACAATCGCGTCGAGTAGTAGTATTATAAAGAGAGTCTTCGAGATTAGTTTATCTTTTATCTCAATTAACTCTTCTAGGCTTTGTTTTGATACCTTGTAGCTTTGAGGCAATTTGTGCCAACTCATTTGCCACGTGATTTTCAATTCGTGGTAAATGTTCTAGAATGTACAAATGTAAACCTTTTAGCAACGTGTTGGCAATGACGAAATATTTAATAAGGTGCTCATTGATGCATTTGTATTCTTTTGTCAAATTGTTTGACAACTAGTTGTGAATCACCTTTTATTTCGACATGGCTTGCCCTCAATTCGAGTAAAATTTGAAGGCCTACTATTAGGGGCCTCATACTCACCTCATTATTGGAGCAAGAGTCTCGAATTTTAAACTTATACTTCGTTGGAATGTTCTCTGGGGAAATAATTAATATTCCAATACCCACTCCATTTTTATGGCTTGAGCCGTCGAAGTATAGTTTCCAAGGACGTATGTCTAACGAATGTATTTCATGTTCGACAACAGAGTGGTCCACTATGAAATCAAAACCACTTGTCCTTTGATTGATTTAAGGGCTGATACGTTAAGTTGTATTCTAGCAAAGCCAAAGCCCACTTTCCAATTCGACTATGTAACATTGGTTTTGACAACATATGTTTAATTACATCAAAATGCGAATAAACATAAACATCTCACGACTTTATATATTGCTTCAATTTTGTACAAGAGAAATACAAGCAAAGACATAGTTTTTCTATTGGACTATACCTAGTTTCAGCATCAATCAAAACCCTACTAAGGTAATAAATGGCTCTTTCGACACCATTATCATCCTCTTGCGCTAACATGCTACCTATTGTGTTATCGTGAAGTGCTATGTACAATTTTAGCAATTTGTTTCTAATAACGAGCAATAAAATTGGTGGTTTGACCAAATAAGACTTGATTGCGTCGAAAGCATCTTGGTGAACACGCTCCCACTTGAATGCATCTTCTTTCTTCATCTCAAAGAATGGCGAAAAAGCTTGTGTTTTGCCACTTAGATTTGAGATAAATCTGCGAAGGAAATTGATTTTTCCCAAGTGAAAGGATCAAGTTCTTTCTTGGTCGAAGGAGCCTTCGTTTCCATAATTGCTTTAGTCTTATTTTGGTTGATCTCAATGCCTTTCTTGTGCACTACAAAACCCAAGAATTCACCGCACGCATACGTAAAGCACATTTGGTTGGATTCATTTTCAATCCATATTTCCTCATTCGTTCGAAAGAACGTCGAAGATGGTCTAAATGACCAATTTCTGAGGATGACTTAACCACCACATCATCTATGTATACTTGCATAAAATCATCAATAAAATCATGAAACATAGAATTCATTGCTCTTTGATAAGTGGCACCACATTTTTTTAACCCAAAGGGCATTACTACCCACTCATAAACACCCAATGCCCCGACATCGAAAAGTTTGTTTTTAACGCGTCTCTTTCAAAGAATAAAAATTTGATTATACCCTGAGTAGCCATCTAGCATACTGAGATAATCAAATCCTGCTGCTGAATCTATTAGCATTTCTGCCACAGGCATTGCGTATTCATCCTTAGGTGTTGCATTATTTAAATCCCTAAAGTCTACGCAAACTCTAAGTTTTCCGTTTTTCTTCATTACTGGAACAATATTAGCTAGCCAATCGACATACCTGGCAGTTCTGATGAATTTGCTTTTGAACAGCCTCTCTATTTCTTCTTTGATCTTAGCCAATATTGGAGGAGCAAATCTTCTTGGTGTTTGCTTTCTTTGGTTTCCTTCACGTCGAATAGGTATTTGAAGTTCCACCACTTCGACTCAAACCGGGCATTTCGTTGTACTCCCAAGCAAAGCAATCTTTGAACTCCTGCAGAAGTGAAACAACTTGGGTTTTGAAGGCAGCATCAAGGTGTGCACTAATGTATGTTGGCCTTTTGGTTAGGCCATCTCCCAAATCCACTTCCTCCACTGGATCTTGAGCTTGCATGCGCTTTGTCGAATCTTTAGGGTCTTTTTCAAAACCTAATGGTTCGTCATCATAAATGCAATCAAGCTTGCCATCTATGACTTCACCATTTTCTCCAGGATGAAGTTATGGCTTCGACGGCCATTGTTTGTTGATTTATTTCGCTTCCAAAGCCGTTTTACTTTATTTTTCGGCCATGTAAGCCGTAATTCTATCCCAAGCATTGGGCAATCGACATCTAAAACTTTTTAAGAATCGGTGTCCCATCCTGCTGGAGGTAACACACCCTCGGGATAGACATTCGCACCTTCTATCACCTCTCTTTCCACACAAAACCATGTGTTGGGTATAAAGCGAAACAGAGGAGAGCACATTATCGAAAGAGATATATGCTTGACTAGAAGATGAACATGGCGCAATGTTCGCCATTTGTTTTTCAAGTTTTCCTTGGTGACATTATTTACGTCGGCCGAGAAGTAACTTTGGTCCGCCTTCAACATATTCCACAAGACCATCTTCCTTCCACATTACCAACTTCGGTGTAGGCTTGAAGGGACGGCTCCTACTCCATGTATCCACTCTCTCCCAAGGAGCGATTATAGCTTGCTTTCAAGCGATGACAAAGAACATGGTAGTCCTTCGGCGGTTCCTACCACCACTTCAACGGCCCCCAAAGACCGCGGTTACCCTCATAATTAGTCAACACAATATTATGGGGCCTAAGGTCTGTATCATACATCCCTATTGTCTGCGGCATGGCTTGAGGCATCGAGGTTGTGACAATGAAGACCTCCATCGACCAATATTTTATTGACACCCACACCATTAACTTTGGCTTGGGCGTACAAAGGCTTGGATGGTGTTGCATGCTTCCGTCGGCCTTTCGAAAGTAGCCATCCGCTCTTCAACGCAAATTAGTTGTTCATGACATAATAGCACATTGGCTTGTGATTAGCCATATCTCCAATGAAGTCTTCTTCGACATCATTTGGTACTGTAACGACGTCATACTCACTAGGCAGAATGGACACCACGTTGCAGATGACGTTGAAACTGGCTTCAGAGTCTTCGAAATCCGAAGTAACGTCTTCATCCATGTCGAACGGCGATTTCCTTCTTCAATGATGTTAATGGAGGAAAAATTCTCTCCAATGCAGGCCTCCTAGGTTCCTCTATCACAATAGATTTTCCTTTAGCCTTATTCCCAACCTTTACCTGATTGGCAGCGCTATGTTTACTTTAAATCGTTCCCACGACTCTGCAGAGTCATACTCTTAGTCGTTTTTGAACCTTCTCGGCGTTTTCGTCGTAAAGCGACAAAATCTTTGCCTTCTTCTTCGAGCGATAACGACGCCATTGGGTCTTAGTCATGGGATTCTTCCTTTATAATTATTCTTATAATTATATTTTGCGGCCTCACCATGCGTGGCTTGGCCCGTTTCAAAGATTCTCGAGCGACATTCCTATAGTGTCTACACCCGGCATGTATCCACTTTTCGTTGGAGGATCTGCTCTTGGAATAAATGGCTTAGCGAGAGGCGTATAACACGAATTCCTTCTTGCTGCGCTCTTGCCCGAAAGAACCGTGGTTTGCTTGTCGAAGCCTTGTTCGAACTTTTGACCTTGTAAGGAAGGTCCTCTTTTAAAGCTAAAGTTTGGCCTCTTGTCCGCCATTTCCTTTTTAGAGGTTGTCGAACCTCACAACGATTCGACACTTTTAGCCGCCTCCTTATCGAACACAAAGATTACACCTTGGGCACAACATGACCTCGAGTTTCTCGGTTTACACTGCTCAGAAGTCTATCGCCTCTTCCTCGACTTTGGGGTACACAGATTGTACCTTCTCATTATATTCTTCTGAGTGACATGTTGTACAAAGAACACCCTTCTCGCACTACACTTTTGATTTTGTCAACAGAGGGTTTGATAGGCTTTGGAGAATCCACCATTTTAGCATCCACCATATTGATATTCATCTCAACTGGTTCTGCGTACATAGCCTCCACTTGATGAAGTGGGTCAGCGTCGATTTGCATAGGTGCTTTATTCTTCTTGTCCCCAAATTTGAGCCTTCCTTCTTCGATTGCTTTCTGAACCATATCCCTGAAAAGAACACAACGGTCAGTTGTATGTCCCAAAAAATTATGAAACTTACAATAACCCTTTTTCTTCCTCTGTTCGAGAGGAGGAACTTTCAGGCCATTTGGCACTATGATTTGGCCATCAGTTACTAATAAATCAAAAATCTCATCGCATTTAGTAACATCAAAAGTGTATGTCTTAGGCACAAATCTATCATTCTTTGGCTCCACGGGGTTATTCCCATTTGCAGGCCTTAATAATTTACAGGCATAAGGAGGACCAGGCTTAAGTTCAGCCACATCTATTTCCTCAGACTCGACATCACTAAACGCAAAGTCGAATTGCTCATCGACATAGGCTATCTTTTCTTTCTTGTGAAAGCCAACTGAGTTTTCTTTTCTATTGAACTTACTTACTCTAGCCTTTTCCTCTTTAAGCCTTTCAACTTGTCGAACTCTATCATTAATCGGGCCATGTCTCTCAAATGAGAGGTATCCAATTTCTTTCTGATTGAATAATCAAGGCCGCCTGCAGCCATTTCGACAAGCTCATGCTCAGGCACTTGTGTGAAACACCTAGCCTTTAACAGCCTAAACCTATTCAGATAGTCGTCAATGGCTTGAGCACTTTTACGTCGAACACTAGCCAATTCTTTAAGACTAATTTTCGATCGCCCATGTAGAATCGCTCATGAAAAGCCTTTTCTAATTGCCCCATGTATATATGGAACCAGGGGGTAGAGTGGTAAACCACGTAAAGGCATTCTTAGTTAGAGAATTTGGAAAGTATTTCATTTTCAAACTCTCATTTTGGGCTATGTCCCCGCCTCGACCATGTACCGGGCAATGTGTTCGACAGTGGACTCATTGGTATCACCCCCGAAACTTAGTAAATTTAGGGAATTTCCAACCTCTTGCAACTCGCTCAGTAAGACATATTCACACAAGTGGCGATATGAAATTAGGCACGTAAACCTCACGTTAAGGCCATTCTGCGCCATTATGGTTTCTACCAAGGTGGCTATGTTGTCCTGAGCACAAACGCGTTATTTCGTTGCACTTGTCGAACAACTTCATCGGCATTTTGGTTTCGATTTACCATAACTACTTGAGGGGCGTGGTTTCCCGTCCCCGTTGTTCGCCCGTAATTGCTGGCTTCGGCGATGGCGATCTCTGTGGGTATTAGGCGCGTTATTCCCACAATTGGGTAATCGCCTATTGTTTCTGTAGGAGCCCCAAAGAAATCTGCAATCCTACCCATTTGGTTTGCTAACATTTGGTAATCGGTATTTGTGTTACAATCAAAGGATTAAACACGGTACCAATTTGTTAGTCGAAGATATTAACCATATCATGATTGCTTTCGTCTACTTGTTGTCTTAACGCCAACAAGGACGCATTGGTTAATGCAGTAGGATTTCGACCAAGTACGCCCTCAGAAGAGACGTGTGAAGGAGAAAAGGTCGAGACATGTGGCATTCCAGTAGGCATGCCATATACCCCAAAAGGGTATGGTGGTAGACTCATGTTCTGGAAACGTGTCTCCAAACTATTTCCTGTTGCCACATAAGGACTAGAAGGAAGTCCTATACTTTGTGGCAAGGCCATAGACGGTGTCGAACCAACATTGGTCAGGGACATCGTGGGAACGGTTATTGATGTCACTGGGGCCATAGTCCCTGTAACATTTCCAACGCTGACATTGGCAGAATATACCGTTGTTCCTTGCACTTGTGATATCACGGTACGAACTAGAGCGTTGTTAGAATTGGTGCGTACCATCCTACCACTCCTCAAGTGCATACAAACACGTATACTGATAGAAAAGACACGAAATTAATGGCAAAGGTCCCACTGGGCGTGCCAATTTGTTTGCTGGTGTTTTTAGCAAACAATCACTAGTTTTCAATATCGAGACTGTGAGATCAAACTAGAAAATCTCTTTGACAATTGCCATCGAGTTTGTGTTTTTTGAAGTACGTAAGAATAGAGAATGGTAGAAAGAAATAACTTGAAAGCGAAGTAAAAGCAATAAATGCAACAAACGTAAAAAGAAAGTAAGGACTTTGCATTAAATGAAGAAATAAAAATGGTTCACCAACACGCATACAGGATCTGCTTTCACTCGTGTTTAGCTTTGACTTGGAAGTTGAGTTTCCCGAGTTTTTGTAAAATGTGGTGACCTTTGTTTCCTATTACAAAGGGTATTTATACTCCTAGGAACAATCGTGGGGAAAGGGTAATCGCCTCCTAAAACTACGGAGAGTAACCGCCCCACTACTTTCTTCGCTCTGCACTTTCGATGACCCGTTGTCGCATCGCTTGACGCGAAATGTTGAGCCCAACTCTGTCGAAATGTTGTGTCCTCGCTTGTCGAAGATTCCTTGCTTCGTGGCTTTGAGAGCTAAGCTTGTCGAAGATCGCTTGCACTCCTTGCCCTTGTCTGCCTTTCCTGTCGAAATCATGATGCACTGACTTGAATATTGACCTATGGCCTGACGAGAACAATATTAAATATGAAGTCGACCCCATTTAAAGCTTTATTTAATGCAATCATCGAAATTTTGAGGTAACAGGCGGAGACCGCGCAATGGGTCTCTTTCCTTCGACCTCGAGTAACTCGTCGATTCAAGCATCACGAGGAAGGCCGGTTCGCGTAAAGCAAAATTGGGAAACCTTCGACCTCTGATGGAGCTTGTAACACCCCATTTTCTCATTAGTAATTAATTTTAATATCAGAGTTCAAAAATTGTTTTTCTTTTAAAAAGATACATCCTCAAGGGAATGCTACGTTCAACAAAACATCACTTTAATGTAGTCAACAATACTTTTCACAAATAAATTTAATTGCGTGATACATAGCACGACTTAAATGGGGCGAACCCTCTAAACATCGTTTTCTCAAACCAGTCCTACATCACCAATATATTTAAACCTAACTAAACAATAACAATACAACTATAACTACTCGTCCCCCCACAATGCTACGCATCAAAGAAATACGCCACACCCAGACTGAGTAAGGAAGAACCTTCACTCGGGATCACACCGCACGTTGTTGAGCATAAGCAACATAGAAAGCAGAAGGGTGAGTCTCTAACACATATAATAAAATGTATGATAAATATTATGCTAGAGAAAGGCAACTAGAAACACCACGTCTCAATCAACCAACACACATCATCAAGTTATGACACACCAACTCATAATCATCAAAAGACACCACCAATTTGCATGAGTGTATGCATGAATGCAACCAAACACCAAGGGTATAATGCATGAGTACCATCACCGGCTTAATGGTACCGTCATCGTCGCTATTTTGCTGTGAAGGCGTCATCGTCGCTAATGATATGAAGACCGAAGTCTACAATATCGAGGCCGAAGCCTATCATCGTCGCTAGATGCATATGAGCATGTGACTCCATGAACAATGCATCAACCACAAACAATCACATAATGTATGAATTGACACCGTCCTTTTGATACAATGGCCGAAGCCCATATCCGTCGCTTTGAGCATAACTCCAAGACCGCAGCCTTCGTCGCTTAATTCACCAACACCTCATCAATAGCACTATGGCTAACATCACCACATCGTCACTAGCTCTATGGCTTACATCAACACATCATCACTAGCTCTATGGCTACATCAACGCCTCATCACTAGCTCTATGGCTACATCAACACCTCATCACTAGCTCTATGGCTTCATCAACACCTCATCACTAGCTCTATGGCTAACATCAAACTCACCGGACACCTCGACACCAAAATAAATAGCTCTATGGCTATCGTCAACCTCACCGTCACATAGGGACCAAAACGTCACCTAAGGACCAAACGCCACCTAAGGACCAAACGTCACCTAAGGACCAAACGTCACCTAAGGACCAAACTGACTTCACCATTAAGCAACTTAGACGCACTCGGCGTCAAAGAGAACCCCAAACTGCGCCTGGTAGCAACCTGCGCTACACTAGCATCAAAACAGCACCTCGGCACACCCACACTGCACCTTGGCACACACACTCTACCCTTCGTCACACCACACTGCACTTTGGCGCACCACACTGCACCTCGGCACACACACACTACCCTTCGTCACATCACACTGCACTTTGGCGCACCACACTGCACCTCGACACACACACACACTACCCTTCGGCACATCACACTGCACTTTGGCGCAACACACTGCACCTCGGCACCCGACACACATACTCGTCAACTCCATATACTTCGACACATATACTCGTCAACTCCATATACTTCGACATACATACACTACCTCGATATATATACACTATACCTCGACAACTACACTTCAGCAACTACACTTCGACTCACACACACTTACACTTTAATACATCTACACCTACACTTCATCACACCTACACTTACACTTTAATACATCTACACCTCGGCAACACTACCTCGGTATATATACACTATACCTCGACAGCTTCACTTCGACTTAGATACACTACACCTCGACAGTACTAGATTCGACATACCTACATTTCACTTCATTACATTCATACCTCGACAATACTAGATTCGACATACCTACACTTCACTTCATTACATTAATCACTCACCTCGGTTACTCTACCTCGGTACTACACTACCTCGGTTACACTACTTCACTTGACCATCAATCACCTTGCCACACTTCCTCACTTAACCATTACTCACCTCGGTACTACACTACCTCGGTTACACTACTTCAGTTACATTCCTTCACTTTAACCATCACTCACCTCGGTTACACTACCTCGGTACTACACTACCTCGGTTACACTACTTCACTTGACCATCAATCACCTTGCCACACTTCCTCACTTAACCATTACTCACCTCGATTACTACACTACCCTCGGCTACACTACTTCACTTGACCATCAATCACCTTGCCACACTTCCTCACTTAACCATTACTCACCTCGGTTTACACTACCTCGGCTACACTACTTCACTTGACCATCAATCACCTTGCCACACTTCCTCACTTAACCATTACTCACCTCGGTACTACACTACCTCGGCTACACTACTTCACTTGACCATCAATCACCTTGCCACACTTCCTCACTTAACCATTACTCACCTCGGTACTACACTACCTCGGTTACACTACTTCAATTACACTCCTTCACTTCACCATCACTCACCTCGGTTATACTACCTTGACACCCATATACTTCACTTCAGTACTTCTACACTTCAGCACATACGTACTTTGACGCACACATACTACAACGAACACATACTCACTTCAACACACCTAATCTTCTCGGCACCCACACTTCGACTCACTATCCTTCGACGCACACACCTTCGACCTTCACAAGCTACAACGCACCTAACCCTCATCTTCCCTCTTTCCTTTGATTCTCATACTATGATCAAACTTAAACCACAATTACTACAACTCATATTCATTCTAAATTTACCCAACGCACATCAAATTAACAACAAAGGTGACAACACCAAAAAATGGCGCCCTTGCGCCTAGGGTTCCTCAGACCCATTTTCTTTTCTAGCTCTTACATATGACCAATCATCAACAACACATACACACATCACAATTTAACCAAATCGACTCAACCACAACATCAATCACACAACAAGCAACACAAACAGCTCAAACATCATCCTAAAGTCTAACCCACACATAACACTCATAATATACTCTATTATAGGTGAAAGAGAGCCCCCTTACCTTATTGAAGAAACTAGCACTCTCTCCACCAAGAATCACCAACCATCACCAACAATCCAGCTCCTCTTCCCTGAACTTGAGCTCTCCACGCCAATCTCCTCTCTTCTTCTTCTTCGAGCCATCGTCCTCTCTCTCTACTCTCTTACTTTACTCTTTGACTTTTCTTTACTTTGATTACAAATGAGCTCTCTCATCATCGACACCTCAACTTAACACATGAACATGGGCCTAATTCATGGACCTCTATTCACACCTCCTCCATTACTTGCACTACTCCCTCTTTTAATTAAATTACCACTCACTTTTTAATAACCACCACTCCTCATTTACATCAAATACCCTATCATTATTTTAATATAACCAACCAATATACCACTTAATTAAATAAATACTTGAATTATTTTTGGGGCGTTACAGAGCTCGTCAACAATGTATTCTCAAGGTAAACTTGGAGATGAGAAGGTTGAAGTTTGTTCCGCAAACAAACAGAAAATATATCTATAGTCAAGGACAATTAACTATGATGATTTCAGATGCTTTTAACTTATAAGAAAATTGTTGTTTTCAAACATATATTTTCCTCTTTCAAGATTTGAAGTTCGGTTGAAAACTTGTCTAAAGAAGGTTGAAGTAATTAACCTTCTATATGGTTTGAAAACAATAACAAGTGTAAAGAAATTTAAGCAAGTAATATGAAAAGCAAGTAATGAAACAGTAGAGTTATAGAGGTGTTGAACCAAGGTCAACTAATGGCTATAGTTGAACCAAAGCATAGGGCATGATATCTTAAAGTGTAGCAACTCGACATGATATCTTGTAAGACGCTTGACATGATATCTTAAAGCGTAGCAATTCGTAGGAGAAGCTACTTAAGCGTTCTAGACGTATGTGTTATATTGCTTTGCATAGGACGCTTGTAAGATCTCGTCACTTAAGCTTTATGATTTTTGTAGTTGAGAGATGATCTTTTAAAATGGAATTGAGCTAGGCTTGGAAAAATATGTTAGGCACAAATAATGAATAGTTGTTTTTTTAAAGAAAATAGATTCATGGCTTAATGTTTTAAAAGAACGTGTTTTTGAAGTAAAGAATCGATTCTTGATTTGGTGCATTAAGCTAGAAATTGATTTCCACTTGTTTTTAAAGCCATAAATCGATTTCCCTTTGTTTTTAAAGCCATAAATCGATTTTGAAGTAGATTGGTTTTAAAAGAACTTGTTTTGGAAAGAAAATAATCGATTGATGACTTTGTGTATTTAAAGCAAAGAATCGAATTTTCTCTCTATTTTAAAGAGAGCAAAATCAATTTGTGACTTCTTTCTTTGAAGCTATAAATTGATTTTTGACTTGTTTTTGGAAGCACAACTTGTTTTTGAAGCTAGCAATCGATTTCTCTTTTATTTCATTAAAGCTAGCAATCGATTTCTCTCCTACTTCTTTTAAGCACAAAATCGATTTCCAACTTATATTTTAGAAGCACTAAATCGATTTTCATCTTATATTTTACAAGCAATCAATCGATTTCTCACTTATCACAATAGTGTTAAAAAGTGCTCCAACGGTCACATTTTTACAATCCCTATAAATAAGATTAGGGTTTTCACGATTAAATAACAACATACAAATCTAAAAAGAAGAGAACGCTCTCACCGTCACACTCAATTTGTCACGTTCTTCATCATTGGTTATGTTGAGAATCACACTAATCCAAATCTCTCATCTCTCTCAACTACATCATTGTCATATGCTTGAGTGATTGTATCCTAGTTCTCAATTGTAAACTTTTATATTAGATAGTTGTGAAATCTTGAGAGTTTTTCTTGGGTAATTCAATTAGGGAGATTGAGTTGTAGTGAAATCCTTAGCGGGGAGCTTGGGTTCTCAATTTTGGGAAAATTGAGATTGGTGTGATAGCTATAGGCGATTGTTTGCTTATAAAACATTGAAGAAGTTATTCTCTTATAGTGGTGATTACCAAAGTTCGAAGATTGCAAAGTCGGAGGCCGAGGAGTAGGGTTTTTATCCTGAACCTCTTAAAAATCATGGTGTACTCCTTTCCCTTATCTTTACTTTGTTTTTCCTTTATAATTGTTAATTGTCATTGCATCTGATATTATTGTGCTTAGCTTTCATTATCATTGTAATTTTTTATGCCATTGTTATAGCTTGCATAGTTGTTGCATATAGTTTAAATCCTCTTTTCCACATTCGATTTAAACTAGCATCGTTAATTTTCGAAAATCAAAAAGATTTCATTTTTAGCAAATAACTTTATTCACCCCCCCCCCCAACAATTGGTATCAGAGCTAGAAATTGCATATAGAGCTTAACATCTCGCAATTTTTTTGTGATCATGGGTTCATTTATGAAAGAGGGATGTCCTTGATAGGCCACCCACATGCGATGGGACTAACTATGACTATTGGAGTATTCTAATGAAATGTCATGTGCAGGCTATAGATTTCACTTTATGGAGAATCATTGTTGATGGACCACTCACTCCTATAAGAATCAAGATTACTAAACCTGGTGTTGCTGCCAAGGGAGATATTGATAACTCTATTTTATATAGAGTTATTCATACATCCAAACCTAATAAATAGCTCTCTTTCAATCAAAGATAAGGAATAAATATAGTATTATAAGTCATATGTCAATACTTGAGTGTTTAATATGGTTAAGCTTATGATTAGGACATTTTGGATATATTGTGGTATGGTTGATGAGTTTGTTCAGTGTAGCTTTACAGGATTCACCAGCATCAGATTAACACAGTGCACCTGCACTGCAATGCACTGGATTATCACAATGCACCTTCACATGCATAGGATTGCTTGACCATCAACTTGAACCACCACTTGCTTGATGAGCTCATGTAGTCATAAAGCCATATGCAAGTTGCATATTTCGGCGCCCACCATGGAATCATAGCCTTGAAGAGTCACTCATATAGGGACACTTGCTCATCCCTTATTGGACCTCCCTCTACTATTGAGAGTGTACTTAAACTTGCCATATGACAACTTCTGAACTTAACCATGGTTACACCTCAAGTTAACTTCATCTCCAAGGAAGGGTTCACCTTTATGAATACTATATAAGGACCTTCACTCTTCACTTGAAGATATATCACAATCCATAAGTTAGATTCAAATTTCAGTAGACATAGTTAGTTTCTATTTTGTAAGAAGGAAAGGAAGGAATTGACACATCCTCCTTACCTCAATTCGTAGTATTTACTAAGTGCGAGTTCTTTGATGCACTGCATTGCTAGGAGATTTCACGCAAAGGGCTTCAACTTGTGTAACTTCTATCTTGTTGTTTCTCTTTTGTGATTTCATTTATATAAATATGACTTATTCAGTTTATATGCCTTGCAATGTCCATAATGAGCAAAACTTCTCTTAGTTGGAATGTTCTAACCATATAATGATCTTTTAAGTAAGTTTTGTGTATGTATGTGATGTGTGCACTTTAGTTCTTGCTTGATAATTATTTCAACACTTATTTTGAGATTCATCACTTAGAATAAGTAGATTTGTAAAAGCAGACAAGGTTTACAATTAAGAAACTCAAGAACTAATATGGGTGAGTGTTTTCAATAAAGGAAACTTCGTTAAAACCATGCTAAGTCCTAGACATAGGATAGTATAGTCCATAGGGTGACACTGTGGCTACTTCAAATACAAAAGTGGATTTATTTAGCATCTTAGACATAAGAGCTTGTAATGAAACTTTGAAGACTGTGATTGAAAGGCACATTGCAATTGCAACAGCATTCAGTGCACCTGCATCACATACTGCAGTGAACATTTGAAAGTGATTTACTTGGTGAAGACATTTCAACTATTATTTCTCCATTGCATCACCACTACTTTCATTATATTTTATTTACAAAGTTGTAACATACACCACACCTCAATATTGTTATTACTTGGTTACCTTACACTAGTTACATTGTATTAAAGCTTCAAGACTTAATCCAATCCCTGTAGGTTCGATCTTTTATACTACTTGTTTGTGACTGTGTATACTTGCACACCTTTACCACACCAAGTTTTTGGCGTCGTTGCTGGGTATTGTAATTAATTTTTAAAGTTTAGATATATTGTAATCTATAGTTTTATTACTCTGGTATTTTTGTTTCTGATATGCAGGAGCACCTGGTGCTTTAGCATATGCATAGAACCAGAACACCAGAATTCAGTTTAGATCCTGAGATAGAGAGAAGATATAGGAGATTACTAAGAATCCAAAAACAAAGAAATCAAGGCTGCAGAAATACAATGTCTCACAATGAAGGACAAGGCTCAAATCAAGATTCTGAAGAAATCACCGAGATCAATTCATTCACATGGATCCAATAGGTATGATAAATGATAGAGATATGCCTATGAGGGACTATGCTCAGTTTGATCATCAAAACATGCAAACTAGCATAGCAAGACCTCATATAGATGTTGTGCATTTTGAATTTAAGCCTATGATATTTTAAATGCTACAAACAATTGGTCAATTTGGTGGATTTCCTCATGAGGATCCCCATTTGCACTTAAAACAATTTTTAGAAGTATGTAGTAACTTTATCATTCCTGGTGTTAGTGAAGATGCATTTAGACTAAGGTTGTTTCCTTATTCTTTGAAAGATAGAGCTAAGGCTTGGTTGAATCCCTTAGAGCCTAACTCTATCCATTCATGGAATGAAATGACTAAAAAGTTTTTAGGAAAATACTTTCCACCTATTAAAAATTCGAAATGAGAACGATATTACATCTTTTAGACAAAAGAATTTGAATCATTGTTTGAAACATGGGAAAGATGGAAGGAACTTTTGAGAAAATGTTCCCATCATGGTTTACTTGTTATTATTCAAATGGAAACATTTTACAATGGTTTAGAACCTCAAACCAGAATAATGTTTGATGCATCTTACGGGGAGTGTTATTAAATCTATCATACAACGAAGCATGTGAATTGATTGAGAGGATAACATCAAATAGCTCTAGTTGGCCTACTGAGAGGGTGGGTGCCCAAAAGAAAACATTAGGGGTACATGAAATTAGTGAAGTACCATCCATATCTGCCAAGGTAGCCTCTTTAGCAAACATGATAAAAAAAACTTCACTTCAACTAGTGCACCTGCGTCTAGTGCACCTGCATTGACAGAAAGCACCACATCAGCCATAGAACAAGCACCTCCAGGAACAATTAGTTGTGTCTATTGTGGGGGAGGTCATGTGTATGAGGAATGTCCTAGCAACCCTATTTCTGTCAATTATGTAGGATACAATAATAATAGAAACAATAATCCTTATTCCAACACCTATAATCCTGGTTGGAGGAACTATCAAAATTTTAGATGGAGCAATAATGGTGCACCTACACCAAATGTTGTACCAGTTATACCACCAGGGTTCCAATCTCAAAACTACCAGAAACCACCTCAACCTGCCAATAATAATTTTTTAGAAAACATGCTCAAATCCTTTATAACTGAAGCTAGTACAGCTAGGAAAGCACAAGATGCTTCAATAAAGAATTTAGAGAATCAAGTGGAGAAATTAGACACAGCTGTGTATCAGAGACCTCTTGGTACTCTTCCCTACAGAAGCTACCACTTCACAAAGGCAAGGTAAGGAACATATAAAAGCCATTTCCTTAAGAAGTGGGAAAGATCTTTCAGAACCACATGAGATTGAAGGTGACGGTGAGGAAGAATATGAAAAAAAACCAGAAAAGAAAAAAGATCACACAATGCAGAGCCATCTTATGCTCCTGCATCCAAAGAAGTTCATGTGCCACAACCAATGTTAGTACTTGAATACCTTCCTCCTCCTTATCCACAAAGATTGAAAAAAGCTCATGAGGAGAAGCAATTTAGTAAATTCCTTGAAGTAATGAAACAATTGCATATCAATGTTCCCTTAGTAGAACCACTTCAACAAATGCCAAACTATGCATAATATATGAAAGATGTGCTTACCAAAAGAAAAAGATTAGGGGAATTTGAAACAATTGCTATGTCAAAAGAATGTAGTTTACTTATGCAAAACAAAATTCCTAGGAAGTTGAAGGATCCAAGCAGTTTCACAATTCCATTTTCAATTGGAATTTATACTTTGATCGTGCTCTATGTGATTTAGGTGCAAGTATCAACTTGATGCCTAAATCCATATTCAACCAGCTTGGAATTGGGAATGTTAGGCCAACAACTTCGACACTTCAATCAATTAGTAGATAGATCAATCCTATTCAGAAGGAATTATTGAAGATATATTTGTTAGGGTTGACAAGTTTGTATTCCCTGCAGATTTTGTTATTCTTGACTTTGATGCAGATAAAGAAGTGTCCATTATCCTAGGTAGACCATTCTTAGCAACTGGAAAAAAATTGATAGATGTACAAAAAGGAGAACTAACTATGAGAGTAAATGATCAAAAGGTGAAATTCAATGTGATGAATGCTTTGAAATATCCTATTGAGGATGTTGAAGAATGTTCACCCATAATTTCCCTAGATCAATTGTTTGAAAAAAAAACTTTTATAAACAGTATGATCATTTGGTCAGTGTAGTTGCACTTGATGCACCTGCACTGCTAGATGAGGAATTACTGGAACAAAAAGATCTGCCAATAGAAAACTCGTAAGGAAGTGTGGGCAAGAACTTATGAACCTCTCAATCTTGAGGATCCAACCCTCAAGAAAATTCTACCATCAATAGAACAACCTCCAAAGCTAGAATTAAAAGAATTGCCTAAACATTTAAAGTAATTTTTCTTAGGGAAAAATGAGACCCTTCCAGTAATCATTGCCTCTGATTTATCACAAGAACAAGAGCATGATCTCATTAGTACTTTGAGAAAGCAAAAGAAAGCAATAGGATGGCAAATGGCAAATGGTAGATATCAAATGAATTAGTCCTTCAATATGCATGCACATAATCATATTAGAGGAAAACTCTAAGAACAATATAGAGAGACAAAGAAGACTAAATCCTATAATGAAAGAGGTTATAAAGAAAGAAATCATTAAGTGGCTAGATGTTGGAATCATATACCCCATATTAGACAGTGCATGGGTTAATACCAATGAAAAGAATGAGTTAATACCAACTAGGACTGTTACAGGTTGGAGGATATGTATGGATTATAGGAAACTCAATAAGGCTACCAAAAAGGATCACTTTCCTTTACCATTCATAGACCAAATGTTAGATAGGTTAGCAGGAAAAAAGTTTTATTGTTTCTTAGATGGATACTCAGGTTATAACCAAATAGCCATAGAGCCTAAGGACCAACATAAAACCATCTTTACATGTCCTTATGGCATTTGGATTGTGTAATGCACCTGTAACATTCCAAAGATGCACGATGTCAATATTCTCAGAATTCATTAAGCAATCAATGGAAGTATTCATGGATAATTTCTCAGTCTTTGGAGAAACATTCCATCTTTTTTTATCAAACTTGGAACAAATTCTCAAAAGATGTGAAGAAACAAATTTAGTTTTGAACTGGGAAAAGTGTCATTTTATGGTGCTAGAACATATGTTGACCAAGATACTTCAAAGACAAGAGGAGGGGTGAATTGTGAACTTAAAAAAATAGTGATTAAAAACAAACACTTAAATAAAAATTAATCAAAATAAAATAAAGTGTTTAGAAAAGGTTTGAATTAAGTAAGAAATGATAAATAAAGATGATGAAACAAATAATAACAAAAATAAATTGTAAAGGAAAATAAAAGAGATAAAGGAAAAGGAAATAGACACACGGAAATTTATCCTGGTTCGGCCACTCTTGAGACCTACGTCCAGTCCCCAAGGCAAAACCACCAAGGGATTTTAATCACTAAAGCACTAGCTTTTAGAAACAAGTTCAGCTGGAAATCTTTACAACCGAACAGCACTCTCCACACAAAATCGGGATATCACCTCCCTAAGTGGAAGAGCCTCAAAACCAAGAGATATCACCTCGCTTGAATAACTTGGAATCACACCCAAAAACAAAAACCAACAAGGATTAAAATAAAACACTCAATAGTGTAGATATTGAACAAATTGAAGTACAATACAACTCAAACTATGTGGATTATAAAGCTCTCAAATAAAATATTAGTAAGTGAAAAATGAATGAGAGTGATGAAAAGATAAATTTGATATAGTTCCATTGCAAAAATGAGTTGTTCAAGAAAGCTACCACAAACCTCCTATTTATAAATAAGATAAGATGCAATGAAAGAGCCTAAGAAATAATTACAAACAAATTCCAACGGCTCCTCAAAAAAATTATTCCAACAGTAACAGTAATAAAGAATTGCCATTTTGATTTTGGGCTGATATCAAAAGAGCATTTGATAATTGGAAAAATGGATCATGCTATATCCCATATATAGCCATTTGATTTAAAAAATAAAAAATAAAACCCTCAATTCTATCCCTTGGAAAAAATCGTTGGAAATGAATTTACATTCCAAAACTCAAAAATATCATAATGGCTAAAACTGAATCCCGTGTGGGCTTATTCAAAAATATTGAAATTAATTCACATCATAGTATATATTAGAGAAAACATGATAATAGGATTTGGCCATAAAGAAAATAGGTGAAGCACATATGAAAGGCACGAGTTATAATGCAATCATTTGTAAACATAGAATAGTCCTTTCAATAATTAATTAAAGTTTTAAAAATATTTTCATGCAAAACATATTTTTATGAAAAATAGTGCAAGTGTGATATATTTTATTTTATTGAGCTTTAATTCCACTTACACATATATCCTAGGACATAAAATAAAAATTATATAACCAAACAAATCTTGACTTGAGAGCTTGATCTCCTTTTCCGCTTTTTGCAATCTTGACCATTTATGATTTCTTTTGTCAATCATCAAAACAAGACTATTTCTGTTAAGGCATATATTCACAACATAGAGTCTCAAAGAAAGGTCCTGAGGTAGATAAAGCCAAAATTGAGGTAATTGAGAAACAACCACCACCAAGTACAGTCAAGGGTATTAGGAGCTTCTTAGGCCATGCAGGTTTCTATAGAAGATTTATCAATGATTTTTCAAAAATCTCAAAGCCATTATGTATGCTTCGGCAACATGATGCACATTTCAAATTTAATGAATCTTGTATGGAAGCATTTCTTAATCTCAAAAAGGCATTGGTGATTGCACCAGTAATTATTATACTTGATTGGATCAGACCATTTGAATTAATGTGTGATTCTAGTGATTTTGACGTAGGAGCAGTCTTAGGGCAAATGTATGATAAAGTTTTTCATTCTATTTATTATGCTAGCAAGACATTAATTGAAAGCTCAAGTAAACTATACAGTAACAGAAAAAGAATTATTAGCAGTGGTTTTTGCATTTGAAAAATTTAGATCATACTCAGTTGGCACTAAAGTAATAGTTTACACTGATCATTCTGCCATTAAGTATATTATTGCAAAGAAAGATGCAAAGCCAAGGTTAATAAGATGGGTTCTCCTCCTTCAAGAATTTGATCTTGAAATTAGTGATAAGAAGGGGGTGGAGAACCAAGTTGGTGACCATTTATCAAGACTTGAAGATGAAGAAACGGGTACACAAGAAGAGGAGATCAAGGAAATTTTCCTGATGAGAAATTGTTAGCAACCACAGTAACTGCACCTAGTGTACCTGTACTGGCAAAAAGCAATGCAGGAGCTTCTAAGGCAGTTGCACCATGGTTTACTGATATAGTAAACTTCCTTGTGAGTAAAGTTGTTCCAGTAAACATGACATATCAACAAATATGAATGTTCTTCCATATATTGAAACAATACTATTGGGATGATCCTTTTCTATACAAAATGTGTCTGGATCAATTGATGAGGAAATGCATACCTGAAGAAGAACAGCAAGCAGTGATCCTGCACTGCCATGCTACACCATATGGAGGACACTTTGGAAGCACAAGAACAACAGCTAAGGTATTACAGTCAGGTTATTATTGGCCTACTTTATTTAGAGATGCATATTTTATGGTCAAGAACTGTGACAAATGTCAAAGAGCTGGAAATATTTCTGAAAAACATGAAATGCCAAGAACCAATATTTTAGAAATTGAACTTTTTGATGTATGGGGAGTGGATTTCATGGGACCTTTTCCACCCTCTTTTGGTAATTTGTATATCTTAGTAGCCGTTGATTATGTGTCCAAATGGGTAGAAGTAGTAGCATTACCTAATAATGATGCAAAATTAGTAAGTAAGTTCCTTCAAGGAACATCTTAGCTTGATTTGGAACCCCTAGAGCTATTATTAATGATGAAGGTTCACATTTTTGCAATAAAACCATTGAAAACCTTCTAGCTAAGTATGGGGTTAAACATAAAATTGCTACAGCTTACCACCCTCAAACAAGTGACAAGCAGAATTATCTAATAGGGAAATTAAAAGAATGCTAGAGAAAATGGTAAGTCCCACAAGGAAAGATTGGTCTTTGCATTTAGATGAAGCATTGTGGGCATATAGGACAGCATTTAGGACACCATTAGGAATGTCTCCCTATATGATAGTTTATGGCAAAGCATGTCATTTGCATGTGGAATTAGAGAACAAATCATATTGGGCTATCAAAAATCTCAATTTTGATCAAAACAAAGCAGGTGCACAAAGGTTTTTAGAGCTTAATGAATTATAAAGCTAAAACCAAAGCATGACATGACAAAAGAATCCAAAGAAGAGAATTGAAAGAAGGAGGATTGGTTCTGTTATACAACTCTAGGTTGAAGTTATTCCCTGGAAAGCATAGATCAAGGTGGTCAGGACCATTCAAACTAGTCAAATTATATCTACATGGTGCAGTTGATCTGTTAGATGAAACCTCAAACACCATTTTCAAGGTAAATGGCCAAAGAGTGAAAATGTACTATGGTGAACAAGTGGTGAGAGACAAGATCACCACTCATCTTCAAAATCTCTAGATGGAAGAGATTAGTCAGGATGTAAGACTCTTAAAACAAACGCTCAATGGAAGGAAACCCATCATTTTTAAGTTTTAAGTATGTATTTTGTTCAATTTTATGTTTTCAAGTGTTTTGTAGAAATGCATGATACTCAGTGCAGCTGCATTGTAATGCACCTGCACTGCAAAAAGACAATGCACCTATATCAGAGTTTCACACTTAAGAAAAATGTTCATTTGCTTAAAATTGGCAACTCATCAAAAGATTGATCAGTGAATTAGAGAATTAATTATGTGTTTTGAGGGTGAATTGAACACGTGGAGGCTTGCATGTATCCCACGCCAAGACTGGAAAAGATTCAATCCACTTCTTGACCTGCTTCTTAGGTCCTAACGGCTACTAACCCATCAAATCACTCTCCACTAACTTCTCCCCTTACCATAAAAACCACCCTCATATGATCACCACTTTTCATTCATTTCCTTACTCAAACACAAATCAAAACATTACCCTCACATTCCTTCAAGATCATCCATCTTCTACATTGCGCAAATCATCAATTTGAACAACCACCATGACAAAGAAGCAAACATCATCCAAATCATCAGGCAAGCGAGCAACAATTGCAAAAGCTTCATCTTAGCAAGGCAAGAAGAAACAAGCCAATGCATCTGCATTGAGGAAGGAATCAAATGAAAATCTGTTGAAAATGCAAATTTTTCCTGAGAGAGGCTACAACCTTCAAAAACAATCCCCTCATTCATGTCAAGTGTGGCGCATCTGTATTGGGACAATTTTGTGCTACCTAGAGGAGCATACATTGAAGCCATTGTCACAGAGTTCTATGAGGGGTCATTGAAGAAGAAGGAGTTGAACCATCCTATACTTCGATGGATAGAGGTAAGATTGTTAGTTTCAATCCTTGGAAAATTAATGAACATTATGTGTTAAAGTATAGGCTAAAAGGTACTTTTAGTCCCTGCAAATGTCAAGAAAATCCAGTTTAGTCCTTGCAATTCCAAAATTTTTAAAATAGTCCCTGCAATTAGTAAACGTTACTACTTTAGTCCCTACTGTTACTACTTTAGTCCCTGCAATTCCATTTAAAAGGTACTTTTAGTCCCTGCAAATGTCAAGAAAATCCAGTTTAGTCCTAAGAAGGATATGCTAGGTGTAAAAAGTAGGATAACAGAACAAGGGGTTGTTTGGGAAAAGTTTACTCTTACTGAGATGAAAATGAGTACATATATGATTGATGAACTTGGTAATTGGCATTTGTTCATGGCAACATCAATCTTACCCTCATCACATACATATACATTGACCAAGGAGAGATTGATCCTCATGGATACAATCTTATCCGAGGGTAATGTTGACATTTGTAGATTGATTGATAGAGAAATCCTTACATGCAAAGCTAAATCAAAGGGATGTCTATTTTCCCCTATCTCATTACCGAGCTTTCCATGAAAGAGGGAGTACCAATTGCTGCCAACGAGCAAAGTAAGTTCCCACCAGGACCACTAAATGTAGAGATGAATGAGAGAATGAGAATGGCTAAAGGAAACACTTCTGCAGTGCAAAAGAGCATTTCATGCAGAAGCAAGTTGCAGCATGGAAGTTTCAAGATGAACAACACAACTGGCTTCAACTTGTGTTTCAGAAGCTTTCTAATGCATTAGGTAATGTGGAGACACATGTGTTCCCTAGTTGGGTAATAAGAACAAATGAAGAAGGGGAGAAGGAAGCTAATGATGTGGAGGAATAGAAGGAAGAGGAACCATTAGAAAGAAAAAGAGTGACAAGAAAGCAAGTTAAGGGTAAGAAGAAAATAGTAATAGAGTCTGAAGTGGAAGAATTGTATGACTCTGAGACTGAGGAAGATGAAGAGGTACAGAGACCTGCGAAGGAGATGGAGAAAAATGAAGAAGAGGAAGATAGTAATAGTGAAGAAGAAAGTGACATGTCAGAGGAAGGAGGTGTAGATATGGAAAAAGTAGCAAGACAAAAATATGCCAAAACACCACCACCAGTGCAACAACAAATCACTCCCCCACCACCAACACCATCACCAATTCCATCACCTACTCAATCACCTCCCAAATACAAACATCACCCCAACCAAAGTCACAAATACCCTCCCTTCATAAGCCACAAATTCGTCACCACCACCACCACAATCCCCTCTCTCTCAATCCACACAACAAGAACTGGAGCTAGAGCAAATAAAAAATGAACCAATCATCCCAGACCCTAGCCTAATCATCACTAATTTACCACCAACAAATCCATCCATTCCAACCAGCCCAACCACAATTATTTCTAATGTCGTCTCTTCTGTTGAGAAGGACTCTTTGCAGGAAAATGAAAGAGAAGCAGAACAAGAAGCTGATAAGGAGAGCTCAGGTGATCAACAAGCTAATGTAGAACCAGCTGAGATTCATGTTAATGCACATGCACCAGATGCTAGTGCATCACAGGAAGCTGAAACTATCACCATCATTCCATCTAAGAAGAAGACAACTATAAAGCTGGTATTTGAGCAATTTGCTATTAAAAAGAGAGAAAAACTTGGCAACACTCAAATATTTTTCAAGAAGCCTGCAGATAAGACACCAAAAAGGAAGCTGCTAACTGATGCTCAGAAGAGTGATGAAGCTGCACCAGTGCCTGCATCCATGCCTAAGAAGAGTGATGCATCTGCATAAGGGGTTGAAACACCAACTTCTACAGAGCAACCAAAACAGAAGAAGATGAAAACCAAGTACACACCACCAGTGAGGCAAAGCACCAGGCTTAAGAGTGGAGCCAAGAAATAAGCATCACTTTGTTGTGCTTATGTGTTTTAACTGTTTTTGTGAACTTCTATTTTTATTCCCAGGTTGTTAAACTAACCCCCCTCCCCCTATTTTGAACTACTACTCTATTTTGAACCTCCAACAAGTAGTGAGGACACTGCTAACTTTTAAGTTGGGGGGAGACTTATTTTATATAAAAAGTATGCATGTTTTATAAATGTGTGTTTTTATTCATGTGTGTTTTTAAGTAAGTAGTATTAGTTGTACTTAACAAAGTAGTATTTTTATACATAAAACTATTTTTCCGAATAGGATTTTCTCTTTTTAAAATAGTAGAAGGTATGAAAAATACTATGATTGTTTAAGCTGTTTGATAATTTAGAAGCATGATCAGCTTGAATTTTTTTTAGAAAAGCAGCAATGCAATTCTGTGGATGGACTTTTAATGACTAAAGGAGAAAAAAAGCCTTATTTCTTAAGAATAACCAAATTTATTTTTACTTCAAC
Organism: Oxytropis ochrocephala; assembly: GCA_020916435.1. Taxonomy (NCBI): domain Eukaryota; kingdom Viridiplantae; phylum Streptophyta; class Magnoliopsida; order Fabales; family Fabaceae; genus Oxytropis; species Oxytropis ochrocephala. Next base: position 53,515,948 of record CM037088.1, read on the forward strand.
ACCTCAGAACTGAGTTTTAAAAAGAACCTTGCTATTTGAAGACTAATCTGATGCAAGGGGATTATTTAGTAAGATTAGGTCAAATCAAATTTTTACTAAAAAGTTGGAATAGCTTAAAGAATTAAGTTTGGGGTGTTTTATGAAAATTAAGGCTGAGTTTGAAGAGTTTAGAGTAGTCAATGTTATAGGTTACAAAGTTGTATTACAAAAAGTCTCAAAAATGTTGTAAAGCTATATTGACTTGAATTATATGTTGTACCCGTTCCAAAAGGCATTAGAAAAGAGAAAAAGAAAGAAAAAGAAAAAATAAAAGAAAAAGAAAAAAATAAAAATGCAAAAGGGGGTCAGTGAGGATGGAAATATAAGCTATAAAAAGTCTTGTAAAACAACAACTGTGCAGGAGCACAATGCAACTGCACTGAAGAAATAATGATGCAGGAATACACAACGCATCTGCACTTCAATAAAAGTGATGCACCTGCGTCAGAAGAACCACAAAATAGGACATAGTGCATTGACTCAATAGCTTTGAAAAACTCAACTAAGCCCTTTTTTGAGCTTAGAACCTCCCAATACTTGAGGAATTTGTTAGTCTAGTCTTTCTATTGAAAAAAAATAAATTGGGCATTACCAAAGGTAAACTAATCTTTTCAAAGGCTAGGAAAAAAATTTCACTTAGTTTTGGAACTAATCTCAACTTAGTGAGACACACACTCACACAAAAGAGTTTTAATAACTTTGGTCATTTTGAGAAATAAAGGCACAAGAAATATTACTGAAAAATGAAGTTCATAGAAGGCATCTCATGAAAATCCAAACTCTAAGCTGATCTATCTTCTTAAATTATGCAAAATGTTTAGTTTTCCTTTGTCATTACTTGAGGACAAACAATAACTCTATTTTATATAGAGTTATGCATACACCTAAACCTAAGAAATTGCTCTCTTTCAAGCAAATATAAGGAATAAATATAGTATTATAAGTAATATGTCAATACTTGAGTGTTTAATATGGTTAAGCTTATGATTAGGCCATTTTGGATATATTTTGGTATGTTTGATGAGTTTGTTCAGTGTAGCTTTACAGGATGCACCAACATCAGATTAACACAGTGCACCTAGGTGCACTACAATGCACCTGCACTGAATTATCACAATGCACCTACACTGGAACTCCACATGCTTAGGATTGCTTGACCATCAACTTGCACCACCACTTGCTTGATGACCTCATGCTTTGTCATAAAGCCATTTGCAAGTTGCATATTTCGGCGCCCACCATGGAAGCATAGCCTTGAAGAGTCACTCATATAGGGACACTTGCTCATCCCTTATTGGACCTCCCTCTACTATTGAGTGTGTACTTCAACTTGCCATATGACATCTTCTGAACTTAACCATGGTTAGACCTCAAGTTAACTTCATCTCCAATGAAGGGTTCACCTTTATGAAGACTACATAGGGACCTTCACTCTTCTCTTGAAGATATATCACAATCCATAAGTTAGATTCAAATTTCAATAGACATAGTTAGTTTCTATTTTGTAAAAAGGAAAGGAAGGAATTGACACATCCTCCTTACCTCAATTCGTAGTATTTACTAAGTGCAGAGTAGCCGATGCACCTGCACTGCTAGGAGATTTCATGCAAAGGGCTCAACTTGTGTAACTTCTATCTTGTTGTTTCTCTTTTGTGATTTCATTTATATAAATATGACTTATTCAGTTTATATATGCCTTGCAATGTCCATCATGAGCTAAACTTCTCTTAGTTGGAATGTTCTAACCATATTGATCGTACCTTGACCAATGAGGAGTTGAAGTGTTGATTGATTCGTCTATGGGCCGGTCGTTGAATGAGTGAAAGGACTGGTCCTGGCTTCACGCGTTGAGCACCTCGGGTGGTACCTGCAAAGACACTCCGACGATCTAGTGAGAGGTCGCCGGGCGAGATAGCACAAGGTTAGAGAACGTGCACGACACCATATGCGAATGGCGATATATATCGCGCGAGGTCCGACCGCTTTTGCAAAGATTTCGGCCGGCGAATTGCGCTCCAAGCGCCGTGTTTGGGCCGACGAGATGGGTTGGGCCGCAGGTCCAATTGCTGTTGGCAGTCCTCGTAATTGCTAATACACCCAGGAACAGTTGCCCCCCAAGCCTAGGTCGCTTAAGAGCGGGCTGAGGCTTGAATCGATGCCCTGTGGAGTGAAGTTATCTTGACGAAACGCGCGCCGTTGCTTTCATCGTAGGCGGTGTCGACCGCTTGTCAACCATCGGCCGCGGCTTTGCCGTGGACGGTTGGTCTTTACCGACATTTAAGACGTGACGTTTGGTGTTTCCGAGGCTGTCTGGAGACAACCATTGGTGAGAAGACGAAGCGTTGTGACTCTTCGTATCCCGGTCCCCTTCGCGCCAGAAATTTACACTATAAATAGCCCTTCTGCAGAATTCATTTCTCACACTTCCAAGAATTGCTCGCTAACGACCGACTCGTCTGCCGCCGACCTGCATCCGAAGCTGTTTTTGTCTACTAGCGACCGGTCCACCACATCTACTTAAGGTATGGATCGATCTCTCCCTTTACTTTTTAAGCTTGAGTTTTTTCTTGAAAGTACTTCGTGCTTTTCCACGCCTCGTGATAGGGGTGTCGTCGAGGATGGCCACTCGCCTCTCATGAGTGCTTTGCTCGATCGACCGACTCGATCCCTTTATCACAGTGTTTGTGTATGCCACGGACGGTTAATCGCCTGTATTCCCGAAAAACCGTCCCGCCTTTCGCCACATACATGTCGAGGCGGCGAGCGAGCCCAAGTCGCTTCGGGCGACAAAGGTTCTAGCTTTTCAAGCGCTTCCTCGAGCAAAGACGGGCTCGAAGTTCTCGCTCTTCCGGTCGGGATCGCCAGCTCCCAAGAGTATCGTTCCGTGTCCGTCCCATTCTCGCCGAAGCGGCCGAGCAACTCTCCACCGCCCGAGGACGTTGTATCCCGAGTGGAGGAGAAGAAGAAGACGCCGATGTGATTATCATTGATGATGACGAGGCGCAGAGTGCCGCCCCGATCCGTGGACGAGGAGATGGTGGAGGCCGGGCGCGCCGAGCCAAGAAGTCCAAGGAGAAGAGGTGATTCACCCGAAGTCGATATTTCTGGTCTGAATGCCAACGTCGGAGGGTCGAACGAAGGGTCGGCCGAAGTCCAAGCCGATGTAGCTCGAGATGTATCTGATATGTCTTGGGTATCGGAGACTCTTCGCTCTAATAGGAGCATTATTACAATCGGCCACGATGCTTTGCCCGATCTACGGAGCCACCTTGAAGACTCACCGGGCTGGAGGGTAAGAGGCATGAAGGAGGGCAAAGATATCGCGACTTATTCTTCCAACTTCAAGTTCACGATGTATCGGCTCGTGTTCGAGAAGATGAAGATTACCCCTCCTTTTACCGAATTCCAACGCGACGTTCTCACGCCATATTGGGTCGCCTTCTCCGCCTTCATCCAAACGCATGGACGCTTTTAAAGACTTTCGAGGTGTCACGACTGCCGGGTCGGCCGGTGTCGATGATGCTTTTCTTTGCTATCTTTGAGCTGAGCTGGCTCAGAGAGAAGGCCAACAAGGAGAAGAGGGAGCAAGTTTCCTTCAAGATGCAGAAGACCCACCACCGATTTTTCAAAGCATTCCAGGAGTCGTTGGGAGCGGCCTGGAAAAGCCAGTATTTCTGGATCGTTCCCACCGAGGAGGCCGGGCAAGCGCCGCTTACAAGTTCAACCGGACGGATGCTAGGTCCCCTTATTTCCCAATCATGTGGAACGAGGCTCACTTCTGCAGGCGGCCTGGGGATTACATTTACTCAACCAAAGATTTGGGGGAGGCCGACCTGCAAACTCTGGACATGATCAAGGCGCTGGCGGGCATGATGCGTCCAGATCCTAAGGGCGACATACCTTGCCGACCCTTTGTCTTGTACGAAGGCCAAGCCTTGGAGGTCGAGATCGGTTTGCCTTTAATCCTTGTCTTTATATTTTTGCTGTCAGTCTTGTCAATCTTTTATTCTAACTCATAGCTCGTTATTTCGCAGAAAGAATGGCCGCAAAAAATCGACTCGCTTCGCCTCCGCCCCAAGCTCGAAGGAGGGCTAAGAGATTTGACGCTTCTCGGTCGGGGATAACCCCAATCTTCCTCAAAAGTCCCCAAACTCCTAAGAGCCAAGGGAAGAAGCCGGTCGGCAGCTCCTGGCCGCCTCCCCGGTCTTGCGATCGCTCACCCAAGCGGGCCAAGCGTGATGGTCGGGTCCCGCCCTGCAACGGAGGAGATTCCTATCATCTCGCTCAAAGCTTGGGTACGGCCGATTTGGAACAAGATGTAAGAAACCCATGGCGCTCGCGCGCTTCTCTCGCATGGGGGGTCGAGAAATTCATGGCGAGCTGGTGGCCGAATCGACGGTAATTTTATTTTCTTAGTCTTGTACTCTTCAACTTACCTTTGTTCGACCGACTAACCACCCTTCGACTGATTTGCAGTAAGGACAAGGCTTTAGCCGAGGCGCAGCAAAAAAATATGACAAGCTTGCCCGGTCGAAGAAGGAGGCCTCAAACGGGGAGGACGACCGGGCCAAGCTGGCAAAGAGGAACAAGGAGCTTGCTGCTCAGGTCGCTACTTTGAAGGCTGATCTTGATGCTACGGGGAAGCGGGAGGCCAATTGGGTGGCAGAGAAGGCCGAGCTGGAGGAAAAGATCCGAAGGTGGCCCAGCCGGTCGGAGAGGCTGCAATTGAGCAATTTTACAATGCTCTTGGCCAGCGCGGTATTGAATTCGATCAAGATCAATTTCGATGAAAACATGATCGCTTCCACGCACTACGCTGACAACAACAAGATCATGTTGCTTGCAGAAGTCGACGAGCAAGGCAATGTCGTTCGCCCGGCCACCATCCTCTTTTAAAGCCCGCCTGCGAGCGGTGTAATTTTTGTAACCGCTTAACTTGCCTTCGGGCACTCAATTTCTCGCGCCGTGCGCTTTTTCACCCGTGGGCGCTGGCCGACCAAGGCCCCGTGTTTGTAATGACAATTTATTTCTGCTTAATTACGCTGCTCAAATTTATATTGCTATGTCCGCGCATTTCTTGCATTCATTCGCCTTAGTCATTTCGAACTTGTGGGTCGCTCGGTGGCCGCTTTCGTGCTACTGATAGCGCCGCTTATGGTTGCTTTTCTTTACGCGCCTTGTATGTTTATTTTTCTCTAAGTCTTCGAGTTTTAAGACCGCTCGGTCATCGCTTGCGCTTTCATTTCAAAGCACTCATTCTTTGATAAGTTTTAATATCCCAACGGGGCCTTGATCGCTTTCGGCGACCCCCAATCGAGCCCTTTCGATGGCATTTATTGGGACCATACCGATGGTCGCCGAGATAGGTCGTTTCGACGGTCCTAATAGGATGGGTTATTGCTTAACCCTTAGGCCATTTCGATGGCACTCGGTTGGGACCATTTCGATGGTCGCTCGACTTAGATCGTTTCGACGATCTAAGGTTTGCGGGTTTTAACCCTTGGGCCATTTCGATGGCACTCGATTGGGACCATTTCGATGGTCGCTCGATTTAGATCGTTTCGACGATCTAAGGTTTCATGGTTTTACCTTGGGCCATTTCGATGGCACTCGATCGACCATTTCGATGGTCGCTCGGTTTAAATCGTTTCGACGATCTAATCAACTTTGATAAATCTTCGATCGCTCCTTTGCCACGGGCAATCTTGAGCGACCGGTCATACATTCTTGCGAGAAAGTAAATAACACATCATATTTCTAAAGGTCAGGCCTCTGTAAAAAACCCAGTGGGAAAAAGAGCGCCTGCCTGCTTTTCATTAATAGGTCGGTCGGTATTACATTCAAATCTTTGTTACATTCAAACGTAATATTTCCTGAGTTTTTCTGCATTCCATGTTCTGGGGATAGTCGCCCATCCATGGTTTCCACTAAGTAAGCCCCCTTTCCAGCCTTGTTGATGACCTGTATGGACCTTCCCAATTTGTGCGAGCTTCCCCTTAGCGCAGCATTCTTATTTCCCACGTCGGCCGCCTTAGAACGAGTGGCCGACCGTGAATTCTCTCTTTTGAACCCGAGCGTTGTACCTGGCTGCGACCTTCTGTTTGATCAATTGCTCTCTTAGCGAAGCTTGGGTGCGCAGTTCTTCAATTAGGTCCAATTCTTCTCGGATAGCTCGGTCGTTGTCAACCACCGTAGGGGTTTCAAGTCCTCCAATTCACTCGCCCATTTCTATGGGTATCACGGCATCGATTCGTACACCAATCGGGCGGCGACTCCCTGGCCGATGAATGAGGGTCGCCCCGTAGGCCCATAGAACGGATTGCGCTCTTTCGACCCGATTCCCCTTTGCTTCATCCGGGCTTCGCTTTAACCCACGTAGGATAACTCATTGGCCGCTTGCCTACCGCCGTTTATCGAGGATGCTCGACCGAGGTAAAGCGCCGCTTTAACCCCTAAGTCGGCCAACATTTCTCTAAATCTTTTATCGCGAACCGGGTACCGCTGTCGCTATCAATTGGCCGGGGATCCCAAAACGGGCTAGCACACACCGTCCAAAGAACTTGCTGACTTTGGCCGATGTGATCGTTGCAAGCGGCTCGGCCTCGATCCACTTAGTAAAGTAATCTACTGCCACGATCAAGAACTTGAACCGACTGGAGCGGGTGGAAACGGGCCTAGAAGATCCATGCCCCACCAAAGTAACGGCCAAGGTGAGACAAGACTTTGTAATTCGAGGAAGGTGCAATGTGGACATCGCATGTACTTGGCATTTCTTGCATTTTTGAACGAGCTTCTTGGCGTCCTCATCCATGGTCGGCCAGTAATAGCCGGCCCTGAGGGCTTTCTTTGCTAAGGAACGTGCCCCTTGGTGGCTCCCACAAACACCTTCGTGAATATCTCGTAGAACATGGTCGGCTTCGACCGACGTAAGACACCTCAATAACGGGGCGAACCCCTTCTATATAACTTTCCTTCTATCACAGAGTATTTGGTCGCCCGAGCCTCACCAATTTAGCTCGCTTCGGTCGCTTCGGTTCTTCACCTTCAACGATGTACCTTAGGATAGGGCGATCCAATCAATCGAAACTGACACAAAGAACGGCCAAAGGATCGGTTGGCTTCGGTCGACACACTCGGCCGATTTAACGCCTCTCTGAATCAAACTCCCGTGATTTCCGAGTCTTGGTACTTGCAAGCTTTGATAATATATCCGCTCGAACATTTTCGGTCCGAGGCACATGTACCACTTTCACTTTCGGTCGAATCGCTGAGCGCTTCTCTCACTTGCTAGATAACTTTTCAAAGACGTCGCCTTTAGCGTCATATAATTCTTTGATCTGCGCGACTACGAGTAGGAATCGATCTCGAGTTCAACCCGGCCGACATTGAAATCTCTCGCGAGTCAAGGCCGCCTATGCATGCCTCGTACTCGACCGGTTGTTTGAAGTGTGGAATGCAAAGGTTAAAGAGACTTCAACGGCAAGGCCTTCCTCGAATTTTCCAATATTAGGCTCGCTCCACTCCACTTTGCTATTGGACGACCCATCTACATGCAAGATCCGTGTCGTCTCTCAACTCGCTTCTTCCGAAATAGGAGTCATTTCAGCTATGAAGTCGGCCAACACCTGCGCTTTTGCGGCCGATCTGGATTCAAATTTGATTCCAAACTCACTGAGCTCCACGGCCCACTTTATCATCCGTCCCGCCAGGTCTGGCCGATGTAGGACTTGCCTGATAGGCTGGTCGGTCCTTACCACGACCTGATGGGCCACAAAGTAGGGTCTCAACCTTCTGGCAGCTATTAGGAGTGCAAGGGCAAACTTCTCTATCTTCTGGTATCTCACCGGGCCTCGGAGTACTTTACTTATGAAATAGACTGGATTCTGTTTCAGATCGTTTTCTCTGACTAATACTGCACTTAGCACCTCTTCTGTTATGGCCAAGTATAAATACAAAGTCTCGCCCGGCAGCGGCTTAGTCATAATCGGCGGGTTGATCAATGCTTGCTTCAACTCATCCAACGCTCGCTGGCATTGGTCGGTCCACTCAAAATCCACCTCTTTCTTCAACAGTCTAAAGAGTGGGAGCGACTTGCAGGCCGCTTTGGGAATGAACCTGGACAGGGCAGCTACCATGCCGCTCAAATTGTTGTATCTCTTTCTTAGTCGTGGGCGGCCTCATATCGGCGCGATCACCGCACTTCTCGGGGTTTGCTTCATCCTCTTTCGGTCGGTGAAAGCCCAAGAATCTGCCGGCTCACCCCAAAGGTACACTTCTCGTGATTCACCTAAGGGAGTTCCTCCTAGCTTCTTCAAATATTTCCCTGAGGTCGCTCGCATGATCTGGGTCGGTTACGCTTTTAATGATCATGTCATCCAAATACACCTCTGAGATGCGACCGATCTGCCTCTTGAAAATTTTGTTCATCATTCGCTGGTAGGTCGCTCCAAATGTTCTTGAGGCCGAAAGGCATCACCTTGTATCGAAAATTTCCCGATCGGTCATGAAGGTCGCTTTGTGCCGATCGGGCGGATACATCGTGATCTGATTGTATCCAGAGTAAGCGTCCAGAAAAGACAGTAGTTTGTAGCCCGAGGCCCCATCGACCAGCTTGTCGATGTTGGGTACGGGGAAGGCATCCTTCGGGCATGCCTTATTTAGATCGGTATAGTCTACACACATCCTCCATTTTCCATTCTTCTTTCTTAACCAAAGACGACGTTGGATAGCCAGTGTCGTGTATTTGATCTCTTCTATAAAATTGGCCTTTATGAGGTCCTCAACGGCTTTTGCAAATGCTTGAGATTTTTCCTCGCTCGAGTCGTCTTCTTTGAGCGACCGCCGGCCCTTCTTCATCGATCGAAAGTTGATGGCGAGCTACTTCGATAGGGATGCCGGCATGTCCGATGCTCGCCATGCGAAACAGTCGCGATAGTCTCTCAAGCACCGCACAAGATCTTGCTTCACTTGCTCCTGTGAGGTCGCTACCGAGCTTTACCGCTTTGGATGGGTCGTCACCCAATTGAACATCTACCAACTCTCCATGAGGCTCGGTCTTTTCACTGCTTTTTCACCTCTCGAGCCAAATCATCATCATTGTCCTCCGGGTCGTTGTGCGGATCATACCGAGCGCCCAAATCGGCGACATTGACTTGATGGCCTTCACTAGTGCTCGAGCGTTCGCCACGATCTACCTCGTCACATATTTCTTGGTATAGAGCGTGGCTTCTTCTTGCCGATTCGAGGTCGGCGCCAGGGTAACCACTTGGTCGCCTTTCTTTGTAGAATTTCATTTTCGGATGCACCGTCGATGTAACGGCCTCTAGCTTACCCAAAGTCGGCCTACCAATAATACATTGATAGCGAGGATCTCGAGGGGGAGTACGAGGAACGCCGTCCCGACCGAAATCCGCATGCAGTACTATCCCGGTGTCGCCACCAAACGTGACTAGCGACTCGATCGTTCCCAACGGGTAGGTGGTCGCCCCATTGAAACTCCTGTTAGAGGGTAGGCTCGGCTCGGGAATTATCTCGCTCCGATCAACCTTTATTTTGTCGATCAAATCTTCAAACATGATATCGGCCGAGCTACCTTGATCGACCGATTCTCTGCACCTCTGTGTTTGCCATGACTCTACGATTACCAATGGAACATAACTATTAGGCTTGCCGTCAGATAGGTCGCCACACCGAACGAGATGGGGTCCGCCGAGACCGGTGGTGGTCTTGAAGTGGATGCGACCATTAACAACTCGTCCCACTTTCTCTTGGTGGCTTTGTTAGATTCCTGCGATCCGTGGGGTTTCCACCATGAATAACCATCGCAACATTACGGCCTTTGATCGCCGAGTGTCACGATCTTCGAGACCGATCCTTGTTTTGGGTGCTTTCTATGGCCGAGAGGCCCTTTCCTCCGTCCTCGATCAGCTTCTTTCGCTTCTCGAGGGTCGGTCGCCTTCCTCGACCTCACATACTTTCCCAACTTGCCTTTCTCAATAAGCTCTTCAATATCATCTTTGAGGGCATACAATCGTTAGTATCGTGCCCCTTACTCTTGTGGTAGCGGCAAAGATCTTTTAGTCTGGCCGTGCCCCCTTCTTGAGCACGAGTGGTTCGGCCGCTTAACTCCCACAAACTCATTATTCGACACTCGGCCGTAGATCTGCGCAATTGAGGTGTTGAGTCGAGTGCGATGATCAAACTTTTATCTCGAAAGTCGGGCGATTGTCGCGGCGACCTTCATGCCCTTTTTGCCGCTTACTATTTTCTTCTTTAGGTCGTGCGCGACGGCCATTCTTCTTTGCCAAGGTTTCTTCATACGCCATGTGGACGTTAGCCCTCGTTAAGAAGTAGCCGAGATCTTGGTAATGGTTGAGAGTGAATTCTTCTACGAACCTGGTCCTGGTCGAATACCACGCTTCGGATACTTTAGCTTGTCCTTGTCCGACAAGTCACGAACGGACTCGGCCTCGGTGTAAACCCGTCGATATATCGCCTCAGCGTCTCATTATCTCCTTGAACAACAGAGTCCAAGTATTCTTCATACCGATATTGGCAGCGGTTTGCAGTGTAGTGAGACAAGAATATTCTGATCAGGTCGTCCCATGAGGAGATGGAATTGGGTCGCAGAGACTCCCACCATTCCAATGCTCGGCCGTCCAGAGACTGGGGAAAAAGCCTGCATTTCATTGTCGGTCCCAATTCCCTATAGCAGCAGTAATTGTTGAAGTAACGGAGATGCTTGTCAGGATCTCCTACCACAAACTTGTTGAGATTGGGCGGCTTGCGGAGGTCCTCTGAATTTTGTAACGCCTCGATCTCCCGGAGAACGGGCGTGTTCATTCTCGAATGCCGCTCGACCCAAAGGGTTGCATTGCGAGGCACGCCTCGTTGCCGGCATTCCATAGAATCCTCCGGATGGGCCACTGGTGGAAGCCGAGAGGCCTTCTGGTCGCCGCTTTGCCTCTCTGGGCCGATGCGAACGCCCCTAATTCTTCCATTTCGTAATCTTCCACTCTTCACGAAATCCCAAGATCTCTTCTCGACCGACGTGAACCGGACGACTCGTTGGAGGAGTACTGGTCTGGTGAGCGACCGGTGTCGTGACGGTAGCTAGAATCTTCATAATCATAGGACATCGAACCGCGGCGTCACGCTGCTCTTCGCCTTGGCGACTCGTGTGCCCCCGCTTCTTCTTGCCGAGAGCGATGAGTAGTGCTTTCTCGGCGAGAAATGCTCCTTCGAGGAGGGGAGCGGTGTCTTCGCGCGGTCGGCGACGAGCGTAAGGTTCTTCTGCCTTCCGCCCGTGGCGCTCCTCGAATCGAACCTCTCGATCGAGAGATGAGCGCATCTCTGATCAAGCGATCACTTGATTTTTGTTTTGCGGAGCTGCAAAACGGCTTGAGTGACATGATCTCGCAGAGGTTCTCGAATGCCCGCTTCAACCAAATTTCGCGGCAAGTCTCGTGAACGGCCGTTGAACTGTTGAAGGATAGGTCCGCGACCGCTTGTGCACCGACGGCTTGTCGCGAAAGTCTCGAGACTCGTGGACCGTGGCGGCCCGCGCCCGGGTCTGCTGCTGATTCTCGCCGAGGGGTTGAGTCGAGAAGTGGCCCGCGTCGGGGCGGCCGCGTGGAGCCATGAAAGAGGTAGGATAGCGCACGGGCCTCCCACCGTGGTCGCCAATTGATCGTACCTTGACCAATGAGGAGTTGAAGTGTTGATTGATTCGCCTATGGGCCGGTCGTTGAATGAGTGAAAGGACCGCCACGCTTCACGCTGAGCACCTCGGGTGGTACTGCAAAGACACTCCGACGATCTAGTGAGAGGTCGCCGGGCGAGATAGCACAAGGTTAGAGAACGCATCGACACCATATGCGAATGGCGTATATATACCGCGAGGTCCGACCGCTTTGCGAAGATTTCGGCCGCGAATTGAGAATTGCGCTCCAAGCGCGTGTTTGGGCCGATCGAGATGGGTCACGCAGTCCAATTGCTTGCTGGCGATCCTGCGTAATTGCTAATACACCCAGGAACACATATAATATCTTTTAAGTAAGTTTTGTGTATGTATGTGATGTGTGCACTTTAATTCTTTCTTGATAATTATTTCAACACTTATTTTGAGATTGATCACGTAGAATGAGTAGATTTGTAAAAGCAGACATGGTTTACAATTAAGAACTCAAGAACTAATATGGGTGAGTGTTTTCAAAAAAGGAAACTTTGTTAAAACCATGCTAAGTCCTAGACAGAGGATAGTATAGTATAGTCCATAGGGTGACACTATGGGTACTTCAAATACAAGAGTGAACTTATTTAGCATCTTAACATAAGAGCTTGTACTGAAACTTTGAAGACAGTGACTGAAAGGCACATTGCAATTGCAACAACATTTAGTGCACCTGCATCACATACTGCACTGAACACTTGAAAGTGATTTACATGGTGAAGACATTCCAACTATCATTTCTCCATTGCATCACAACTACTTGCATTATATTTTATTTAAAAAGTTGTAACATACACCACACCTCAGTATTGTTATTACTTGGTTACCTTACACTAGTTACATTGTTTGTGACTGTGTATACTTGCACACCTTTTACAACACTAGATACTACCAAATATCAAGCTACTGGTACAGCTGAGGAAGTACCTATCAAAGATATTTATACCATTGACTTGATCGAGCTAAGAAAGCCTAATCTAGAAAAATATCTCTCATGGCCAAAGAAATGAATATTCTACACTTATCTCTATGTGAAGAAGAGTGTGGAAGGGTGAAAGGATGTCGACTGACCAAGGAAATTTGGGATCATCTGAAGCAACACATGTTGGTACGAGTCAAGTGAAGAATACAAAGATTAGAGTGCTCACTTATTAGTATGAAGCTTTCAAGATAAAGGAAGGTGAATCTATTGCAGCTATGCACCAGAGATTGAACCTTATAGTGAATAACTTGAGAGCACTTGGGAAGAAGTATTCAACGAAGGATTTAAATGGGAAGATTCTTGCATCCTTGACTAATGAGTTCTTTCCCAAGACTTGTGCTATCACTGAAGCCAAAGATATTGGAACTTTACCTCAAGAAGACTTGATTGGGTCACTTCTTGCATTTGAGGTGGTGTTGGCCGCTAAAAAGACTCAAGAAAAAGAAGCGGTAAAAGAAAGGAAGTCTCTTGCTCTTACTGCTACCAAGACTCCTAAGATGGCAAGGAAAGAGGTTGAGTCCGATGAAGAATCCAATGACGAAGACATGGCTATGTTTGCCAAGAAATTCAAAAAATTCATGAGATTCAACAGGCTTGGGAAGGGTGACTATTCAAAGAAATCTGGGTACAACAAAGGAGATAGTTATGAGAAAAGAGATGATCAACCAAAATGTTTTGAATGCAACAAATCGGGTCATCTCAAGGTGAATTGTCCAAAGCTAAAGTCCAAGCACCCACAGAAGAAAGCCATGAAGGCTACATGGGACGATATTGACATTGAGGGTGAAACATATGAAGAAGAGGAGATTGCAAATGTTGTTTGTCTTATGGAAAATGACACCCCCGAGGCTACATGGGACAATCTTGACACTGATAGTGAAACAGATGAAGAAGTGAAGGCTGCCAATGGTGTTTGTCTTATGGCAAATGACACCGCTAAGATAATCCTTGCTAACCATAGTTTTTCTAATTCACTTGAGCATGATGACTTATTTGATGATGTGAGGCTTTTGAAGCTCTTTATAATGGACATGAAACTCTTTTGGTTAAATCTAAGGATTTGACAAAGAGCAACAAAAGCATGCTCACTCAAATTGAGACTCTTGATAAGGAGGTAGCTAAGTTGAAGAATGAGCTACATAAAACTAAACCTTTAAACCTTGAGCTTCTTGAGCTTAAACAAAATTTTGAAAAAGTCAAGGTTGAAAATGAAAATTTGAAAGAATCCATAAAAAGGTTTGAGGTTGGTGAAAAGAACTTAACTAAGTTACTTCACTCCCAACATGAATATGTTGATAGAAGAGGTATTGGGTATGAAGTTAATTCCACCTCCTCTGATTTGAAAAAGAAAGTGATTTTTGTAGCTACCACTTCAAGTAAGACACCTACTGTTTTTCTCTTGCACTTATTGTTAGAAAGGGAATAATGGTTCTCATAGATGCCCTATTCGTAGATTGTGTGAGCTTGGTACTCTCAGTCCTGCTTGCAAGAAACCAAGGTGGATTGTGAAAACAAACCCCATGAGGACTAACCCCCATGGACCCAATAAAATTTGGGTACCTCGTACTAGTTGTTGTTGATGTTCCTTTTGCAGGTTGGTCAGTCATCCAAGAAGAAAAATGTGTGGATGGTTTACTGTGGGTGCTCGAGGCATATCACTGGTGATGCCTCACTATTCATGAAGTTGTGCAACAAAGCTAGTGGATCTGTGAAATTTTCCAACAATGAATCTGCACAAGTAATAGGTAAAGGGTGTGTGGGTAAGGAAAACACAATCAAGATTAAAAATGTTTTACTAGTTGATGGTGTGAAATATAACTTGCTAAGTGTTAGTCAATTATGTGATTGTGATTTTGATGCGAAGTTTTCTGTTGATAAATGTGTTATTACTCATAGAATCTCTAAATTTTATATTAATGGCTTTCGAGAAAACAATGTGTATTATGTTGATTTTGACAATGCGAGTGATAAAATTGTATGCATGCCTTCTTTGCGTGATGATGTGAATCTGTGGCATAGACGTGTAGGACATGCTAGTATAGAACTTTTATCTAAATTGTGTAAGAATGAACATGTTAGAGGTCTACTCAAGCTGAAGTATGAAAAGGGTCAATTATGTGATGCATGTCAGCTGGTTAAGTTGCATAGATCTTCCTTCAATCCAAAACCTGTTATTTCCACAAACAATGTGCTTGAATTGCTCCATCTCGATTTATTTGGTGAGATTGATGTTGTAAGTCTAGGAGGGCCCAAGTATGTCTTCGTGATTGTAGATGATTATTCTAAATATACTTGGGTCATTCTACTTGCTAATAAAAGTATGCTTTTAATGAGCTTATTAAGTTGTGCAGAAAGTTACAGAATGTGGAAAGCTTGATCATCAAGGAAACTAGAAGTGATCATGGTGGAGAGTACGAAAATTACTCATTCAGAACTTTGTGTGAAAATTATGTTGTTCATCATAATTTTTCAGCTCCAATGACTCCTCAACAAAATGGTGTGGTGGAAAGGAAGAACAGAACCATACAAGAGATGAGCAGAACAATGTTGAACGAGCACAACCTTCCAATGTATTTTTGGGGACATGCAGTAGATACAGCATGTCATGTGCTCAACCGGGTGTACCTGAGGTCATCTCTTAATAAGATGCCATACGAGTTGTGGAATGGTAGAGCTCCAAATATTTCATACTTCAAAAGACTTCAACACCACTCTCTTTTGATCAACACACAAAAGACAAGTGTTCTCTTTCACAGTTTCACCAAGCTGTTTCTACCGATTAGAAAACTCTCTTCTAGTTTCCTAAAAGTTCCTCTATCAAGTAGAATCACCAACAACACTCACCTCTCTCTAGGTAGTTTGTTATGAAGCTTACAAGATGATGTTACAATAAGGGGTTTGGGTTTTGGATGTTTTAGAAGCATGAATACAGATAAATACAATGTATTGTATAGAACAAACAAGCTAACATGCACTAAAGAAAGTATTCCCAAAACAAAACTTGAAGTAGCTTTGAGAGTGGGATGAGAAGGTTGGATAACTTTAGAAGCTTGACTTGTGAAGGTTCCATTTAACTCTCATGAATTGTAACTTCATAATCCAGCCTTTAAATAGCCTTTGAAACTTGAATATAGCTTGCTTTAGTTGGTAGCCTTTGAACCTTCTTTAGATACAAATGGTGTTTTATCTGACCCATTGAACCTTCTTCAGCTGACATTGTACTCTCTTACACATTTTCTGACCTTCCATGACCTGCTCTTGTACTTGGTGACAGTTTGTATGCTTTTATGTGAAGCTTCTCAAGTTTCATTAAAATGAACAAACATGTTTTGTTTGTACAAGGAATAATCAATGAGTTCCTCTTTACATATGACAAATATTCTACAACATTTATTCATTGAATATACATTTAATGCGCATATGATCATAGAAGTTGAATTTAATGTGTTTCTCTTCTTTAGAAGGTTGTTGTTCCTTTAACCTTCTCAACTTTAACCTTCTTAACAATCAACCTTCTTTACATTATATTAGATGAGGTCAACCTAATTTTGACTTCTAGTCAAACCTTCTGTTGACCTTTGGTCAAACATTCTGATGATTTTTTAGTCAACCTTCTGTAGACTCATTTGGTCAACCTTCTGTAGATATAGTCAAATCTTCTGTTGACGTTCTTTAACCTTCTTTAGTTAACCTTCTTTTGGCTTTTCTACACTTTGCAATGTTACACTAATTTTGGCCCATTGTAGAGCCATGTTCATTGCTATAATTTTAGAGCCTGTTCGTAATCACTTGATGAAACTTGATAGATCACATTTAATCCAGAAAACTTAATTCATTACTTTAAGATTGTATCATCAAAACATGGAAAAAGATTTTCATTCCAACACCTTTCTTTCAGGTACTACCCATAATAGTACACTACTCGTCCTTATCTGCCAGCTTACAAAGTGTGAAAACAGCGCCTCCAACTTTTGCTCTCATCTGCAAGCCAAATTGCATTGCTTTAACAACGGAATACATACATTAAAATCACAATAGGGGCACCATTGTGCCAAATATGAACAAGCCAGAAGATAACCTAGATGCTTCTAAAACATCATATTTGCAACGCAAAAGACTAAACTAAATGAGAACTCACAATGATTTAAGCTTGAAAAACTATTAATAACTCTTATAAAAAAGAGTTATCACGTCCTTGGCATCAACTTCCTGAGTAGATTCATTGCCAACTCGGCGAGGAAGATGAAAGCTTTCCTCCTCTCTCACCAAGCTTAAGAATTCGAGGAGATTGTGTTGGGACCAAAGCGTGAAGGCCTTTGACCGAATCAAGGCTTCCTTGACCAATCCACGCTTCGTGCCACCCCTACCTGGGAGGCCTTTGAAGCTCTACATTGATGTCAAGGATCAAGCCATCGGCTACATGTTAGCACGGGATGAGGATGTTGGGCCGAGCGAGCTATTTATTATCTTAGTAGGATTCTCAATGTTGCTGAGACTAGATACTCTCCAATTGAAAAATTGTGTTTGTGATTGTATAATGCATGTACTAATTTATAATATTATTTATTGCCTAAGGAAGTTCTAGTTTTATGCAAAGTTGATATTATAAGGTACCTCCTTAATCGACCAGTCTTGCAAGGTAGACTTGTCAATTGGGCCTTTAAATTAAATGCATTTGCATTTCAAAGGACAAGTTTTAGCCGATTCCCTCGCCCAACATCCATGTGTGGAAGTAGACAATCAACTACCAAAGCGTATACACTACGTTGGCTTGAAACCATGAAACCTAATGTTTGATGGTTCTAGCATTCAAAACGGGGTGGGTGTTGGGATACTCATATCTAGCCCTAGTGGCAAGGTATGAGATTCATGTGCATGCTAGAAGATCAAGCAAAGCAAAGGCCTCCACGGCGCTACCGGCTGGCTTACTACAGCCCCTGCCACTGCCTAGACAGATTTGGGAAGATATCGTTATACTGTGATTTTTGTCGTTTCCAACTGATATACTGTGATTTTTGTTGTTGTCGATCGCTTGACCAAATATAGTCATTTTTCCCCTCCGAAATCTGATTTTACAAGTCAGAAAGTTGTTGAGGTCTTTATGCAGATTGTGGTTAAATTACATGGGTTTTCGACTTCGATTGTGTCGGATAGGGGCAAAGTTTTTACGAATAATTTCTGGAAACAACTTTTCAAACTTAGTGGCTAGACTTTAGCAATGTCTTCATCATATCGCTCGTTGTGCGACGGACAATCAGAAGCTGTAAATAAATGTTTAGAGTTATATCTTCGTTGTTTTACTAGCTAGTGCCCCCGGAATTGGTCTAGAATGCTTCCTTGGACGGAATTTTGGTATCACACTTCCTTTCATACAAGCATCGGAATGACACAATTCAAACTGATGTATGGACGTGAAGCACCTTCTCTCATTAAGTATGTGCACAACTCTGCTAACCCTCCATCTCTAGAAACATTATTAACTAAAAGAGATGATATTGTGTCCCTGTTAAAAGCCAACTTGCTGCGCTCACAACAAATTATGAAAAAATTCGCTGACAACATTCTGTTGCGCTTCACAGTAACCAAAAGTTGGGTTTGCGTTATTTTGGTCTCTTTCCAATACTTGAAAAGATGGGGTCAGTGGCTTATAAATTAATGTTGCTGCCACCTACAGCTAAAATTCATCTGTAATGTAGCAAAGTTGTTGTCAATGGAGGGAGAATTGTTATGAAAGTAAATATATCAGCTGAACAGAATAACAACCCAACTAATTTTGTTATGAGCCAAACTGATTCAGCTAGAAAAAGTAAAAGAGAAAGGAAAGCTAATAGAAAGTATTTCTCGTGAGGGGTATAAAGGGAGGGTAATTGGTACATTGATGTATAGTTGAAATCGATGAATCTAAGAATCCTCTCCCTATTTCCTTCTGCTAACATTCCCCCACCCTCACTAACATTTGCTTATTAAAAAAATAGGCCACCGACGGTGGTATTCATTTTATTTTTTCCTTTTGTTGCTTATGAAGAATTGAGATAATTCCCTTCTTGAACACTGTACATCCTTTGCTATTGTAAACTCCTATATTCAATAGTAAATTGACCTTTCTGAGTTCTTTTCTTGTGCACCGTTCTTGACAAATTTTGCATAACCTTACAACATTTTGTAAGTGTTTGACTTGAATAAGTTATAACATTTTTTAGTAGTTTATCATTTTTTTTGGAAATGCTACTTGAAGTAAGATTTGAGCTTAATTGCTCCCTTCGGTCCTTATTATACGAAAAAATTTGGTGCATTTTTTGGTCCTTATTATAAGAAAAATATACACTTTTCAAAGAACATTAATTACTAAAAATTCTTTTATGCCCCTATTTAATGTGAGATATAGGTTTACTAAAAAGTTACATAGTGGAAATAAAGAATTGGCAAAATATCTCCCCAGGTCCCTTAACTTATTTATTTGTAACGAATAAGTCCCTTAACTTTTTTTTGTAACGCACAAATCCTTTAACTTATTTATTGGTAACGAATAGGTCCCTTAAAAAAAATTATAACGTATAAGTCCCTTAACTTATTTATTTGTAATGAATAGGTCCCTTAACATTTAAAAACATAACACCGTTGCCCCTTAAAATCTCTCCCTTAAATAAGTTAAAAGGGGCGAGTGTTACGTTTTTAAAAGTTAAGGGACCTATGCGATACAAAAAAAAAAGTTAAGGGACCTATTCGTTAAAAATAAAAAAGTTAAGGGACTTATGCGTTACAAAAAAAAAGTTAAGGGACTTATTCGTTACAAATAAATAAGTTAAGGGACCTGGGGAGATATTTTGTCTAAAGATTTGATACTAGGGATATATTTGGAATAAAGGTTTAAATTGCATCACATTTAATAACCCATTGGTCTTTGTGATTTTTGTATTTTTCTCTTATAATAAGAACCGGAGGAGTATATCTTATGGCTTTGTTTGGCAAGACTGTCTCATAGCTTATAGTGCATAAGCTCATTGTAATGCTTGATACACGACTAGCTTATAGCATTTTTCAGTAGCTTATAGCATTTTCTGAAACGGTACTTGAAGTAGCGTTTGATCAGCTTATAGCTTATAGTGTTTCATTTTTTCTTCCACTTTTACCTTACTATTTTAATTAAATTCTTTATTTATCCTCCATTAAATGCACTTCTCTCTCATTTTAAGCATTAATTAAAAATGTCCATTTGTGCCATTTTATATTTATAAACTAGTTTAACAGCTAGTTTTTTACCGAACACTTTAATCCAATCCACTAGCTTATTCGCTATTCTCTAGCTTGTTTGATATCCGCTATTTTTTGCCAAATAGAGTAGTGTTTCATTTTTACACTTGTTACTTTAATTAAATTTCTAGTTTATATTCCATTAAATGCATATTCTCTCTCATATTTAAACATTAATTACATATGTTTATTTATGTCATTTTATATTTGTATGCTAGTTCAACCGCTAATTTCACTAAACACTTTATAACCTGCTAGCTTATCAGCTATCAGTTCATCTACTATTCACTATCTTATCTACTATCCGCTATTTTCTTTTCCAAAAGAGCCTAAATACTACATGATGTTTTTTGATAGACAGTGTTAGTGGGGGAGGGGGGAATGTTAGTTTCCTGAGTTGGAACCCGAGACCTCTTTCTTGCACTTACTGAGCTACCTACTATGATATGATCTAAGTAGGGTGCATATTATTTTTATTGATGGGCCTTCATTCAAAATCTTGTTTTTAATGATCAAAGAAGTGAATATGTCAAAA
Source organism: Oxytropis ochrocephala (assembly GCA_020916435.1). Lineage (NCBI taxonomy): Eukaryota > Viridiplantae > Streptophyta > Magnoliopsida > Fabales > Fabaceae > Oxytropis > Oxytropis ochrocephala. Next base: position 53,536,486 of record CM037088.1, read on the forward strand.
AAAAAAGAGTGGTAAAGAAAATTTACTTAATAAATCTTATTTACTCTCAAAAAAGTATTGTATTTACAATGAACAAGAAATGTTAAAAAAATAAAAATAAATAAATTTATACTAATTTTACCTCTTTACGCTTCTAAAATTTCACCACTGCTACAACACACTAATCAACATACATAAGACACATCCAATTGTTGGTTGCAATGGCCACAACCACCACCAACAGCTCTATCTGACTCTAAATTATTAAACAATTCATTTTTTCATTTTTTTTTTACATTAGACATCTTATAATAATGAAAAAACATTAGTTTAAGTTATTATGCATTATATGATAGTACAAATAATTTTAATAAAATTTATACATTATTTGGATTAATTCACACTGCGACGACCGCAACAGACAAAATCGTGAAAGCCTTAACACGATCGCGACTGTTCCCAAGTATTTCTTAAGATAGGAATAATCAAGAACAAATGTGATGCGCCAAGTGAATAGCAAAATGATCAACCCTTGTATTAGCCTCTTTGGGCGAGTTATATAGTAGTACAATCATTAATGCCTAATAATTGATAGTCGTTACATAATAATGGCATCCGTACATAATAGTATGACAGTTACGTCATCCTCGGTCACTAGGTGGACCAAGTATTCTGGCAGAGCCGATCTCAAAGACCTGGCCGAGTGTTTGAGTGATCCCTATGTAAACTTGGGCTCAGTCCCTCAGGCTTTGTCTGGTGCCCACAGTTGGAGAGCAATACTCGGCATGGTCGTGAACACAGTCCCTCGAACGATGAATGCAGAGCATGAAATCGTTCAAAAGCATTCACATTTATCGGCTCGGTTTTGCGTGTAGTTTGGGTCGGCGACCGGGCGTTGTAGTCGATGTGACATGTTGACTTTGACTGTCAGTTATGACTTGATCTTCTTGGGAGTTGTTTTTGACTTCTAACGCTTCTGTGCATTCCATTAATGCCACTACCGTAACTTGCTCTCCTCTTTGCCTATATAAAGAGGAAATGGTGTTTCGCTTTCACCACTTACTTTGAAATCTTCTATCTCCTTTATCTTGATTGTTGTTCTTGTCTTGTTGTGCTGGTCTTCATGAGTTATTTGTTTTGTCAGGTCGCCACTCCCCCCCTTGAGCTCTGCACACAATCTTAAAGGGTTTTGGAGCTTTAAGATTGTTGGAGGGCTCAAGGCAGGCGTTGCAGACTTTCGGCATTTATGGTTGTTTGTTGTTGCAGTTGGTGACGCGGTTTGTTGATTGAGATTGTGCGCAGAGCTCAAAAGGTTGTTGTGCCTGATGATGGAGGTTGTTGAAAACCGGTGGTTGACTGTTCTCCTCCAATGTAGGGGAATTTTCCCTCAGTGACTCCTCCCAAGCCACTTCCGAAGTTTCCGCTGTCTCCCAATGCGCCACACCAGTGGCTTTGGAGAGGTTTCAAGCATTGAAGGCAATGCTTTACCGACACTTCTTCTTCTAGTGGGTCTACCGGATGACATAGCGGCTTGGATTTCCTCGGCCTTGTTGACCGAAGATTGCTATCGATGTTGGCTGGCGTAGGCTCCTGCAGAGTGGAAGTGCCTTGAAAGAAACCTGCAAGCTATCAATTTATGATTCCAAGAAGGCTCGGTTTAAAGTCGACCGTATGTTATGTAACCTATGAATAGTGTGCATTAGCCCAAATGTATAAATGATAAAATAGTGTATAATTTGAATAAAATAATCATTTCGTTGTTTTTCCTTTTACACTGGTGTCTTTCTTATATACCGCGGACTGCCAGTAGCGTTCTTGTGTGCCGAGAGTTGTTGGTTCATCGCGGGATCTGACTTGTGAATTGATTGTGTCGCACCACCGTTGATATGATGACACGCGTCAACGGATGTGACTCTTGATGGACAGTTAATGATGTTAATACTCGGAAATTGCGCATTTCTCAACTGCCACGTTGGATGACAAACATGTGGTTTCATCACAGCCACCGAATGTGAAGCGCCTTGCATCACATCCATTGATTTTTGATTAATTTTTTATCGTTGATTGAGATCATCTGAACCGTCTCTTGAAGGGGTGTATTTCGAAATTAGAGAGTGTCTCCTAACTTCCTTCTTTCACTCCCTTTTCTTTCTTTCTTCCCCTTTCAATCAACTTTTTTGCTCCAGCATTTTACTCGCGAGAAACACTGTAACTCCTCATCCTCCTGCATATTTAATCGCGCCACATTCTCAGGTACGCCTTTTCTTCTCCCTTATAACTGTTAAGTGACTATTTTATGTCTTGCGCAACTGTTCCTGAAAAATTGATACGTATGGTTTCTATAATAAGTATTAGTAGTGAGAGTGAGGGAGAGGTTACTTCCAATGTTAGATGTAGCAATTCTACCTGTGTTGATGGGCGATGTCCACGCCGTCGTTTGGAGTTTATCAATCAGAGTGTACACGATATAAACACCATGTTTCCCTCTGATGTTGAACCCTCTCATTCAACAGGGTTAACCTTGGACTCCACATCCATGGCTGGAGGGAACACTGAAGGACATAACGATCACTCTAGTGAAAATTCTAGAGGGGACAGGGATAGCATTGACCTAGATGTGTTGGGTTCACATTCTGTACTGACAACCGAGGAATCCTTAGAAGGGATTCAGAGGCTTTTTTGCCATCTAGTAGACGAGGGTGTTGCTGTGGCAAAGCCAGTTGAACCGGAGGAAGCGGTATGTGATTGCCCTAAAGCCAAAGATAAACCCTTCACCTACATGTACACTACGTTGTTTGAGCATTTAGGTGTTAGAGTTCCCTTTTCTCCTTATTACCGTTCGGTTCTTCGACTACTGAATGTGGCCCCTACTCAGCTTCATCCAAATGTGTGAGTGCTTTGGCATTTTGGTTACCGCTGAAAAATTGCTCCACTTTGTTCGCTCTTCTTAAGAATCCTCCCCGCTGGGTGTCTTTAGGAAACCACACTCGTCGGCCATTCATGAAGGTATACAATAGTAGCTATAAATCATTCAAGGACAGTTTCTTTCGGCTAGAGGCTGGCCCCCGTGATCCCCATCTGTTAGTTGATGAGAACAACATTGAATAGTTCCCCCTGTACTGGACCCAGAATCCCCACAACAAATTTACAGTTGATAGGTGTAGTTTGTCCACAACGGATCAAGAAGATGTAGATCGGATTTGGTCTTATGTTCAATCGGGTAATCATCCCTGGTCGTCCCAAATTATACAGAAGGAGGATGACTCGGCTAAGCTGATAGAGTATCTAAGTAAAGTCTTTGTACCTTAAGTTTTGCTGTTTTTGATTAAGACTGTGGTCTATGTCCTAACCCCTGTATTTGCATTGTTTGCAGGACTCTTCGGTATGTCGACATTTAGTGTGGAAGAAAGGAGGAAGATTCGTGAAGAGCGGAGAAAGAAACAAGGATATACTGCTACTATCGACACCACTAAGAATGCTGAAACTGGCGGGAATAGTTCCAAAGGGACTCCCATTAAAAGTGAAAAGAATTCTGATTTGCCTGAGAAAGAGAAAGGAAATCAAGTACTCATTGGTTCTCTCATCTACCACCCTCTTCCAAGAAGCCGAGGCCTTCCTCTGATTCTCCAAGCTCCCCTGGAACAGTTAAGGGTAAGATGATTGAAGCCGGCGTTCAAGTTGATGTTGATACCTCTGAAGATGCTGCGTGGAGAAAAATTTTAGAGGTGAAGAAGGTTAAGGATGGTACGACAAGTGGTGCCGTTAAGACTGCTTGGGATTTTCAGTATCCCTTCACAAAGGCTTTGACCCAGATTTCTTTCCCCGATGACATTGGGCGTGTGCAGAAAATGGGACCCCGGCAAAGTTTGCTTGCTATCAAAACTTACAGTCTCTGGACTTCAATGCTTGCTCATCATTTTGAGAATGCATATGGAGATGCAATGGCTGAGAGTAGCAGCCAAGGAGATCGGTTGAAGGCTTTGGAAGAAGAATTGCAGGCCTGCCGTCGGGATAAAGTTTCTCTAGAAAATGACGTGAAGAAGTATGAGACTAACAAGCAGGTGTTGGAGCTAAGAATCAAGAGACAGACTGATGCCAATGACAAGTTGAAGACTGAAGCGGCTTCAAAAGATAATGATTTGACCGACACCAAGGAGAAACTGATCAAGGCCTACGATGATCTGAAGGTAGCGAAGAAAGAGGCGGCTGATTACGCTTCTCAAATAGTGGCGGAGTTTGACCGCAGGTTTGAACTAGCTCTTGCTCAAGCTCAAGTGTGCTTTCCTTCGCTTGATCCCGAATCTTTTGATACGGACAATGTGGTGATCAACGGGCAAATTGTAGCACCCCATTCAACTCACCTGACGCCTGCTGACGGTGCCGATGCTACTAATGAAACCATCTCTTGGACTCTCGATGGGTTAGAGCAAGTACTCAATGAAGACTCACCACAAAATGAGGATGCGGTTGTTGGTGCAAACACGGAGGTGGTCGATGATTCAGAGAAAACTCATTTTGAAGACCCCTCTGTTTGACTTGTTTTGCTTTACCTTTGTTATTTAGTACTTTACCTTTGTTATTTTGCTTCCAAAACGTGAACCTATTTTGAATGATACCCGGACCGCGGAATATCCGTATCTATCTTTATGTTTGTGAAATCTTGTTGTGATACGCGTTTGTGTATGCGTTTGCGCCTCGTGTTTACTTCTGCTTTACACTTCACTATATTTTCTTCCACACGATTTGCATCGTTGGGTTTTTGCTTCCCTCCCTCAAAATTGGAGAAGAGAGGTTACGTGAAAGATCGCCCAGATTTGTGCCCCGGGATGCTTGCGCATCTACCGCGGTCTTGTTGTTTGTTCCTCTTTGTGTGAAATGTGTTGATTTCACGAGCAAGTGCGATCCCGCGAGCGAACTCATGGTCCGCACATTACCATGCAAAGAGGGGTTCTTCTCATGACTCTGCGGATCACTTTTCAGCGAGCACACCTCATAGTCAAGCGAAGTGCCTCCAGGGGGTACATGAACTCGTCAGTCCAGACCAAGCCTGGAAGGTCCTTTTGTCTTCGGTGCCCGGGGTCAACATCAAGCCAACTACTCGGTCCTTGCCGTTTCGAGACTTGTTTTTCTGGCGCATTCACGCATTGTTTATACATATTTAACATTGCAAATAACTTAGCAGTGTAAACAGTATTTGTAATCATCGATTCTCTTTATTCAATAAACAACAGTACATTGAGGAGCTATAATGCTTCTTACAAAGATACATTTATTGGAAATAAAGGTTTAGAGAATCGGTTGTTCCTCCTCTGCCCTGTTGGGAAGACCGAAGGTTTGTCCTCTTCAGCTATAATAAAACCAAAGGTTGGTGGCATTCCAAGATCTTGGAACGTTTCCTCCATCTAGTTTATCCATCTTGAATGCTCCCTGACCGAGTACTGCTTTGATCCTGAAAGGACCTTCCCAATTGGGAGATAATTTTCCAACAACTCCTACTCTGGTTGTTCGGCGCAGAACTAGATCTCCTGTTCTCAATGACCTTTCCCTCACTTTAGAGTTATACTTTTTAGTTGCGCGCTGGTTGGCTGCTTCTTTCCTAACTTTTGCCAACACTCGAGTTTCATCAAGCAAATCCAAGTTGACACGGAGTTCTGTTGAATCAAGCACTGTGGTAGTAAGGATTCTTCTTGGACTTGGTTCCAATAATTCTACTGGAATAAGGGTGTCACTGCCATATGTTAACCGAAATGGTGTTTCTCCTGTAGAAGATTGGGATGTAGTATTTTAAGACCACAATACAAGAGGCAACTCTTCAGCCCAGTTTCCTTTAGCATCATCCAGTCTTTTCTTTAGCCCGGCCAACTACTTTATTTGCTGCCTCTGCCTGCCTATTTGTTTGGGGGTGTTCTACCGAAGTAAAAGACTGATAAATATTCCAAGTGTTGCAGAGCTCGGCCACTGACTCAGAAGCAAGTTGTGTGCCATTGTCACTTACAATGGTTGCTGGAATCCCAAACTGACATATGATCCTTTTCCAGTAAAATTTCCTTACTCTTTGCGCAGTTATTGTTGCCACCGGCTCCGCCTTGATCCATTTTGTAAAGTAATCCACAGCCACTAGTAAGGATTTTACTTGACCTGGTGCTGGTTGGAATGGCCCGAGGATATCAACCCCCTAAACAGCGAATGGCCAGACCGAAGAGACTGATTGCAGATTTGTTGGAGGAGCTTTGGGGACATTTGCATGCTTTTGGCACTTGTCACATCGCTGAACATAATCAACCGCGTCCTTTTTCATTGTCGGCCAATAATATCCGGCTCTCACAATTTTGGAGGCCAATGTTTGGCCCCCTATATGACTGCTACAAATTCCCTCATGTATTTCACTGAGTATCTCTTGTGCTTTACTGTTTGAAATGCATTTGAGGAGCGGCATGGAGAAACCTCTTTTGTACAATTCTGATTCTATCAGTGTGTACTTGGTAGCAACTTTGACAAGCTTTCTTTTTTACTCCTCCGGCACATTCAGTTCTTTGCCCTGCAGATAAGCAAGAATCTTGGTCATCCAGCAATCAGGATCAACCGTATTTGAAAAGACCTGAATTTGATTGATGCTGGGTTCGTTTATTGTTTCTTGAATTACTGAATGGTTATTACCGGGTTTTTTTGTGCTTGCCAGTTTTGCCAATATATCGGCCCTGCTATTTTGTTCTCTAGGCACATGTGTTAGCTCAAAGAAAGTAAATTTAAGTTTTAATTCTTGTACCTTGGATAAATATTTGGCAAGAAGCTCATCCTTGGTGCTGAATGCACCAGTGAGCAGAAGAGAATCACTGCGAGCTTTCAAGTGCTTCACTCCAATATCTGCAACTAAAGTCATATCGGCAATTAAAGCTTCATACTCTGCCTAGTTGTTACTGGCCTTGAAACCGAAGCGTAATGATTGTTCGATCAATATCTCGTCTGGTCCTTCCAGTGCTACATCAGCTCCACTTCCTCTCAAGTTAGATGACCCATCCACCGACAAAGTCCAACAGAAATTAGAATGAGATTGGACTGTTGATTCCTCGCCTGCCATTTCTACAATAAAGTCAGCTAGGGCCTGTGCTTTGATTGCTCCTCTTGGTTCATACTTGATGTCGTACTCTGATAACTCGACCGACCACGCTACCATTCTTCCTGCGATGTCCGGCTTGAAAAGTATCTGACGAATTGGTAGATCTGTTTTTATTATTATAGGATGGCTCATGAAGTATTGTCGAAGCTTTCTAGCCGCCAGAATGACTGCATAGGCTGCTTTTTCGATCTTTTGATACCTTTGCTCGGCCCCCCTCCACATTCGGCTGACATAGTAGATTGGGTGTTGTTCTTAGAACGTTCCTCCACCAAAACTGCGCTGCATGCATGGTCTGTAACAGCCAAATATACCAGCAGAGAAACCCCCGGTGTGGGAGGTGTTAGGATTGGGGAGGGGGGGTAGCCAGGTAATCCTTTATGACTTCCAATGCTTCCTCACATTTAGCCGACCAATGGAACTGACTGTTTTTCCTCAATAACTAGAACATGGGTCGTATTTTGTCACCGCGCGCCCTAGGAATCTTGAGAGTGCTACTTATTCGACTCGCTAGAATTTGAACTTCCTCCGCATTAGTTGAACTTCGGGCTTCTCTGATTGCTCTGCATTTAGCTGGATTGGCTTCTATCCCTCTGTGGGTTAACACATAACCCAAAAATTCACCGGCTTGCACACCAAAATAACACTTATTAGGATTAAGCCGCAGTTCATGTTTCTCCAGGAGAAGAAAGGTCTTCCGAAGGTTCGCCAAATGGGATTCCTCGGTTTCTGACTTGACAACCATGTCATCAACATACACTTCGATGGACTGCCCCATCTCTGCTTCGAAAACCCTAACCATTAAGCGTTGATATGTGGCACCTGCATTTTTCAACCCAAAAGGCATTACACGATAACAATAGTTAGATCTAGCAGTCATGAAAGTTGTTTTTTCTTCATCCTCCAGACTCATCTTGATCTAGTTGTAACCGGAATAAGCATCCATGAAACTCAGAAGCCAGTAACCGGATGCCCCATCCACCAATCCATCAATGCTCTCTGTAAAAAGATAAGGATCCTTAGGGCAAGCTTTATTCAAATCTGTGTAATCTACGCACATTCGCCATTTACCATTAGCCTTCTTCAACATCACAGGATTGGCTAACCATGTAGGGTACTTGACCTCTCTCACGAACTCCGCGGTGATTAACTTACTTGTCTCTTCTTGTATTGCTTTAGATTTTTCACCTCCCTGCTTTCTTTTCCTCTGGGCAACAGGCGTAACAGATGAGTTTAGTGATAACCGATGACAAATAAAGTTGGGATCAATACCTGGCATGTCTTTGGGAGACCATGCAAACACATGAACGTTGTCAGAAAGGAATTTGACTATCTGGTCTTCGAGTTAAGGTGTTGAGCAAGTGCCAATCTTTGTCTTTTGATGCTGAGCCGGTCCAATTACTACCTCCTTCAATGTATCTGCCGGCTTTGGTCTCTTTTCTTCTTTGGCTGGATCATACAACCGAGGATCCAAATCTAAAAAACTGCAATTGAAGTTAATTCCTTGTTTGCTTTTCCTCTGGACTACTTTCACCTTCGCACTCTCTGCATTGCATTTTCTTGCGACGATTTGGTCCCCTTTCACCACTCCTATTTTGCCATTGGGAAGAGGATATTTTATGCATAGATGGGGACAAGATACTACTGCCATTAGCGCGTTAAGTGTAGGTCTTCCCACAATCATGTTGTACGATGATTCTGCATCGATAATCATGTATCTCAAAATCACTGTCTTCACGGATTCTTCCTCCCCAAAAGTTGTTCTGAGGTCCATATAGCCGCGAACCTCCACCTGCTCTCCTGAGAAACCGACTAAAGTTCTAGGGTAATTCTTCAGCGCCTCCACTGGTAATTTCAATCCTTCAAAACAGGCCCAATACATGACATTGGCCGAGCTACCTCAATCCACCAGCACGCGCGCTACCGAGTAACCACTGGTGGTGATTGAAATTACTATCGGGTCATCCGAATGAGGCCGAACACCTTTGAAGTCCTGTACATCAAAAGAGATTGCGGGATATTCCACGTCAGTCACATCATATATGGTTTCGTCTGCCGAAACCGACATTATGGATCTTGCGTATCTTCTGCGAGATGAGGATGTAGGTCCCCCTCTAGAAAATCCGCCAAATATGGTGTTAACTCTCCCTTTGTCTGCAGTTTCGTGCTCATTGCGCTTGCCTCTTTCCCCTTTCTTTGTCTGAGTGTTTGATTGTCGAGCCACCGGTTTTGAGGAAGCTACTGCCTTTTGGTTTCCTTGATCTTCCCCTGCCTTGACATATTTCTTTAGTTGACCCCGTTGTATGAGTTGCTCAATTTGTTGTTTGAGGGTCCAACAACTATCGGTGTCGTGCCCCTCCGTTCTATGGTACCTGCAATAAGAATGTGTACTCTTACCCATTACACCAACGAAAGGTGACGGTCGCCGAATCAAACCCTCCTGGATCCCTTCCTCAAGAATAACCGATGGTCTCACTTTCAAAGGAGTGAAAGCCATATCTGAATTTGGAGGACGGCTGCGACGCCCCTTGGACTTTTCATTCGTATTTCTATCACGTCTATCATATGGTGCATGTCGGTTTGGTGGAGACCGCCTCGGTGGTGTTGCACGTTTCGATGACTTTCGAGTATCCCGCTCATCCTTACCGAGGGCAACGTCATCCGCCTCGATATGCTTTTCCGCTCGCACCCGTATCTCATCCATAGTCCTCGGCTTCCACAAGGAGAGAGCTTCACTAAAAGTTATGTTGCGGAAACCCTTCATGAAGGCCTTCACGAAGAAACTCTCGTCCGGATCATCTACCAGGACGGTTGATTTGCTGAAATGCTCTTAAGCCTTCCAAGATTCCCCTGACTCTTGCCGAACGTCAAACATGTCTTCGGCCATCATCCGTTTCTTCTTATTAGCCGAGAACTGTTGAACAAACCGCCTGGCCAAATCATCAAAGCTGGTCACTGAGCGCTTTGGTAACCCCTTGAACCATTTCAACGCTATATCAGCCAAGGTTCCAGCAAACATCTTGCAGCTGATAGCATCATCTCCCCCAATAATCATCATTTGCGTCTGAAAAGCATCTACGTGGCTCAGAGGGTCGCCGGTGCCGTCGTATGTAGCAATGGATGGCTCCCTGAAACGAATCGGTAATACGACAACTTGGATAGTAGCAGATAACGGCTGAAATGCACGCAATGGAGTCCTAGTTGCATCAACTATTTGAGCAAAGTGTCGCATCTCAGTAAGTTGAGCTTGCAACTGTACCTCCCTCGCCTCTAGAGCTTGAGAGTGAAGGACCTGCTCCTCATTCCTATGAGCCTGATCTGCATTTTGGGCCTGCAGTGTTTGAACAGCAGCTGCTCAATCTTGGGGTCCGCAGTGCTAGGTGAGGGTGTGGAATGTGTTGTGTTTCTGGTGTTTACCATGATGATGATAAACCAAAGAAAATTCAAATGTGGGACGTAGGGAAATTTCATTAGGCCCCACGGTGGGCGCCAATGTTCACAAGTATTTCTTAATATAGGAATAATCAAGAACAAATGTGATTTGCTTCGCTTGAATAACAAAATGATCAACCCTTGTATTAGCCTCTTTGGGCGAGTTATATAGTAGTACAATCATTAATGCCTAATAATTGATAGTCGTTACATAATAATGACATTTGTTACATAATAGTATGACAATTACGTTAAGCATCTTCGGTCACTAGGTGGACCGAGTATTCTGGCAGAGCCGATCTCAAAGACCTGGCCAAGTGTTTGAGTGATCCCTATTGGGCTCAGTCCCTCAAGCTTTGTCTAGTGCCCGCAGTTGGAGAGCAATACTCGGCATGGTCGTGAACAGCGACCATTATTTAAAACCTTTATATTTGATAACAATTTTTCTTTCTCAAAAAAAAATAATATAAAATTCTTGATCGATTAGCTTCACAATAACATCTTGATCATTGGTAATACCCATGGTGGAAGCCACTTTAAGACACTGATCCAAATAGAAAACCTTCTATTTTGAGATTTTGCAATCCATAAATATGGACAGGGAGGGACAAAAAGCCGTAGTATTGTCGTTTGAATTTGGTGTATTGTTGTTAGTTAAATTTCCAAACAACACAGGTCCTTTTCATCTCACTGCACATTGTCGGCCAAAGAAGAATGATGAGAAAAATACCCACCTGATGAAGATATGAGGGTCCTAACTTAATAGTGATTTATCAATTGGCCAAAAGAATTAGATCATATATTGGTTAACCTAGTGGAAATACTAATTGAGTGCAATTTCTTTGTCGACTCTCTACCTATTTTTCTCGGGTGCTTTTAGGCTGATCGATCAAACTAAATCAATAATTGGTCGTATGATATATTATAAAATTCCATCAATAGTTGAGATTTAATATTATTTGATTCAGTCTTAACTACTTGTAGCATTTTACACAATATTCTACAATCAATTTTAGTAGTTCGCCGATTAAGGATTTAATTTGATCCATCACCCTAAAAGCACTCATTTTCTGTTGCTTTTTTTTTTCTCAATTAGTTTTCTGCTATTCTTGATTTCTTTTTAAAATTGTGAATTGATATGAGTTTGGGATAAGTGTTCCTAATCTAAACAATTTTTGTTTTAATTTTTTACTTTTATTTTTAATTATAAAAATGTATCATCTAATTTATATTTTTTTTATTTCCAAAGATTTATATTATTTAAACCCTGAATTTTTTTCCGTTTCAGGCGTTATTTTTATATTTATTTATTTTTAAAAATTTTTAAAGTAAACAATGAAACACTTCCCATTTCCTGTACGTTCTTTCATGGAGATATTAGTGTTGTTAATAAGGCTTTAATTTACAATTATGCATGGCTGTTGTAATGAATTTTTAGATTGTACATTAAATAATAAATTATTTCTTTGTTAAAAAAAATCATGAATTAGTTCCGTCCTGATTAATATGATTGATTTTTTTCCTTACAAATAAATTGTTAAAAACTATTTTTATAATTACAAGTTAATTTCTTACCGTGAAGTAATTTATATGATTCTTGTTGTTTTTAAAGGATAATTCAAATAATTTCCTGCGCCCATACTTTTTTGTTACTATTATACGTGTACGTTTCAGAAAAAATGAAACTAGTCAATAGAGTATTTTAAACAAAAAATTAGATTGGTGTCATTTCATCCATTCTCATTAAATATAAACATGTTTTATAAGCTATTTTAAAAATCATTTTCCATCTATATATTTTTTTAGTTACCACTTTATTGTGCGTAATATTCATCGATTTTGTTAGTGACTATCGACTAATCTACGTCAAAGAATTTAAAGTCTGTGTGGTTTCCCCCTATAAACAAAATTTTGTCACATCAAAGTTTCGAACTCGAGACCATAGAATTGAGGTCTGAGTCTAATTACTACTCGAACCTATGATGTATTCTGCACCTATATATGATTAAATATATTTAAATTCCCAGGCTGGAATCTCGCTGAAAACAATCCAATCCAAAGAGGTTTTGCGTGAACATTTGAATAAATGAGGTAAGCTTTTGTTGGGAAGGAGCAGGAAAGTGAAGAGAGAGAGAGAGAGAGAGGGGGGTAATGGCAGAATTCATGTGTTTGGAATGCAAGTGGAGGAGGAAACTGCAATGAGCTGGGCCAGTTGTGGTGAAATGTCCTTTGGTACTAAGCACTAACTATGCAAATGCCACGTACTACCACCTCCCTTTAAGACTCTTCTGCAGGAGACACTGACTCTTGTGTGAATCAGTGACCTCAACGAATATATTCTTGCCTAATATTTTCAGACAAATTTATTGCCCCCAACTAACACAACTCAGTCATCATTCTTAAATAATCAAATACTCTCTCCGTCTCATATTATATATTGTTTAAAGTTGTGGTACAAGAATTTAAAAAAGTGGTTAATTGTGTATGAGAAAGAGAGATTGTCAGTTAGTTTACTAAATTGTTCTTCATTATGACATTGGAAACATAAAAATAGAATTGCAGAAATAGATATATTAAATAATGAAGGGTATGACTGGAAAAGAAAATTGATGTTGTATTGATATTCTAAAAAGTCATGTATTATGAGACAAATTTTTTTGCATAGAAAATCATATAATATGGGACGGATGGAGTACTATTACTATTCAAACCAAAATAATAATACTCCATCCGTTCATGATCTTTGGTATTTTTGAGCTTTTATTGTTGTTCCAAAACAATAATACTTTTAAAAACCCAATGTACAATTCACACATTTTTTCCATATATATTCTTTATATTTATTGAGTCATTTAGAGTTCTAAAGTATGAATTTATTGTTTCAAAGACTCTTTTCCTTTGATTTGAATTATCTCAAAACAATTACAAATGAGTATTTTAGTACTTGACTAACACACATTAATATTACCTTAATTTGTATGTAACAAGCCAAAAGTACTAAAGATTAGGAACAGAGAGAGTACAATATTGGACTTGGATTCTCTCCTTCTACACTCTCTCAATCATCCTCTACACTCTTTATCTCTCTCATAAATTCTTATCTTCTCTCTTATTTTTTTTTTCTCTTAAATATATTATTTTAATTATTTTAAGAGAGAGATAGAGAGTGTAGAGGACGATTGAGAGAATGTAGTTGGAGAGGATCCAAATCCTACAATATTAACATATACTAGTAGATTATTAGGAATGCTTGAATTACTTCATTGTGGAGGTAGGTACTTCAAGAGAAAAAGTTAATTTTGCTATGGTATATCCAGTGGCGAAGCCAGAATTTTTCTAAAGCCTGGGCAAGAAAATTTTCCGCCAATTGACATATGACATAATATATAAATAATCATAAAGTGTGCTAAATAAGAGAGATGAAATATAACCTGTCAATAGAGTGCTAAATAAAATTAGGAGGTAAATGCCCTTTCCGAGACTTCTTTCGGGTGAATGTTCGCATAATATCAACATCTTGAAGTGACTTGAATATCTCCCGCTCGGTGTAACACATCATCAAGTCATTGAACCACTCATCGTTGATCTTGTTGCGTAATTTAGACTTGATAATCTTCATTCTTTGAAAAGCTCTTTCAACGGATGATGTCGACACCTTCAAGAATAAAGAAAGCCAACTCAATGAGTTTGTAGACCAATGGAAATACCAAATGTTTCGAGTTTGAACCATCTTCATAGCCAAACTTTCAAGACATGAGAAACAATTCGTAACATTGTTACTTCCTTCACTAAACCGGTGATCCATCTCCACACACAAAGGATTTAACTTGAATGAATTATTAGGGGAGCCAAAAGTAATCAAATAATATAATAGAAATATTAAATTTACAAACAAAATTAGTTTTCTGAAAATCATATTTTAATTGGACAATAAATACTCAATTTTTTGACAAAATATAGTGTATTGGTTAATAAATTAAAAAATTTGTGTTTTTCAAAAAGGTAACTTTGATTTTTTTAATCATAAATACGATTGAATTTATTTTATACTATGAAAATATATATTGTCACCAAAAATAAATGCAAAACAATTAACAAATATTGTAAAAAACATTTTGATTGCAACACACATACATCCCACCTCAGCCTGCTACTATACTGAAAAATAATAAAACAGAAGCATTGCAAAATTTAAGAAAGCTGAGGTTCGAACTCGCGACCCCGAATACAACACAAATACAAAACAATGAACATCTTACCGCTGCGCTGAACCATTTGTTGTGAAACATCTTGCAAACGAGATATATATTATATATCCTTAATAGAGAAAATCAGCTATTAGGTTGGGGGCTTTACAAATAAAGTAGAAGTTGAGCCCGGGCGCGTGCCCGGACTAGCTGGGCCCTAAAATTGCCCCTGGGTATATCGCTATATGCTATTTTTTTTTATAAATGTCAGCAGTTAATTAGTTTAACAACCTCAGGGTTGATGTTGATTGTATAAAAAAAACAACCTCAATCTAGTAAAGTGTAAAACATGCATGACATGATTTGTATTTAAGAGGTATCAAGTTTAAATCTCAATTAGTCTCTTTGAGGTGTTGTAAATATAATTACATTCGCAAGTGTTTAAAGAGCCTGGAGGTTTTGTCTGAATTGGGGCTCCATCATCCTACAATTTCTAGAAAAAAAGTGAATTAGTTGAACAAAGTGGAAATTGTTAAGATGTTTTTATTTGAATGGTAGACTTTCTACTCATACTCTTTCAATAGTACGCATATCAGACTTCAATGGTGTGTTTGTTTGGGGTGAAAGAGGTAAGAGAGAGTGAGGGAAGAGAGAGTAAGGAAAGAAAGAGTGATTTTGACATGTTTGGTTAGGGAGAGAAATAGGAAAAAGAGAGAGGAATTTAGTGGTTTTTATAATCTTTCCACAAGTGGAGAGAAGGTGAGAAGAAAGGGGTCGTAAATATGACGTTTACCATTTTATCCTCGCCAAACCATGAGACAAAATTCTCTCTTTCCTATTTCTATCTCTTTCCCCCTAAACCAAACAACCCTCCTAATCTACTCTAATTTTCTCTTCTTTATATCTTTCCTCACTCTCTCTTCCCTCTTTCTCTCTTCTAATCCAAACACACCCTAAGCCACTTAGAATATGAGAGTATAATTTTTCAAACTTAGTTCCTCATTATCCAATTTTGGTAGAGATTATCAACATTGGTGGATTCAGGACTCGGAGTCAAGGGTTCAAAAAATTTAAAAACATGAATCACTAAAAGTATAATTAAACACAAATTTAATATATTAAATAAATAAATTATTAAACAAATAATTGACCTAGTGATGTGTTTGTATGATGTATTTATCCATAACTTGGTGCAAAATTAGGAATCCTAATGCAAAATTAAAATTTCAGAAGGTTAATTTTTTTTATATAGAAGATAAATGGATTAAAATTATAAAAAATAAATTGATATATTTTTTTCAAGGGGTTCTTGTGAAGCCCCTCACCAAGTCATAAGTCTGCTGATGATTATCAATATTTTATCATAACGATAATTTTTGAGTCGAGTAAGTGGTGACAATTATTTGTATTATGAAAAATATTTTTGCCCTATGTTTGAATGGAGTATTTTTAGGATTTAATGTAATTTTTTTTAACTAAAATGATTGATTTTTCAAAAAAATTACATTACCTCCTAAAAATGCTCCATCCAAACATACACCTACGGTAACAACACTTTTAGGCCGACACATAAAAAAGTATATGGTATTTAATTATATATTATTTAATATTTAATTCTTTTATCTTTTCTTATTTATGTGTGTGTTTAAATGATTGCCTGACTATTGAATTACATGTGTATCAAGAGGATTAACTTTTAAGTGTAACTGATAATTAAAATATATTTGCTCACAATTAATGTTATATATTCTATCTTGCTCTTCAAAAAGAATTATATCAGCATGTAATTGCAATTTAAACCAGGCTTAATGTTAAAAATATATGATTATTATTGCATTTTATTTTTTACCCTCTAAAGAATAAAAATATCTTCAGTAATTTAATTTATTATTAGTATTTTTTTTTGTATTCTCTAGTGAAATGATTAGTGGTTGAGATTTAGAGACCTTATTGTATTGCTGTATCCCTCCATTTAAACCTCAGATTTTGTCATCACATCGCATTATAACATATAACCATCATCATCATCATCTCTCTCCCTTCACCATAATCATAACCCTCTTTCTTCCATCCTAACTTCATTTCTTTAAATTTCAATTCTTTAATCTCATCAAAACCCTAATCCCCTTTTTCTTCAATCTCTCTCATGGATCCAGATACTGAAACAACACCACCAACAACAACAACTCAACCCACAAATCCCACAACACCAAAGTCACTAACTTTCACCAACGGCAACCACCACAAACGCCATATCACAACAACCACTCCTCCGCCGTTACAACCACCGTCCACGGTTGTTTCTTACAAAGAATGTCTCAAAAATCATGCTGCTAGTATAGGTGGACATGCACTTGATGGTTGTGGTGAGTTTATGTCTTCTCCTTCAACTAACCCAACTGACCCTCGTTCACTAAAATGCGCCGCTTGTGGTTGTCACCGCAATTTCCACCGCCGTGAACCACAAGAACAAATCACCCCCACTACTAATACTACTACTACTACTAATAACACCTCCTCTTTTTGCATCTACACCACCCCCACAGTTCCACCACCACAACCACCATTACCACTTCCTCACCACCACCGTGTTAAAACACAAAGCACAAGTCCAAGTCAAAGTACAAGTCCAAGTCAAAGCCAAAGCCAAAGTCAAAGTCCAATTTCAAGTCCTTCACCACCACCAATTTCACATATACCACCACCTTCTTCATCTTCATTTCATCACACTTCTTCAGCTTCAGCTCCTCACATGCTCTTAGCACTTGGCGGTGGCGGTGGCGCTACTTATTCAACTTCACTACAATCTTCTGATGTTAACCACCATCACCATCATCATCATCATCAAAAGAATCTCAATTTCTCGCTACCTAAAGTGGACAACATGAACATGAACAACAACTCAAGTGGGAAAAAGAGGTACAGAACAAAATTCAGTAAAGAACAGAAAGAAAAGATGCATTGTTTTTCTGAGAAACTTGGTTGGAGAATGAATAAAGGTGATGATGGTTTGGTTCAGAAATTTTGTAATGACATTGGTGTCCCTAGAGGAGTTTTCAAGGTTTGGATGCATAACAATAAGAATAATTTCAGAAAGAGATCTGATGTGGGAATTTCTGAGCATCCTCATCCTCAAACTGAAAAGAATGGCAATGGTGGTGAAGGTGGAAATGGTGTTGTTGGTGTTAGTGTTGGTGGATTTCATAGTGATATTAATAATCCTTATAACCCAAAGAGTAGCAGCAACAACAACAATGAGATTGATATAGATGAAGATAATTGTGTCAATGTTCCTGTTTCTTTTAATGGGTTGGCTCCTTGAATTAATCTTCATTTTTTTGTTTATTATTATTATTATCATTATCAGTATTATCCTTTTGTTTTTTTTTCTTATTAAGGTAAGTTTATAGGAAAATTCATCACTTTACTTTCACTTGTCTTGGTATCTTAGTTTATATCAAAAATTGTCATATGATGTTTCTTTTTCTGTTCATAAATTAGTATCATTGTTCTAGACATGTTTCATCCTAGGCTGTTTTCTTTTACATCCAGAAATGTTAAACCAACCAATGTATCCTTGTGTGCGGAATAGTGGAAATTAATCTCCTGAACTACTGAGATTCATTTAGAGGGTTGACCTTTGACCATGTGTGTGGATTTTTTCGGTTATTTTTTTTTAGATAATCAGATTTTTTTCGGTTATTAAACTTAAGACTTGAATTTCAGACATTTGAAATATTAGACTGGGATCCGAATCTAATTATCGTGTATCCTAAGCTGCTAGCATTTATCAACATTTTAAATTGTGATTTCCGTTACATTACTTACAAAAATGTGGCTAATGTTGTTGCAATTGTGGAGATCTCAAAAATCGTTATACTTTGACTTTAGTTTAAAACCAATAGCGTTATATTTTGACTATAATTTAAAACTAATAGCTAGATTTTAATGCAGTCACATTTTTCTCTTGATAGTACTGTAGTAACTGATTTAGCTTTAACTTTGAAATGAAACGTACTAAGTAGTATTAATTACGCATCTACTTTCTTTGTTGGGAACATCTACCTCTCTCAAAAACGCCCATACTTGTTTATGGGGTAGAACTTATCTGCAAATTTGTCCTTATCTATTTATGGGGATCTTCTACTTTTACAGGATTCTTCTGTCCTTGTGAGAGAGAGAGAGAGATAATAATGCTATCGACGTGTCTAGTCGTGACTGAAACATTGCATGAGAAAGACACTAATCTAATCTTCATATTAATTAATTTCTTTCACTTTTTAAATCATCCTAGTTAGGACTTTGACTCAAATGTGTGAGAATTAGTCTGAGTTATTAGTTCATTTGGTCATGAAATCTCAAAAAAGTTCAACTTAGTATATAATAACACTTACAATATATTAATTTGGTCCCTAATTTTGTAAAAGTATTTCAAAAATACTAAACACTACTTGAAGTAGCGTTTTAAAAAATTCTAAACACAACTCAAAAATGCTAAATACTAATTATTATCGAACATTTGTACTCGTCATCTGCTATCCACTAACAGATGAGACGTGCCAAACAGAGTCTAACTGGTTTAACTTGTTTTTTTTTGACGTGGAAATATTTTCATTAGGACCGTCCTAAATCGGAGGCCAAAATAAGAGCAATACAAGGAGGAATCTCCTCAATCCAAGTCGGGGTTTAAAATAGAAAGTTTTGCTAGATGGTTTGCAACACGATTGCCCTATCTTCTAACATGTTGGCATAGAAAAAAATTAAAATGCTTACAATGATAATTACAATAATATAAAATCCTACTATAATAAGAGTCTTTTTCCTGCATATTATTCATGTTAGTCACTAGTTGTAAGCAATCAGATCCAATTTGAATATTGAAAAAGCATATCAAGAGCAAAGGTCAAGGCATAAATTTGAATATTGAAGAAGCATATATCAAGAGCAAAGGTCAAGGCATATATTTTTGTTATTTGAATCATGTTCTATAAGCATTTTTATGTCAACTTAGACAAAATGACAACTACACACTTTGTCTCACGGTAACTTCATTATGTGGTTGAAACTCTCAATGCAAGTAACGGTTAAGACATGTTCAATTAGCATTAGATAAATGGGTTTGCTTACTGTCTTAACCAATTAAATTTCAGATTTGGCTCTTCAATAAGAAATGTTAACAATTAATAAGAAAAATCTAAATCGATTTGCTATGTATTTAGGTGTAATATCAATCATTGATGGATAAGATTTTTTTTTAACTTTAAAGTAGCTGTTCACTTTAAAATATTTGGATTTTATTAATTTGTTTTATGATTTAACATTTTTGTTCACTTTAGAATATTTGGATTTTATTAATTTGTTTTATGATTTAACATATTTGAGTTGGGTATATAAGTGGTCCTATGTAGATAATTTTTCTGGAAAGGAAGGAACATTTTAGACTCATGCATTAATCACAATGAAAATGACATTAGTCCATATGATGCTTATTGCTCTTTGCCTATTTTGGTGTTATCTTCCTTTTTTATTTTGTTTTATAAAAGTGTTATCTTCCTTTGTTTTCCTTGAAAGGCGTGCAAACATTTTCTTTTGGGTATAAAAATGAATGAGGATAATATTTGGAATTGGAAGATGAAGATGGTGTTGAGATCATGGGAAATTGTCCAAGGCTGTGTTTATCTATTATTAATATTTATTAAATATACAATATTAAACATTAATTAACTAACGTGGTTGTCTAGAGACCATAAGTTTGCTAGGAAGGGAAGAATTATTTTTGTGCGTGGTAGAGTGTGTGATGGAGAACTAGGGGTGAACAAAGATTTGAGATTTTTTTTTTTCACAAAATCGAAAGATATGAGATATTTTTGGTCAGCAAAATATTATTAAGAACGAGTTTATTCGTACTCAAAATCTATTATGTAACTACAAAAATCTTTATAGACCTGCGTTTATTCTGATTAAAAATAAGTAATTTTATTTTTTTGGTCTACACCTAGATAAATTGACAAATAAACACCACACACACTATAGATGGCCACACATAGGTTCGAACCTGGAGCCGACATCCCCATGTTGCTGAAATTGCCAAGACAACCAACAGTGGAGCCGACATCCCCAATAATCTTTGGTATTTTTGGCTTGTAACACGTAAATTAAGGTACTATTAATTTGTGTTAGACATATACTAAAATACCCTTTTGTAATTGTATTGGGATAATTGAAATCAAAAGAGAAGAGTATTGTGGGTGACTCACACTTGATTGGGAGAATACTAGGAATTCGAGTGCGAGTGGTTAGTCCTACATCGGATAACAAAGAGCTAAATGAATGAACATAAGAGAGGGGATTCATATATTTAATGCGTTAAGGTTTTAAGTGCAAATGTGACTAGCTCGTTATTATTTCCGACAGGGGCAGATCTTCATTAGGGCCAGGGAGGACCACAGCCCGCCCCCAAAAAATATGTGAAATTGCTATAATATCACAGTGATTAAAATTTTGTTCTATTATTGAAGGCTCCTGGGTTCAACTCTGAGTCGAGTCTTTTTATTTATTTATGTTTTATCTTAAAAACTAAGCTTGCAAAAATGGATATAGTGGGAATTGAACCCAAGTCCAATATTTTTTTTATAAGTCAAAAGATTATATTATAGGGGCACTAGGGGTGCTACAACCCATTTACATTTAGTGTAACAAGTTTAAACAAGCTGATGGAGTAGTGCTCCATTTCTCATATGCTATAGACAAATTATTTCCCACCCCATTGGATAACCAACCCCATGACAACCCTTTAACATGATTCAACATTTGTGTTACATTTGGGATGCCCCCTCGAAAAATAATCCTATTGCGATTTACCCAAATCACCCACACAACGGCTATCCGTTCAAGGAATCTTACTTTCCTATTCTTCTTTCCTCCCACTGTGATTCGGTGTTTCTTCAAGTGATCCCAAGCTCCAATAAACTCTGCTCCTTGAATCCCAAGCCAATCAAATACACAATTCCACAATTGCACCTAAACGGTCCAATTGAAGAATATGTGAGCTGAATCTTCGTCGAAACGGAAGCAAAAAACGCAGTAGGGGCTGACCTGAAAGTTTATAATTCCCCTCTGCTGCAACAACCGCGTAGTGAGCCTATCAATTAGCAAACGCCAACTGTGTATTAAGAATTTAGACAGAGCTGCTGTATCCCATAACTTCTTCAGTAATTTCATTTCTTCCTCCTGCATTTCTGCATTGTCGTTGTTGTGTATCAGTTAGGGGTGTTCAAAACCGAACTAAACCAATAGGAAACCGCAAACCGAACCAAACCAAATCGAAAACCGCAAAAAACCGCTTTTGATCGGTTTTGTTCGGTTCTTTTTTTCATTGCACCGCGCGGTTCGGTTCGATTCGCGGTTTTGATTTCTGAAACCGAACCAAACCAAACCAAACCGCAAGTAACACTAAGGCTTGTTGAATTACAACCTTCCTTACTAACTTACTAACCCAAATGCAACTACAACCCAACTCTCACTCACTTACTAGCCCAAATCCAATTATTTCTTTGACTCACTTACAAACAATCTATATTGTTATGCTATATTTAAAAATTACAACAAAATATTTAATACAAATTATTTTAAACATTGTCTTAGCTATTTGAAAAAAAATTAAAAGAGAGTGATTTATACACTACATATATTTGAGTAGATTTTTTCTTAAATATTTATGTTAGCCTTTTTATGTTAATTAGTTAATATAATGGGTCTAAAAGGAACCGATATTAAAAACATTTTCCATATCGGTTCTTTAACCGATATAGAAAGCGCCTTTTTTTAATATCCCCTTTATCTATATCGGTTACAGAACCGATATGAAAAGCCGTTTTTAACCGATATGAAAAGCCTTTTTTCTAGTAGTGTTAGTTAATTTTAACTCCGTTTTAAATTATTTTTGTCTTGGAAAAAACCGAACCAACCGAACCAATCCAAACCGCATTGGTTTGGTTTGGTTTGGTTTGGTTTTATTTTAGGAAGCCAACCGAACCAAACCAAACCAAACCGCATGTAATTTTACCTTGCGGTTCGGTTCACTTTTTATCTCAAAACCGAACCAAACCGCACCGCGAACACCCCTAGTATCGATCATTGTAGGCAAACTTGATCAGATATCGTTGAAGCGCCGTGAGGCCGGACCCATCATCGATGCAGGTTGTTCTTCGATGGACAGACCTACATCAGAGTTTTTTTCAGCATAACAACAGCTGCTTCATCCTCTTTAGATAATGGTCCAAACCAACTGAACTTCCAGACCCACCTTTCTCCAATCCATTCGCCAAAATCTGCTACTGTACCTGCTACTAATGCTGATACCGCAAACAGTTAAGGAAAATTTTCAGCCAATTTCCAGGGACTGCACCACCGATCCTCCCAAAAACTAACATCCTTGCCATCTCCTAACTTCAGCCTAACCGAATCACTAAACCGATTGCGCCCAAATGCCAAGAAATCATCAATCAAATTCATGTCCTTCCACCAAACCAAATGGGAAGACCTCTTCAATATCCCTTCTTTGCCGTAAAAAAGTTCCATCATTGTGCTCCACAAATTATCATTTTCCACCAATAGTCTCCATTTCCATTTCCCTAGAAGAGCTATGTTAATCACCTCAATATTTCTAATACCAAGACCCCCCATTTCCTTAGGTAAACACACTTTAGTGTCCACCTCACCCATGCCATCTTTTGAACCTCCACATTCTCCCCCCACCAAAGAAAGTTTCTTTGGATTTTCACCATTTCCTTAATAAACTTTTTAGGAGCCTTGAAGAATGAGAAATAATACAATGGTAGGCTAGCAAGAATCGAGTTGATAAGCGTCACCCTACCCTCCATTGATAATTGTCTACTCTTCCATAAAGATAATCTATCCTTCATCTTCTCCACCACTGGTTTCCACGTGCTACTCACTCTAGGATTGGCACCAATCGAGACCCCAAGAAAATTGAAGGGAGTACCTCCCTTCTTACAATATAGGAACTTAGAACCTATATTCAATTCCTCCTCCTCCATACTAACACCTAGGCAACTTTTATGGAAATTCACCCGGAGTCCCGACACTAGCTCAAAAATTCTCAAAACCGCTTTCAAACACCACAAATTCTCCCTTGAGTTGTTGCACATGAACAAAGTATCATCCGCAAATTGAAAAACCGGGAAAGCTAGCCTCCCCATCACCGAAAAGGCATCAAAGAATCTTTGTCTAACACTATTATTGATTAAACCCGTTAACCCCTCCGCCACCAATTAGAATAGGAACGGTGCCAATGGGTCCCCTTGTCTCAATCCTCTCTCCATCGTAAAATCACTCGTTGGACTTCCATTGACAAATACCGACACTTGCCACGAAAAGATACATGCCTTCATCCACCCTCTCCATCTTTCACAAAATCCGGTTCTCACCAACATATATTCCAAAAAGTTCCATAAAACCGAGTCATATGCCTTTTCAAAATCCACTTTGAATAGAACAAGGGTTTTTTTCTTCTTCTTGGAGAAATTGATTACTTCGTTTGCCACCAAAACTCCATCTAAGATCCGCCTTCCTTGCAAAAAATCCATTTGAGTTGTGGAGATTATACCGGGTAGCACTCCTTTGATTCTTGCCGCTAACACCTTGGAAATTATCTTGTAAATGCATCCTATAAGTGAACTTGGCCGAAAATATCCTAACTCTTGAGGGTTCTTTTTCTTCCCAATCAATTGTTACCACTATTCCCACATTTTGATATCATTTAATCAACCGTTGTGGTTGGAATTTACTATATGATATAAATGTATATGTAATATGTAATATATAAGAAAAATATGTTTTGTTATACATTAGTAAAAAAAATGTGCTCAATGTATAATGTATTAGTAATATATATATATATATATATATATATATATATATATATATATATATATATATATATATATATATATATATATATATATATATATATATATATATATATTTTGGAGTATAAATTTTACTTATATTTTTAATACTATCACGTATTTTATATTAGAATTAGATATTATAAATAGATGGATAATAGTTTTTGAAAAAATATATTTAGAATTTTAATAAGATCAAGTAAACTTAAAATCATCTTTTACAAACAACTTCACTAAAGTCTCGATCTGTGAAATCAAAATTTCATTTTTAGTCTCTTAATATTTTTGTTCTTTGTATTATTGGTGCGCAATATCCACAAGTTTTGTCAATGACTAATCTATGTCAGGGAACCTAACTGACTGTGTTCTCATCAGTCAGCAATTTAATTTTGTTTATAAATAATTTTAATTTATATTTATCTATTTTAACTATATTTGTGTTTCTAAGTTTTCATGTTTCTTTCAATAGCGGCCCATCCAAATTTTTTGTCAAGATCCGTCGTTGGCTCAGAGGCAGATTCAGGGGGTGTTCCCTGTGTTTCCGAGAACACGCAAACATACTGCCTTAGTGGTAATACACCTCATACATCCTGTCTTGATGGTAATACGTACATCCTACCCTGGTATTATTGAAGGAACACCATCCTACCTTTGTGATAATACATCTAGCCTTAGGGTCTGTTTGAGTTGCAATCAGGAAAGTATTGGACTGGACAAGACAGTACTGGACAGGACAACACTAGACAAGCTTTTGTCCAGTACATTGTTTGGTGAACAATGGACAACACAAGCAAAAAAATATAAATCTTACTATAATTTTCTTTCTAATGTTTATAATGATTTTATATAGGCTTAAATATCATTTACCCCCTGCAAATATCACCATAATCCATTTACCCCCCTGTAAAAATAAAAGTTTTAAAATGCACCTTACAAATATAAATCTTACGGTTACCCCTATTTGTTAGATTATGTTGTGACGTTAAGTGTATAATGGGTATAAACCGTTATTATTTACCCCTCACAAAAATATAAATCGTTTACTGCTTTACTGTAGGGGGTAACTAGAAACACTTATTATTTGCAAGGGGCTTTTTAAAATTTTTGTTTTTGACAGGGGTAAATGGATTATCTTGATATTTGCAAGAAATAAATGATATTTAAGCCTTTTATATAACATATTATAATGTAATTAAAAAATTATAAAGAAAAACGTACGATGGAGAAGAAGGAAGAGAGACAGAGAGAGAGAGAGAAAGAGAAGGAGAGAAAAAGAGAGAGATGAAGGGAGAGAAGTCGTGAAATAAGAAAATACAAGAGATATGAGAGGTAGAGAGGGGGGAGAGAAAGAAAGATGAATGAGATAGGTCATGAGATTGTATTAGAGTGGTAGAAAAAAGGATATAGAAGAACAAGATAGGAGAGAGATAGAGAAAGAGGAATGAGATAGGAGAGAGAGAGAGAGAGAATAGAGGGGAGAAAAAATTATTGAATAGGAAATAAAAATAATATTTTAGTATTTTTTTGATTGATCAGGAAGTTGTACTGTGGGACAGAAAGTTGTACGGTGGTTTTGTGAGGTACAGGAATTTGGGTATTTGTCCAGTCCTTTACCCTCATTTTTGTCCAAAGATCTTGTGAGCAGTTTTCAAATCAAATAACCTCTGGCCCAGTTATCAGGTCTACTCCTTTACTTCTACTTAATAATCAAACACACCCTTAGTGTTATTGAAGAACCACCCTATTTTTTATTACTAGATCCATCACTGCACTAGCTGCTCCCGGTGCTCCTTCAACCCCCCCTCCCCAAAGAGATAGATATAATTCATTCTAGCCACTATTTTACCATGGCAGAACAACTAATTATGTTAGTATAACCATTTTTCTGTTTATGCATTTTTTATATACTAATGTTTTTGTCTGTCTACACTTCGAAGACAAGCAGCATGCTTTGTTAATTTAATTAATTAAAGGAAAGTAAAGGCGGCAGTGCTAAAGACTTAATCTGCCACCAATCCATATTGGGTTGGTTCAAAAAAGCGGCAACATTTGTTGTTTTGCTATTTTATATTAGGTTGACAAGTTTAAGGGCGAAGGAAGTTTCTTTATTTTGATAAAGGACGAAGCAAGTTTTTGTTAACTTTTTATTTAAGATTATTATAATGGAAATGACTAATACTTGCCACAACTTACCTCCAAATCACCCATAAATAAAATAGAATCCTTAAATTTAACTCAAACTTGAAAAGTTGGAAAACCACGTGGCAGTTTAAAAGGCATAATCACAATATTTTCTATTATGTACTGTGTCTATGGGTCAGCCGAGTAGGTAGGAGATATGATTGATCAATGAAGGATACATCCGATGTCGATCTTTCGAGTCAAGGTGGAGTGTACCTGCAAAGTCACTCCGATGCTAAAGTCAGTAGCTGTAGAGTTAACGCAAATATATGTGATAATTAATGCGTACCTTTTTTGCTAGCGATAAAATGCCGATGAGCAGAGTCAAGCCAGGGCACTTGAGTGTGATGATCCGAACCGCTTCGATGGGATGTGTATTGTGAGCCGTTGATGAATGAATCTGGGCCTTGGTTGTTTGGAGGCCCAATCACTTTGTTTTGAGAAGTGGGGGTGTAAATAGCATGAGAATATTTACACCGTAACAGTTGCCCCCCAAGTCGGTTTGACCTGTCGGGTTAAACTAGACTTGAACCCTGTCGAAATAAATCAATTCGCCGAGATCAGAATGCCGAGTTTTCTTTGAGTCCAGAATGAGAGTTACCGATCTTTGGGATTTGATTTCAAAAGTTGGTGGTGCTTCGATTGTTGGAACTGCTTGATGATTTTTTGACAGAGTAATAAATGCTTTTGCTTTGAGTGGTGGGACCGTTGAGGGACTCGAGGCGTTTCTTAATGATGATTCTTCGTTTTGCGCGTCAAGCCAATTGATTGGGTGCGTCGTTTCAAGAGTGAACAAGGGTCCTTTCAGGACCACTATAAATAAAGGTGAGGGTAGATCATTTCTACTTTTTGGTCCCTCGATTGCTCTGAGTACCGAGATAGTGAATTTGCCGCTTTCCGATCTTGCTCACTTTATTCCAAGAATTCTTCTCATCATTTATATCGAAGCTTCTTCTGAGGTTAGTAACTTGCTTTAGACTTTTTTCTATTTCTATTTTCAATTTTCTTCGGGTTGGGATCTTGCCCCCAGCCTGCAATCTTCTTAGTCGGGGTGGGGGTTGTCAGGTCGGGTTCCGACCCCGTTCGAACACCTATCATGTGTGAATTACCCTGATAATCTTCCCCTATCCCTGTAGGTTAAAAACTGGCGAAGACCAAGCAAACAACTCGTGCCGAAACACTCAGACTTATTAATCAAGCCGAGCAAGCTAGTCAAGCCCGTCACCCCGACATCGACAAACTAATGGCGGCGAGATCACGGACCGACTCTCATCTAACTGATCGTGAAGAGAAAGATGCTCCGGAGATTCATGAAGAAGAAAACTCCGGACCGAGAGGGAGTGATAGCAAAAAGGTCTCGGATGGAGAGTCGACTGCTCCACCTTCTGCGCACAACACACCGGTTTATGAGTCTCGGATGGAGGTAGGCTCGGACCCAAGCTTCTCGGACGATTCTGACTCGGATACGGAGTCTGATGGAAGATGTCTCGACCGAAGACATCGATTTGGAAGACAGTGATGAGGAAGAAGAGGAAACTCAAGAGGATATGGACGGAAGCTTTGAGCTTTTGTATGGGTATGAAGATTCCGGCTGCAACAATGTCGACATTCCTGTAGATCCTCCATTAGGAACTCCCCGAGATTATTCGTGGGTGTCTGAATCTCTCCGAGGTTTTTTAATCGCTTATAATCTCGGATGTTGATATCACTAATTTTTCGAAGAGGCTTTATTGGAAAGATCCAGAATGGTGGCGTACTTTTGGGATGGAAGATGACGAGCATGTGGCTACCTACCCCGCCTCTCTTAAGTTCATTATTTATTGGACCACTTTGGCCCATATGAGAATTCGACCCCCTTTTACTGCTTTTCAACAATCTGTGCTGGCGAGATTAGATCTCGCCCCTTCACAACTCCACCCAAATGCCTGGGCCTTTGTAACACCCCCTTCTATTTAATTACTATTTTACTAATTAAAAATCAGAGTTTTCAAAAGACTTTTCCACGCACCTCAAAGAGAGTGCTACATTTAATAAAACATCATCAAAACATATTTAAAATTCAAACGCATCAAGTGCGTGAAATACATATCATAGTCACGTGGGTTAAGACCCTCAAAACTGCTTTAGAGTTTACAATAATCCGTAAATGTTTTTCTCAAAGACAAATGAAATAACAAGTTCAAACATAACAACCCGTGATCCAAATCAGTTCAAATACATAGTATAAAATACTACACTACGATTTCCCGCCTGGGTGTCACTAATCAGAGCTGACTCGAAGACTCAAGAAGGCATGGCACCTTCACTCGAAAATTACTGCTTGTCGCCACGAGAGCGCATAACATAAAAATGCTAGGGTGAGTCTCTTTACATAAATAATAACCAGTAAGATAAGCATTATATTAGGAAAATATCTAGCAATAACAATCCACAGAGGTCAAGGCATTTACCATTCAATTAGAATACCAACAACAACAATGATGAATTAATTAAGCATCAACAAGAATCCTAAGAATGTATGCGTATATGCATGTATGCAATATGCATGTGGATCCATAACCACCTCAATAACCCCGTCGGGCACCCACCGCTTTTGGCCGAAGCCACATCACCGCTTTTGGCCGAAGCCACATCACCGCTTTTGGCCGAAGCCACATCACCGCTTTTATATGCATATGATTTATGTGACACTATGACAATGCATCACCACACAACGAATTTATCACGTCAATTATCAACTCACCTCTTTGGCCGAAGCCCCCACCGCTTTTGGCCGAAGCCCACATCATTCATAAATTCATCACATCAAGTATTATCCCAACACCTTGGCCGAATCCCACATCACCTCTTTGTTACCACCTCTCCACCACAACTTATTTATTAAATTAAATCTCACCCATGGACCAAATCCCACCTAAGGACCATTTTAACACACCAAGGATTAAACCGACACCCACAAGGACTAAACAGTCACCTAAGTGACTAAACAGTCACATAGGGACCAAAACAACATTTTTGAAGGACCAATAGTGCATAGAGACCAAAATAGTATTTTTAAGGACTAAAAAGTTCAGAGGGACCAAAACAGTATTTTCGACACTTTGGGCAACATTGGCAACAAGTGCTGGATTCCTACAGCAGTACTCCTACTTCGGCGTTTTATTTAAAATACTAAACGACATCGAAAAATTACAAAAGACCACTCATTGGAAAGCCCTCTGAGTGTAGTTTCTACCTATGATTTTATTTTCTCAAAATCAGGGTCCAGTTGTTACAGTTTTTCAAAACACTACGCTGAGGTGCCAAAATCGGACAGAACGTTTTACCCAACTTGCAACCAAATTTTCTTTCTCATTTCTTAATGAAATTCAGTGAAATCGGTGCCTATTTCGTAGATAATTAAGTCTATTTTTCAATGAAATAAGAATCATTCAAAACGGAGTTCAATTGAGCACACAAAACCTTCAAAAACTGAACCTACTCCCAGTTTGACTCCAGAAAATTGACCTAACTTTAGAGACTCATAACTGGAGCTACACAACTCCGAATTTAACGAAACCAGTGCCAAAACGACCGACCTTAAGTCTATTTTCAAAAACAATTAGCCACATAATTTTTGGATCAACCAAACAGTACCAGTTTGAGAAAACCGAAACAGTGTCCAGAAAATACACAAAAACCATAAACAAGAAAGACTCATCATCAACCCCCAATAAATTCAACAACACTTAAAACACCATTTAATCCAACAAATACATGAGCATCAATTTAATTTCCACAACACTTAGGCATTTAATCAACATCATTAAATCCACATATCCTCATATTTCATCACATTGAAACATTTTATCAAACACGTGGCATGCATATTTAACAACTCATATATTTCCAACATCAAGCATCATGATATCATCAAATTAATTACAAATACAACAACAAACATGAAATCAACACAAAACTCAACCAATCAAACTATTCCACACATAACACATATCTTACAACTTATTATAAATGTAAATGAGAGTCCCCTAACCTTGAATGAGCTAGAAACTCTCAACCCAACACCAAGAACCAACAAAGTGGAGTACTCCTACCCTCCTTTCAGCTGGAAAACGTGACCCCTCTCTCCTTGGGTAACAATGGAGAATCAACAAAGAATGGAAATGAGGGGTTAAAAACTACCACACTAAAAAGAGGAAGAAAAATGGAAGAGATTGGTACCAAATGCACTTACCCAAAGCTAGAAAAATGATTTTCCTCCTTCCCCTCTCAAGCACTCAGCTGCGCAAGCTTATGGCTGCTGTCCCCTTCCTTTCTCTTTCTTTCACTTTGATCTAAATGAGGCTAATAACCCTACCCCTAGTTATGTATTGGCTTTGGGCCTATTTAGTGGGCTTGGGCCCCTTATTTACACCCTCTAGGTGCTTTCTCACATCCTCCCACTCTAATTAAAATACTCCCCACTTAACTAAAATACTCACCATTTATTTACCACACCTCACTCCTTAATTAATTAATCACTCTATATTTATTTTAATATACACAACTAAAATAATTACTTAATTCATTTAGCTAAATAATCGCTTAATTAAATTAGTTAAATACTCACCTAATTAATTTTGGGGCGTTACAGCCTTTGTACATGCTTTTGAGCTCGTATGCCTTCACTTGGGTCGGCCCCTTTCTGAGCTTGCCCAACGTCGAGGAACTGATCTTTCTGGTTTCAATGGATCCCAAACTAGACCAATGGGTTATATTGATTTGAGAGTCATGTTTGGGGAGGAACCTTTAACTTGTACCATATTGACGAAATTTATGGTGTTAACTTGCCCATCAATATACAATTCCATCATCGGAAGACCGTAACATTTTCAATCCTAATTAGAGTTTGGGCCTCTCCTACGACCTTCCTATGCATCGTTGCGACCATCTTAGCAGATTGAAACAATCTAATCACAGAGAGGCCATGATAATATATATATATATATATATATATATATATATATATATATATATATATATATATATATATATGAAACAATCCAACAAAGCCATTAACTTAGGCCCAAATATTTTTTTAGTTGTGTGGCCTTTTGTTTTGTTTAATCTTAAGATCAGAAATTATTTTGATCTCAAGATTAAACAAAACAAAAGGCCACACAACCGTATTTCTATGTATACACTAGTTACTAAAAAAAATTATCTACAACTATGTTGCTTATGCAGTAAGGCAAAACAAATGTATGATAAATGAGAAAATGATGTTGTACAAAACAAATAGTTCGCATCCCAAAATTGTGTGTGCTCTCTCTCTAAAGGTTTCGACATATTCGGTTCCCTAGTCACCATTGCTAGGTGTAGGTGGTGCTCTGGCGTCTCTGTTCCTAAAGGCTTCTAGGTCTGACACTGCTTTCAAGCAACCTTCTTTCCTCCCTCGAAACTATCTCTCCCCCTCCATGGCTCCTTTTATTCTCTCACATGCTAGCTGCTTTCAAATTGGTCCCTACCCATAATAATTTCGTCCCTGATTACTCTCAGGCCACCACTTTCACGCCTCCTCCTCACCAACCTGGACCCTCTTCTTCCCCTACCACTAACTGCTTTCACCGCCCTTTCTCAACCACACGGAGCCGACAGATTCGCTAGATCTGTTTTCCTCCACTGCCCCCACCTCCACTTCCTCATTTCCATCCAAAACCTCACTCCTTTTCCTATCCTCCCTACTTTCCTCATTTTAACAGATCTATCTCATTTCGCATTTACTTTGTGACTTGGAGCCTCGACCACTCTCTCTGGATTGTGTTTTTTCTTTTTATGGCATATTGGTTTCATGCATGAAGGTCCCCTTGGCCGTTTGACTATCATTTATGGGGAAAGTTGTAGAGTTTTTGTCTTTTCGCCTACATCCTCTTCGTGGGTTTCCTGTGTTCATGTTGTTATGGCCATTTATATTTTCCTAGATTTGGAGCTGGTCCCTAGGTTCTTCTGTTGTGCCGTGGTCTCACTGCTTTTGTGTGCTTTATTTGGGTGGCTGCCATCTTTCAAGGAAAATACCCCCTTTTGCCGTTTGGATTTCATTTACGGGAAAAGCTCAGGACTTTCCATTTCCCCCCTTCTATTTCTTTATGGTTTAGTTTTCTTAGTTGTGGTGGCTTGCCTTGTTATCCAAAGGTTGAAGTTCGTTTCGGTTGCTTGTCGGGTGGCTTGATAGAGCTATGTTAATTACTTGCTGGATGGTGGATACAATGGAGTGGTATTTTGGTACTTTTGGTTGTTTAATTTCCATTGGAAACCCTAGTGCGTTGGACTTTGCTTTGATATTTGGCTTCTGCTATGGCCAAGAGTGGTCATGCTCTTAGTTTTTAGATTTCTGTTGTTAGTTATGCGTTTAATTTATTTTGCCTTAAGTTGGTTTAGTATAACTAGGTTGTCTAAGGTGTTGCCCATATGCCTAACTTTATCTTTAGAGTTTCGGCTACACTTGATGTGTAATTGTCCCTTAGAGGACTCGATGATGCTTGTTTTGTAAGCTAGTGACTTACACTTTATGTAATGTTTCGGTGGTCTTTGCTCATATTCAATGAAATATTGCATATTTGAAGAAAAAAAAGAAAAAAAAAATTGTCTAGTACAACGGCTCTGCGTACTAACAAACTCAAAAGCCACTTCACTTCCCAATTCTCATACATGACTGTTTGTGGTAGATTAATAATGAGACCATTATTTTTTGAGAATAATAATGAGGCATCTATTATCATTAGTAATTGATGTTTTATTTTATCAAAAGAGTGGACATTAAATACGGCAAAATATATTTCCAGGTCTCTTAACTTATTTATTTGTAACGAATACGTCTATTAACTTTTTTTGTAATGCATAAGTCCCTTAAGTTTTTTATTTTTAATCTTATAGGTCCCTTAACTTTTTTGTAACACATGGTCATTTATCTTTTAAAACGTAACACTATTGCACCTTTTAACTTATTTAAGGGAGAGATTTTAAGGGGCAACAGTGTTACGTTTTTAAATGTTAATGGATCTATTCATTACAAATAAATAAGTTAAGAGACTTATACGTTATAAAAAAAATTTAAGGGACCTATTCGTTACCAATAAATAAGTTAAATGATTTATGCGTTACAAAAAAAAGTTAAGGGACTTATTCGTTACAAATAAATAAGTTAAGGGACCTGGAGAGATATTTTGCCTTAAAATAAAAAATTGTTGTATGAGTTTTTTTGGTACAAGAGAGAGCTCAAATTCCAAAAGCACAAAAAAAAACTAGCTAACGCGACCCATATGCCAAGGCATGGGAGCCTCATAGTAGTCATAAAAAATGAGATGCTTCAACTCTCTAGGGGGATCGCTAAGGACATGAACAAAGTAGGAATTGGTCCTCAAACTATGGTTTGCAAGACAATCCCCACAATGATTTTCTTTACGATAAGTATGACTCACATGCACCTCCCAAGTTTGATGAATAACATGACTGATCCTTCTCACCAAAAGGTGCACACTTATAACTAAGTTGTTTCCTGAAGTTACCATGTCCACCAACCACCTCGGGACCACTCTCCACTATCAATTTGGTGAATCCCTTTTGCCAAGCTAGCTGTAAACCCTCTAACATACCCCGCATCTCAGCTTGTAAGGCATCACAATCGCCAATCTTACGCGTGAATCGTATGATCTAGTTCCAGTATGTAACATCCCACTTTCTCTAAATAATTGTTAAGACTTGTTTTAGAAGTGTTTTATTTTAATTGTATGTTTTTATCGTTAGATCCTAATTAGTTCTTATATAAAGCCAGAATCAATCATGCTAATCATTAGAAAATACTTAAACGGAAGCGTACCTGAATACTAGCGGAAGCGTACCTCATCTTTATGCTGATTGGTTTGTGGTTTGGCCTTCCAGGTCAACATGTACACTCTCCGAGAGAATCCTTTAGCTTTCTCTCTGTATTTTGCTAATAATGGGATGTCAGCTAAGAACGGCTCCATAAGTTGTAGTATGACGCGGGGACCATAACCTCTTTATTTATAGAACCCAATTAGGGTTATCTATTGGTATTTCTAATTTAGCCCATCACAAAATTAGAATTACCCTTTAGTCTCTACACATTAAAGGTCCACACCCTATTAGATACTCAAAAGCCCACATTACATAACGTTATTAGATAACTTTAATTGGGCTTAACTTAAGTGACAGTCTACCATACATAATTATTAACATATAAGGTCAATGTTGGATTAATGATCCAACATTTAGGGTTTAGAAAGAGGTCTAGGTGTAACACTCAGAAAACTATATTTTATGCATTAGTGAGCATGAGAGTAATAGGTTTATGACACCTCCTACTTGCTTAATTAAGAGGAGGAAGAAGCAAAATTGGATACCTCGTGTTAGCTTAAGATGAAACTCCATTTTTATTCATAAGAATAGGACACCTCATGCTAGCTTAAGATGAATCACTATTTTAATTCTTGAAAATATGACACCTCATGCCAGCTTTAGATGAATCACCTTTTTAATTCATGAGAATATGACACCTTCTTCTATCTTAAGATGAATCACCATTCTAATCCATGAGAGCATGCCACCTAAAATAGATTACACCTCATCCCTTTACATGCATGCATTAGTTCTATGAGAATTTGCCACTTAAATGCTTGCTTAAGATGATTCATCACTTAAGCTCATAGAATCGTGCCACCCAAAAGGTGAATTTTACACCTCTGGTTGTTGTTCTGCCTCCTTCTCAGCTTTTTGTCCTCCTTCTTTGGGCTTTTCCTTCTGAATTGTTTCCTTTGCACCAGTTTGTGTTCCTGTACCCTGCACACCATAGAGTGAGCTCATTGTCCACACTCCTTTGGAAGGAAGTGGTTGCATAACTTTTGTAGTGAGTCCCAGCTTTTCCCTCTTCTCTTCCAAAGCCTTCCACACTTCAGTTATTGTTGCTGCAGGGTTAGTTGCCATAACCTTTGATTGCTTCTTTGATGCTTCTGCACCTGGTGTAGGCACATCAGTTGCTCCTTGCTTTGGCTCTCCTTGGACCTCTTGCTCATAACCGTCTTTGCCTCATTCTTTCTCAGGTTCTTCATTTATCACCTGCAAATTCTCTTTTTCAATAACAGGGTTAGTTGGCTCAAGACCTATCCCTACGAGGTCTAGCAATGCTAGTTTGTATGTGTTGCTGATCATATTGGGCATAGTCCCTCATAGGTCTATCCCTATCATTTATCATACCTATTGGTCCATTTGAATGAATTGTTGCCTGTGATCTGCTTCAACTTCAGGTTGTTGTTGTTGTGAGTTAGGTCCTCCTCTAACTGAGGCTCTTTCACTGTGATGAGACATATTTCTGCAGCTTTGTTGCCTTTCTCTTTGTTGTCTTAGCAGTCTCCTAAATCTTTTTCAATTTCTGGATCACAATCAAATTCTAGTGATCTATTTCTGGGCATATGCTAGTGCATCAGCACTAAGTGTGTCTGCACTAATGTATCTGCACAGAAAATAGAATACCAGTAATAACAAAATAAAACACTAAATTAACAATCTAAACAACAAAATTTTACTATAATCCCCGACTACGGCGCCAAAAACTTGGTGTGGAAAATAGTATGCAAGTATACATAGTGTTTGCTGGTGTTTTTAGCAAACAATCACTAGTTTTCAATGTTGTGATTGTGAGATCAAACAAGAAAATCTCTTTGACGATTGCCTCTGAATTTTGTGTTTTTAACGTATTTAAGAACAGTAAAAGATACAGAAAGATAAATTGAAAGTAAAGTGAAAGCAGTAAATGCAACAAATGTAAAAAGAAAGTAAATATTGCATTGAATCAAAAGAAAAGTGGTTCACCAACACGTACAATGAATCTGTTTCACTCGTATTTCGCTTTAGTCTGGAAGTTGAGTTTCTCAGAGTTCTTGTGAAATGTGGCGACCTCTATTTCCTATTACAAAAGAGTATTTATACTCTTGAAACAAACGTGGGAAAGAAGAATAAGCGCCTCCTAGAAATAAGGGGAAGTAATCGCCACTAATCGTTGCTTTCTTCGTATTTCGACTAACTCGTTGTTAACCGCTTGGCGAAGTGTTGAACCTGCTTTGTCGAAGAGTGAGCTTTCTCTTGTCGAAGGCTCTTTGCCTTGCTCACTCCATAGTTTGTGAGAGCTAAGCTTGTCGGCTCACTTACGCTTCTGTGATTGTATACCTTTTCGCCGAATTGATGGTGCATTGACACGAATATTGACTGTGGTCCCCAAAACATAATTAAATGTGAAGTCAACCCCATTTAAAGCCCCATTTAATGTCTTTGTCGAAAATTTTGAGGTAACAGTTGCCCCCGAAAAATGCTTTTTCGACGAGATAAGGAATGGAGGCAAGAAAGGGCATTTTTTGAATACTGTGCAATGGTCATTTCTGCAGCCTTTTGCACTTCCACAGTGGTCGAAAAGATAGTCATCATGACTTGCACAGATAAATTGAACTGTTTCATTGGCACACGTAATATAGTAGGTGGGCCATCACGTCCCTCAAAGGTCGCAAACGTGCGAGTAATGGTGAACGTGCCAATAACTGTTACTTCCAAACATATATAAACGGCTAAAAACCCTTTCATATTCCTTTTTACTCGTTTGAAACCTTGCGAACAATCTCTTTACCTTCCTCGTCTCTGATTTGCAAAAATCTCAAATTCACAAAAGTTTCAAACTTTTGCTTTCTTTCTTCAATCGAAACCCAGATTCCAGCCTGCATTTACTTTTACTCACCTATGGCTTCATCATCTGCTGCTGTGATGCAACCTGAGAGTTCAAAGAAACATAACGAACCTAGAAAAATCCAAACCCTTGATGGCTTCGTTGATGAACCTGACATCAATGATGATCGAACCATCCAATGGCAAACTCAGTAATCGATTCCTTCCATCGAAATTTATACCCATGCCTATTTTGGGTCCTCTCGCCTAATATCTTCTTTGGAAAATAATGAAGTTTCAAATCTTCCCTAGTCATGTTCGCTTCAACCAAAAATCTTTGCTAAAACCCTTTTTCGTTTAGAGTTCTGACTAATCCTTCTAGGGTTTTTAGGTCTGCTCCTAGGCTTGACCAACAAATCTAATTAGATTGGCTTGACAAGGTAGAGGCTAAGAAAGCCAACATTTGGAAAGAACAAGGTATCTTCGACCTTATCCAGTTGTCTAGGTATGGGCCTAAATATGATAGAACCCTAATCTTGGCAACCATGCGCTTTTGGGATGTGTGCCACCCATAGCCTCCATTTGAAATGTCGTATGCTATCCCCACTTTGCTAGGCGTGGGCTGCCATTACAGTGTCCGAAACCTCTAGGTGAGACCTTTGATCCTACTCTTCCTGAGTATGAGTACAAATTCACCTTCAACAATGCTACCTTTGCCCCTTACATTGGTGAACACCACAGACTTGACACTGAGGAGGTTTCTTCTGTAGAACATGTAGCCTTTCTAACCCTTTGGTTATCTCTCTTCGTTTTACGTACACGCGTTCTCTACAAGTTTCTAAATCTTATATCCCACTAGCAATCCAACTTCATGAACAGCAAGACATCAATCTTGCCAAACTAATTCTAGGTTCTCTCCACCAACAACTTGACAATGCTGTCATAGAGTTGAGAGAGAATGAACCAACAACCAAGTTCTTGGCTTCTGGTCCATTATGGTTGTTACAATTGTGGTTGTTAGCCACTTTTGAATTTCGACTTAGTTTGTATATTCCAAAATCGGTTCGACCATCTCTGAAACGAGGAGAATCGAAGGGGTTCGACTAAGCGCAATTGAAACCTAAGCAAATAGGTCTTACTCTGGAAGAATCTTTCTTAGAGTACTTGAAGTCTTTTTGAAATGTACCACCTTCACAGCACTCCATGTCCCCTTTGTCGAAAGGCCTTATGGTCCGTCTTGGTTTCAACAACCCTTTCCTTCTCCTCCATCGAGTGTGTTTGAGGAAATCACCCAAATTTGGAAAGCTTACCTTTCTCCGTCTATCCTCTCCACCGACTCACTCCGTGCAAGACCAAAAATAATTGGGAATCACTAGGTATTTCCCGTGTTATTTCGCCAGGCAATTTGGGCTTTGCCAAATTCGACCCGCGTCGGTGTGTTTTCACAGGCGCGAATTTGCAAGTCCAGAATCAGAGGTAGCTTACAAACAGGCTTTCAAGAAATTCAAGTACAAAGCCTTGAATTTCAACCCCGATTTCAACCCAAGGTTTTCATATGCTGCGAAGTTTCATGAATGGTGGATGATTATTACACCGCCGCTTTCTTTGGAGAAGCGAGTGACATTTTTTCTGAGAACCTTGTGAAGAAGTTGGTGGCTGCTTTCCCTTCAAACAACAAAGGTATACACTTTTTGACACTTACAGCTTCCTAACTTGTAATTTAATTTAATTTCATTTCTGCTTACTTATCAATGTTTTCGACATTAGAAAAACACCTCACACCGTTGAAGCTCAAAGCAAGCAAGACCACCACAACAAAATCTTCTCCCCAAGTCAAGAAGAAAATGCCAAAGAAGTCCTACCCGGACATCACCCCAAAGAAGGTATGGCACTCTCTACTTGTCTTAAGTTGTTTTTGACTATAACTTTTATTCACGTCGAAAAGTTTTTTCAGAAAACAACCAAAGCAACCAAACCTCTTCAGAAACCCAAGGCCAAAGAGAAAGCGGTCGTTCCTCTCCAGTTACGAGGTACTATACACCTTGCTACTCTGTGTAAAAACTTTTCTCCAATTTATCACTCACTTTCTCATGGTGTTATTTGTACCATAACTTGACTTCTTTTGCGGGATCTTGAAAGCGATGATGACATTCCTCTCAATCAAAGATCAAGGAAGAGGACTTTGCATGATCCCCAAAGGAAACTAAAGGCATTGTCATCGATGAGCCTTCCGAATCACCATCTTCTCCTCCAATCAAAAGACTTAAGGTAGACAAGGTAAACTTCATTTCAAATTATTTCAACCTCTTTGGTTTCACCTTTCTAGTTTTAACTTAAGTAATATTACTTCTTGTAAATGGTGGGTGGGCTACTTGTTGATAACCTGTTTGTCGAGTCTTTGATCGAGGCCGCAGAACGAGTTGTCGTCACCGCAAGGGCCTTCTTTTCCTTCGCCACCCGTGTGTACTCGCCGAGGAAGTTTTTCAAGCACTTGCCGACCACAGGATTCCTATTTTTGAGGAGCTCGCTCCAAATGCTAATAACGTCGAACCGCAGGTCATTGTTGAGAGAACGCTCAAGTTTTGGAAGCCAACACTCCGAAGTTGAAAGACAAGAAGTGGTGGCTACTCCTGCTGAAAAATTCTGACGAGAATATGGTCAATCAAGAGCAAGAAGAGCTTAGAAGGAGGAACTCGCAAATCAAGGTGTTTACGCGAAAGAATCATCTAACAGATCTTTGTTAGTGATCGTGAATTGGGTGAGCTAAAAAGAAAGACCTTTTGGCGCCTTTGAAGATCATCTTTGAGTCTCCAAAGTTCGCCGAATCGTTTGATTTGCGCTCTTGAACACTTCTCTCGCCCATCAACCAGAATCGATCGAAAGCCTACTTCACAATCAAGGACAAAATCTTAGAGGGGAATCTCGTGGAGAATATCGAAAATGATCCGTCTGTGTACCTTGAGGTAAAATCTCTCATTCACAAAATCACTAAGTTGGATCCTCCTCAAGACCTCCTTACTTTTTCATGGAATTTGGCCCCATCTTCGAGCAACTCTCTCTCGATCACCCAACGGTCCGAATATCCTCAAACACAAGGCTCAAGAGAATCAACTCTGCGAAGTGGAACTTGCCTCCTCAAGACGGCTCAAGGTGATATCGAAACCCTTGAGACCCAAGCGACTAATGACGAGAAGCCATTGCTAAATGGGATCACGAGATATCACGCGTTATGACGAAGAGATAAAAATACTCCAAACCAAATTGTCAAACGCTAAGTATCAAAAAGGGCTTTGTTGTCGAAAGAATGAGTCGCTTGCCTCTTCGTCAATTAAAGCAACTAAGGCGCTGATGACCATAGAGCACTTGGAGAAAGCTAATCAAAGATCAAGCCATTCTTCTTTGAACTTGACAAAGACTTGCTTCTTCTCGACACTTCTATTTCTTTGAGCGCCAACATTCTCGGCGTGCTCAAGGCCACTTTGACGAATTTACGAGATGTTGTAATGATTTAAACAACTTTTAAAAATGGCCATGTAATTTTAATATTGCTTTATACATTGCCATTTGTGAACAATTCTTGCTTATTTATGCTTGTTCAATTTTTATCTCGATCCAATGTTGGCTTGTATTGTTTTAAATACTTGCCATTTATTCGAAAGACTCTATTTTCGTCACCTAACTCTTCGATTTCATAAGCACCATTCGAAAAGCATTGCAATACGCGAAATGGGCCTTCCCACCCTGGTGACCATTTGCCTAAAACTCTATCTTTTTTATAGATAGGCAATAGGACTTTCCACACTAACTCCCCTTCTTCAAAGGTTTTTAACTTAACCTTTTTGTTGTAAGCTTTAGCTACTCTCTCTTCTCATTCGAATAAGCATTTCTAAAACCAACAACCTTTCTTTGTCTAAATCAACTAATTCATCAATCATCATATTCCAATAATGATCAGAAGGAATTTCCCAATGTTTCTGAATCCTTGTTGATTGTAAACAAATTTCAACAGGCAACACTGCATCATGCCCAAACGTTAACCTGTAAGGAGTAGTGTTTATAGACTCTTTAGGTGAAGTTCGACAAGCCATAACACTTGGTCAAGAGAATTATGCCAATTTTTGGGCTTACGTCCAACGTGTTTTTTAATCAAGTTAATAATGATTTTATTGGCAGCTTCTACTTGACCATTGGCTTGGTCGTAATATGGTGTCGAAGTCAATAACTTGAAACCAATTTCAGCAGCAAATTCTACCATTTTTCGACCAATAAAAACAGTACCTTGGTCTGTAGTAATGGTTTCTGGAATTCCAGATCTATAAATGATATGATTTTGAATAAACCTTATTACTGCTTCTTGATCAACATTGGCTAAAGGTATTGCCTATACCCATTTGGTAAAATAGTCAATTCCTACAAGAATGTATGTAGCGACCGAAAAATCCGGAAAAAGATTCTTCGACAGGTTCAAAGGAAGCCGCCACCAAATTTTAGTTTAAGGGCAAAATTCTGGAAATCCCTTTAGTTTAGGACAAGGCATTGTTAGGGTTCGGGAGTCGTTATGTGTGGGGAAGGTATTAGCACCCCACGACATCCATTGTCTAATTAATTAAGATTTATTTAATAATTACCCTTTTATTTATGTAGAAAAAGACTTATTTTAAGTTTTGGTTTTTAGTGCTTGACAAGAGTTGAGTCTTGCTCCTACGTACCTCCAGATGCAATGGAGGAATCAAAGCTACGTAGTTCTTCCTGGCGAAAAAACGTTTGTGGGTTGGTGTTTTTTAGTGTAGGGGTGCTAGGATTCCTTGAACCAGCATGACTCATCGATTCTAGGGCCGCCGACTAACCCGATTGTACAACCGACTTAGTCCCCTACTTCTTGAAAATAATTTTAGAGTTTTTGAAAGAAAGTGGTTTGGTGTGAGGTGGGTCGGTTTTAGAATAGGTATTCTAGAACTCTGAATCTGCATCTGACTCATTAGTTCTAGAACGCCGACTAACCTTGGGTTATGCGATCGATTTAGTCCCCTATTTTTTAGGAAAAATAGTTTATTCGTATTTATTAAATTTCCAGGGTTATTGAACTGTACAGCTCATTGGCCCTAAAATAATGACTAACCCGGTTTGTACAACCGACTCAGCCGTTTATTTTAGGAAAAATGATTTATTTATATTTTTTGTAGGATTACTGAACTGTACAGCTCATTAGTCCTAAAATGATGACTAACCCGGTTGTACAACCGACTTAGCCATTTATTTGACCTCGAGAGAAAAATTATTTATGTTTGAGTTAGAAAAGAATTAAAACGAAAAACAAGGGGGTGAAAATTGTAAATTGAGGTTTCATTAGTCGCAGGGGATTGTATAATTAATAGGAGGTGTTAAAAGGAAGCCCAGTTCGCATATGGGAGCCCAGTATGCGAAACTGGGCTTAAGTGGGGGGAGGTGTGTGCACGAATTGAAAGGGGGTGACTAACAAATAAAATAAAAAATAAAAAAAACTGAAGCAGTGCTACATAACCCTAAATTAAAAAACCTAAAAAACACTTCCTTCCCCCTTCCCTTCAGCTGCTGCGCAGCTTTCCTTTCCAGCGAGAGAGAAGGGCCAGATTTCAGCCTAAAATCGCGGCGGAGATGGCGGGAGGCGAAAGTCTCGCCGGTTTTTGGGAAAGGAGAGAGAGGATCGGTGCGGTGGTGGTTTAACGGTTTCGGTTTTCCTCCTTTTTCGGTTCTCCTTCCTGTTTCGGTTTTGGTGGTTGATGATGTTGATGGTTCGGTTTGGGGGATATGCTCGCCGGTTTCATGGTGAGCTTGCCGAAGCTTCGCCGGAGAAGACGAACGGAGCTCCGGCGTCGTCTTCACGGTTCGTTTTTTATCTCATTTTCTTCCTTCTATTCCGTTTCTCTTCTCCTCCTACACCTTTCTTTCTATTTGATTTTTGCTAATCCTATTTGTTTTTGACTCCTATGTTCATGTCTGATGGTTGGTTGTTCTCATGGTCTTGATTGGTGGTATCTCATGTTTGCTGGAATTCTAGGTGTATATGTTTTTATCCCTGGTCATCCGTTTCAATATAAAAGTTTATGTGGAAGGCTGATTTCAATATAAAAGTTTATCCCTGGACAGTTCTTGTTTGTAATTACTCATGAGATGATATGATTTGGTGCTCATGACTTGGTCTGATTGTTCTCTTTTCCAAACGGACCTAACCTTTTTAATCTAAAAAAAATTAAGACAATGATTCACCACCCATTTTCTAATCTATTTATAACCTGAGTACTTGTTTTTTCTTAATTTGATTCTAAAGTCCTACATCTTTTCTAAACAACAC
The DNA here is from genome assembly GCA_020916435.1 of Oxytropis ochrocephala. NCBI lineage: Eukaryota > Viridiplantae > Streptophyta > Magnoliopsida > Fabales > Fabaceae > Oxytropis > Oxytropis ochrocephala. The sequence continues at coordinate 53,580,343 of CM037088.1, forward strand.
AAACTCTCTATCCTGTAACTCTCCTTTTTTCATCCTAATTCTAACATATGGACTAATTAATCGGATACTTGGCAAAATGAACATACACTGAGTATTTACATATTTCAACTATTTACATGTTCAAAGTGTTAAAGAGGTAACGGAAGCACCAACCTGGTCTCCTGAAGATAATAAAAACGGATCTGTTGTTTATGGTTATCTGTTACTGCTTTTGATGTTGCTGCTTGTGGCTGCTTGTATTTGTATTTGATTTCCTCTTGTAATCAAAGAAATTCGAAATTGTGTTTCAATTGATTGGGGTTCTGATTTTGAACCCTGATCCTTTTTGAGGTGATTTTCGCCGTTTGTTGTTGTCTGATCCTGTCCCCTTTTGACTCTCACATACTGTCTTTTTATAGTTAAAATTAGGTCTTAGCATTGATTACGGTCTGATCGGGCTTTGACTGGACTTTCAGGTTTCGAGCGGGCTGTCCTCGACCCATCGACTTCAGAGCAATTGCTGAAACCCTAAATCTGCTGCTTTATTCTTTGCTTTTACTATTATTTTTTTGTATTTTCGGATTTGTATTTTTGGTATTTTTAATATTACTTTTTTTTGCATTTTTGGACTTTTGGACATTTTGTACACTTCTAAATTATAAATAAAATTAAATAGATTTTTTTTGCATTTTTGGACTATATATATTATTCAAAATAAATTAAATGGAAAAAATAAAAATAATAAAGAGAAGTTGGACCAAATACAAAGGTGAATCGGGCCTAACTAAATAAAAGCGCTTAGAATAAAGCCCAAATAGAAGAAATAAGCCCATTAAGCGATAAAATCAAAATGATAAGCCCAATATGTAGAAAAGCGAGTTAGATTAGTCTCCTTATGTTCAATTAGGCTCAAATATCGAGATTAAACTGAAGAATGCGTGAAAAGATCGATCATTCGCACGTATGCCTAGCTTAAGTAACGGTATTCGAGTTTAATCGAACGGATAATTGAAATTGACTTAACTTAGGAAAAGAGATGCTATTCTAAAAATTTATAAAACAAGCGACTAAAAGAAGACGGACAAAATTGGGGTATAACAATGTATCTATGGCCTTTTGACGAAGTTGGCTTTATTTCTCCAATCACATCCAAAGCCCAACCTCTAAATGGCCAAGGTTTCACTATAGAATGTAATTCGTTTGCAGGCACACATGTTGTATTCCAAAGATGTTTTGGCATTCTTGGCAACCTTTAGCAAACTCTATACAATCTTTCAAAATAGTTGGCAAGACATTCCTTTGTCGAAATAACAACCATTTCATTTTATGGCCTACTTGATGTGAACCACATGCTCCACTATGCGTATTAGAAACTGCTAAGTATGCCTCATTCTCACTAATACATTTTAATAGTACCCCTTCAGTAGTTTGCTTGAACAACTCGTTTCCAATTAACACGTAGCTTAGAGCTCTGTACTTCACTTTTTTATTAGTGTTTCCTGTAGGATTTTGCAAATACTCTACAATAGGTTTACGCCAATCATCATCAACCATATTGTAAATAGAGTAAATTTCTGCTAAGTCAACATCATAAAAAATGTGGCGTTTTTCGACGCTTGTATATATTGCCCCCCCAATTTTTGGTGTTGACAATAACGTCGAAGAAACATCATTGTAAAGAGAATCCTCTGAGATTAATTTATCTTTAATCTCAATTAACTCTTCTAGGCTTTGTTTTGACACTTTGTAGCTCAAGCAATTTGTGCTAATTCATTTGCCACGTGATTTTCAATTCGTGGTAAATGTTCTAGGTGTACGAATGTAAACCTTTTTAACAAAGTATTGGCAACAACGAAATATTTAATAAGGTGTTCACTGATGCATTTGTATTCTTTTGTCAATTGTTTGACCACTAATTGAGAATCACCCTTTATTTCGACATGACTTGCCCCCAACTCAAGTAAAATTTTAAGGCCTACTATCAAAGCCTCATACTCGGCTTCATTATTGGGCAGAAGTCTCCAATTTTGAATCTATACTTCGTGGGAATGTTTTCTGGCGAAATGATTAAGATCCCAATACCCACTCCATTTTTATGGCTTGACCCATCGAAGTATAGCTTCCAAGGACGTATGTCTAACGAATATATCTCATGTTCGACAACAGAATGGTCTACTATGAAATCAGCAACCACTTGTCCTTTGATTGATTTAAGAGGCTGATACGTTAGGTTATATTCTAACAAAGCTAAAGCCCACTTACCAATTCTACTATGCAACATTGGTTTTGATAACATATGTTTAATAACATCAAAATGCGAATAAACATAAACATCTGCTGACTTTATATATTGCTTTAATTTCGTACAAGAAAAATACAAGCAAAGGCATAATTTTTCTATTGGACTATACCTTGTTTCAGCATCAATCAAAACCCTACTAAGGTAATAAATGGCTCTTTCGACACCATTATCATCCTCTTGTGCTAACATGCTACCTATCGTGTTATCAAAAGCTGCTATATACAATTTTAGCAATTTGTTTCTAACAACAGGCAACAACATTGGTGGTTTCATTAAATAAGACTTAATATTGCATCAAAAGCTTCTTGATGGACTTGCTCCCATTTGAACTCATCTTCTTTCTTCAGTCTTAACAATGGCGAAAATGCTCGTGTTTTGCCACTTAGATTTGAGATAAATCTTCGAAGGAAATTGATTTTTCCCAGCAATGACTGAAGTTCTTTCTTGGTCGAAGGAGCCTTCGTTTCCATAATTGCTTTAGTCTTATTTTGATTGATTTCTATGCCTTTCTTGTGTACCACAAAACCCAAGAATTCACCTGCACGTACACAGAAAGCACATTTGGTTGGATTCATTTTTAATCCATATTTCCTCATTCGTTCAAAAGAACGTCGAAGATGGTCTAAATGACCAATTTCTGAGGATGACTTAACCACCACATCATCTATGTATATTTGCATAAAATCATCAATAAAATCATGAAACATAGAATTAATTGCTCTTTGATAAGTGGCACCAACATTTTTTAAACCAAAGGGCATTACTACCCATTCATAAACACCTAATGCCCCGGACATCGAAAAGTTTGCTTTAAGACACGTCCTCTTCAAAGAATAAAGATTTGATTATACCCCGAATAGCCATCTAGCATACTTTGAGATAATCAAATCCTGCTGCTGAATCTATTAGCATTTCGCACTCTGGCATAGCGTATTCATCTTTAGGTGTTGCATTATTTAGATCTTTAAAGTCTACGCAAACTCTAAGTTTTCCATTTTTCTTCATTCTCGAACAATATTAGCTAACCAATCAACATAATCGCGCGATTCGATGAATTTGCTCTTGAATGTACCTTTCTATTTCTTCTTTGATCTTAGCCAATATCCGAGGAGCAAATCTTCTTGGTGTTTGCTTTATTTGGTTTCTTCCCCGGTAGAATGGGTATTTGTAATTCCACTACTTCTCGACTCAAACCGGGCATTTCGTTATACTCCCAAGCAAAGCAATCTTTGAACTCCTGCAGGAAGTGAAATAACTTGGGTTTTGAAGGCGAGATCGAGGTGTGCACCGATGTATGTTGGCCTTTTGACTAAGCCATCTCCCAAATCCACTTCTTCCACTGGATCTTGAGCTTGCATGCGCTTTGTCGAATCTCTGTGGTCTTTTTCAAAACCCAATGGTTCGTCATCATAAATGCAATCAAGCTTGTCATCTATGACTTCACCATTTTCTTCAGATGAAGTTATGGCTTCGACAGCCATTGTTTGTTGAATTATTTCGGCTTCCAAAGCCGTTTTTACTTTATTCTCAGCCATGTAGGCCGTAATTCTATCCCAAGCATTGGGCACTGACATCTAAAACTTTCTAAGATTCAGTGTCCCATCCTGTTGGAGGTAAAACACCCTCAGGATAAACACTTGCATCTTCCATCACTTCCCTCTCCCAAACAAAACCATGTGTTGGGTATAGACGCAAGCAGAGAAAGCACATTATCAGAAGAGATATATGCTTGACTGGAAGATGTACATGGCGCAATATTCACCATTTGTTTTTCAAAATTCTCCTTGGTGACATTGTTCACGTCAGCAAGGAAATAACTTTGGTCTGCTTCGACATACTCTACTAGACCATCATCTTTCCACATCACCAATTTTTGGTGTAGGCTTGAAGGCACATCACCTACTCCATGTATCCACTCTCTACCAAGGAGCAGATTATAGCTTGCCTTAGAAGCTATGACAAAAAACATGGTGGTCCTTTTGACAGTTCCTACCACTATCTCCACTTCAACGGCCCCCAAAGACCGGCCAGATTTGCCCTCATAATTAGTTAAAACAATATTATGAGGCTTAAGGTCTGTGTCGAACATCCCTATGGTTTTCAGCAACACTTGAGGCATCAAGTTTACTGCAGCACCTCCATCTACCAGTATTTTGTTGATACCCACGCCATTGACTTTGGCTTGAACATATAGAGGCTTCAGGTGATGTTGCATGCCTTCATCTGGCTTCTCGAAAGTAGCCATTTGTTCTTCGACACAACCGTTGTTCATCACGTAGTAACAAACTGGCTTGTGATTAGCCATATCCTCGGTGAAGTTTTCTTCGACATCATTTGGGGCTGTAATGACGTCATACTCACTGGGTAGAATAGATACCACGTTGCAAATGACATCAAAACTAGCTTCAGAATCTTCAAAATATGAAGTTATGTCCTCATCCATGTCGAATTCAACACTTTTCTTCTTCAAAGATGATAGTGGAGGGAAAATTCTCTCCATTGCAGGCCTCCTTGGTTTTTCTATTACAATAGATTTACCCTTGGCCTTGTTTCCAACCTTCACTTGGTTGGCAGCACCTATGTTCACTTTTGTCGTCCCCACGGCTTTAGAGGTCATATTCTTAGCCGTTTTCGAACTTCCTGGCGTTTGCTCGTTGGCAACAAGTGTTGCTTTCTTCTTCGAGCGTTGAAAACGACGCCATTGGGTCTTGGTCATGGGATTCTTTCCTTTATAATTATTTCTATAATTATATTTCGCAGCTTCACTTGCGTTTGGCTTAACCATCTCAGCCTGTGGTACATCATTCTTGTAGTGTTTACAACCAGCATGTATCCAGTTTTCGTTTGGAGGGTTTGCCATTGGAACAAACGATTTGGCGTGTTTCGACAACACAAATTCCTTCTTGGTTATATTCTTACCAAAGCATGTGGCTTGCTTGTCGAAGGTCTGTTTGAACTCTTGACCTTATAAGGAAGGTCTCTCTTTTAAAATCAAGTTTGGCCTCTTGTCTGCCATTTCCTTTTTAGAGGTCAGTCGAACCGTAGCCTTTGACACTTTTAGTCGCTTCCTTGTCGAACACAAAGACTACATCCGGGCATAGCATAACCTCGAGTTTTTAGCTTGCACCTATTGAGGAAATCTATCAATTCCTCTTGACTTTAGGGTACACAAACTGTATTTTTTCGTCATACTCCTCCCGAGTAATCTTTTGTACAAAGATCACCCCTTTGCACGACACTTTTGAGCTTGTCGAAGAGAAGGTTTGACAGGTTTAGGAGAACCTACCATCTTTGCATCAACCATGCTTATACTCATTTCAATTGGCTCTGCATACATGGCTTCAGCCTGATGGAGTGGATCAGCGTCAATCTGCATTGGAGCTTTGTTCTTTTTATCACCAAACTTAAGTCTCCTTCTTCGATTGCTTTTTGAACTATGTCCCCGAAAAGTACACAATGGTCAGTTGTATGTCCCAAAAAATTATGAAACTTACAGTAACCCTTTTTCTTCCTCTGTTCGAGAGGAGGTACTTTCAGGCCATTTGGCACTATTATTTGGCCATCAGTTACTAATAGATCAAAGATTTCATCACATTTAGTAACATCGAAAGTGTACGCTTTAGGCACAAATCTATCATTTTTAGGCTCTCAGGGTTATTCCCATTTGCAGGCCTTAATAGTTTACTGAGAATAAGGAGGACCGGGCTTAAGTTCACCACATCTATTTCCTCAGTTCGACATCACCAAATGCGAGAAGTCGAATTCCTCATCAACATAGGCTATTTTCTCTTTTTATGAAACCCAACCGAATTTTCTTTTTATTGAATTTATTCACTCTAGCCTTTTCCTCTTTAAGTCTTTCAACTTGTCGAACTCTATCGGCTAATTGGGCCATATCTCTCAAATGAGAAGTATCCAATTTCTTTCTAATTGAATAATCAAGGCCACTGCAGCCATTTCGACAAGCTCATGCTCGTGCACTGTAAAACACCTAGCCTTTAATAGCCTAAATCTATTTAAATAATCATCAATAGCTTCGTGCACTTTACGTCGAACACCGCCAATTCTTTAAGACTAATCTTCGATCGCCCTTATAAAAGCGCTCATGAAAAGCTTTTTCTAATTGCCCCATGTATACATAGAACCAGGGGTAAAGTGGTAAACCACGTGAAAGCATTTTTAGTTAGAGAATTCGGAAAATATTTCATTTTCAAGCTCTCATTTTGGGCTATGTCCCCGCCTCGACCATGTAACGGCAATGTGTTCGACAAATGGACTCATTGGTATCACCCCAAACTTAGTAAATTTAGGAATTTTCCAACCTCTTGCAATTCTCGCGCAATACATATTCACACAAAGTGGTGATATGAAATTAGCTATATGTAAACCTATGTTAAGGCCATTTTGTGCCATTATGGTTTCTACCAAGGTGGCTATGTTAGCTTGAGCGCAAACGTTATTTCGTTGCACTTGTCGAACAACTTCATCAGCGTTTTGGTTTCGATTTACCATAACTACTTCAGGGATGTGGTTTCCCATCCCTTGTTGTTCGCCTACAACCGCTTGAGCTTCGACAGTAACTGATCTCTGTGGGGTGTTAGGCGCATTATTCCCACAATTGGGTACTTGCCTATTATTCCCTGTAGGAGCCCCAAAGAAATCTGCAATCCTACCCATTTGATTTGCTAACATTTGGTAACTCGTATTGGTGTTCTGAATCAATGGATTAAAAACAGTACCAATTTGTTGGGTTAGCATATTAACCATATCATGATTACTTTCGTCTACTTGTTGCCTCAATGCCAACAAGGACGCATTGGTTAATGCAGTAGGATTTCGACCAAGCGCACCCTCAGAAGAAACATGCGAAGGAGAAAAGGTCGAAACATGTGGCATTCCAGTAGGCATGCCATATACCCCAAAAGGGTATGGTGGTAGACTCATGTTCTGGAAACGTGTCTCTAAACTGTTCCCTGTTGCCATATAAGGACTAGAAGGAAGTCCTATACCTTGTGGCAAAGACATAGATTGTGTCGACCCAACATTGGTCATCGACATCGTGGGAACGGTTATTGATGTTACTGGGGCCATTGTCCCTGCAACATTTCCGACGCTGACACTTACAGAATCTATTGTTGTTCCTTGCCCTTGTGATACCACAGGGTTAGAACTGGAGGCATTGTTAGAATTGGTGCGTACCATTCTACCACTCCTCAAGTGCATACAAATACATACACTGACAAAAAACACAAAATTAATGGCAAAGGTCCCACCGGGCGTGCCAATTTGTTTGCTAGCATTTTTAGCAAACAATCACTAGTTTTCAATGTTGTGATTGTGAGATCAAACTAGAAAATCTCTTTGACGATTGCCTCTGAATTTTGTGTTTTTAACGTATTTAAGAACGAAAAAATACTGAAAGATAAATTGAAAGTAAAGTGAAAGCGATAAATGCAACAAATGTAAAAGAAAGTAAATATTGCATTGAATCGAAAGAAAAGTGGTTCACCAACACGTACAATGAATCTGTTTCACTCGTATTTCGCTTTAGTCTGGAAGTTGAGTTTCTCAGAGTTCTTGTGAAATGTGGCGACCTCTATTTCCTATTACAAAAGAGTATTTATACTCTTGGAAACAAATGTGGGAAAGAAGAATAACTGCCTCCTAGAAATAAGGGGAAGTAACTGCCCACTAACTGTTGCTCTTCGTATTTCGACTAACTCGTTGTTAACCGCTTGGCGAAGTGTTGAACCCTGCTTTGTCGAAGAGCTGAGCTTTCTCTTGTCGAAGGCTCTTTGCCTTGCTCACTCCATAGCTGTGAGAGCTAAGCTTGTCGAAGCTCACTTACGTTTCCTGTACTTGTATACCTTTTCTGTCGAATTGATGGTGCATTGACCTGAATATTGACTTGTGGTCCCCAAAACATAATTAAATGTGAAGTCAACCCCATTTAAAGCCCCATTTAATGTGCTGTCGAAATTTTGAGGTAACACATAGTAACACAAGTAATATAATGATAAGAAAAAGTCCAACCCACAGGGATTATGTAAAGCTTTGTAAAGTTTAGAGTGTACACTTAGTGTGTCTACACTATTCACAATTGGTTGGAGTATACAAATTGTATAAACAATATAAACAACAAATATGTGTAAGGAATCAGTAAGATAGTTGAGATGTTTTCACCAAGTAAATCACTTCTAAGAGTTTTAGTGGTGTAGGCAGTGTAGGTATATTGAATGAAGCTGCATCAGTATGTGCCTTTCACTCACTTTCTTCAGAGTTTCATTACAAGCTTCCTATGTCTAGGCATGCTAAATAGGTTCACTTCAGTCTCTTAAGCATTAATCAGATCACCCTAAGAACTGTGGTTATCCTATGTCTAGGACTTAACACGATTTTACCAATCAATTCCTTATTAAAGCTAGTTTAACAAAGATGTTGTTACAAACACTCATTCTTATTAACTCTTGATTTCTTAAATGTACCCATGTCTGCTGCTACAAGTCTACCTATTCTAAAGTGATCAAATTCAGAATAAGCTTTGAAAGAAGTATTACACAAGAGTTAAAATGCACACACTACATAATCCGCATTTACTTGCTTAGAAGTTCATTACAAGGTTACAACATCTCAACTAAATGAATTTAGCTCATATTACTTATTATATAATAGAAAGAATCTGCAAAGAGCATAATCAAATGAGTAATATTACAAAAGAACTCAAAAGGATAGAGATTACACAAAGGAGAGATCTTTTGCATGAGTTTCCCAAGTTGAAGTACAATACGATTTCCTTACACGAGTTTCCTCCAAGTAGAAGTGAAGAGAGTGGTTGTCAAGCACTTCCTTACCTTCCTTTTCTTCAGAAACTAAATGAAAACTAAAACTAAATTACAAATATAAAGAAGATAAGTGATCCTTTAAAAGATTGGATGAAGGATGATCTTGAAGTGAAGAGATGGTCTTCTATTTATAGGCAAATGAGCTTTCCTCCCTTGGAGGGTTTCCTTGGCGCCAAAATATAACTGAGATCAGTAACCATGGTTACTTTGTAGACTTCCCATCAAGCAAGTTGCTCTTTTGCATGAAGTTCACATGGGGTGGTCCAATAAAGAAGTGCCACATGTCCTTGTGTGAGTGACCTTTCCAACTTGTCTTCCATAGTTGGCGCCGATTTATGCAAGTGGATATGCTCCACATGACTAGGCATGACGTCACATGTCAAGTATTGAAGCATCAAATTGGTCCTTGGATGTTTTGGTGTATAGCGCTGGTTTAGCAGGTGTAGGCAGTGTAGGCACTCCTAGTGCAGGCAGTGTAGGTGCACCTGAAGCAGCTGCACTGAACAAAACATCAAACATAACAAGACATGTGCATTTTACCTAGTTCATTGTTCTAATCCATTTGAATCCTTGAAATGTTGTTTCTTTAGTTATAAGCTATAATTACCTATTAATTTACTTGAAAATAAACAATAATATAAGTTTAAATGTATGAATAACTCTATATAAAATAGAGTTATCAGGCACCAAGAAATATACACTATTTGAGAGTTGTTATGCCCCCAATTCCTTGCAAGCAACGAGAATACTCTACCTCTTTAGACAGATTCAAAGATATCTTGATTTCTCCACTTCTAGATGAACCAAGCAGCTTTCATGAAGGTTGTGTTCCGGAGGATATCAATCACCCCACATGTGATATTGTCTATGTTGTGAAGAATCCAATCCTTACCAGCAAGAGTGAAAAATTGACTGACTAGAGGTCATGGTACTAACCTAAACCACACTTGAGCAGTGGAGATACAATCCCAGAGAACATGGTTCAGAGACTCCTCTTATAGACCACAACAGGGGAAAAGAGGCATCCCATTTATGTCTTCTCTAGTTTGTGAGAAGTCTTCCATGGTGTAACGACCGAAAAGTCTGGGAAAGGATTCCTTGAAGTTCTAGATGAAGCCATCGTCAATGTTTAGATTTTAAGGGGGCAAACATTGATAAATCCCCTTTTAGTTGTATAAGGGTCATTGAGACCATATTTGGGTTCAGAAGTCGGTTATGCGCGAGGAATGTATGAACACCCCGCGACATCCTTCCTAAGGAAGGTTACCTTCTTATTACTTTTGTAAAAGTAATGTTAATTTTAGAAATACTTATTTTACCCTTTTTATCTTGAATTAAAGAGAAAAAAACTTAATAAAATTATTGATTTTTTGTGTTTGACGGGAGTGTCCCCCCGCTCCTACGTATCTCCAGATGCGATGGAGAATTCAAAGCTGCGTAGTTCTTGGGTGGAAAAAGTTTGTGGGTTGGTGTTTTTTTTGATTGAGGGGTTTTAGGACTTTGGAACTGTACAACTCATTCGTCCTAAAACGCTAACTTACCCGGTCGTACAACCGAGTTAATCCCCTATTTTTGAAAATTTGATTTTTTGAAAAGAAATAAAAATAGTTTATATGTTTGCTTTTTTATTGAAATTACTTATTCCGTTCTTATAGGGATTTTAGGACTTTCGAGCCATACAACCCATTCATCCTAAAAAGTTGACTAACTCGATTGTACAATCAGCTTAATCCCCTATTTATTTTGAAAATATTTATTTATTTATTTATGAGAGGAAAAGGATTTTCTTTTGTGTTTGATGTGCACCTAGTAAGAATTTTTGGTTCAGTTCTCTACCTTAACGACAGAAAAAGGGATTGATCAAATTCTGTTGAGTCATACTCATAGTGATCATTTATCGAAGAATACCTCTAGTTATCAAATGATTGAACAACCGAGAACAATTTACTTACGATGTTTAATCGAAATTCATCAAAAGGATCCCGTTCAGGAAGACATTTTGAACATCTAATTGGTACAGAGGTCAATCTCGATTCGCAGCAATAAAGAGCAGGAGACGAACAAACTTCATCTTGGCTACCGGGGCAAAGGCTTCTTCGTAATCTATCTTGAATGCAAATATATCATATGTTTTTGTATTTTATATTTTAGATTACTTAATATATAACAAAACTATCAGTGTGGTATAACTATATATGTTTCATTTGTTAAAATATTTTGACTAATTTTCTTTTTTAATTTTTTCATAATATTTATTTTTAATGTATTTTAATATTTGAGTCTCAATAAAGTTTTATGCTTTAGATTATACAAATTACAAAAACCTTTGCATAAAATCATACATTAATTTTTAAATTAAGTATTAATATTATTAATTTAATTTAATTTTTTTTTGTTTTTTAAAATATATTTATATTTTATTAGATCTCAATTTTTAGATTTTATAAAAGTAAACGAAGAAATCATTGTTTTACCATATCATGCAGATTTCTAACCCAACTCATATTCAAGATAATATTTTACTACAGACAAGATAGAATAAAGTGATAGTATAAGCTTTGGATTTCAACAAGGCTATCCTACTCGTGCAATTGAGTTGAAGCAAATAGTCTAAGCTTTGGATTGAATGTGCAGTGGAGCTTGAAAAAACGCAGAATCAGACATACTATTAATTAACAATCCAGTCCATTGAAATGCTTAAAATTTTTATATTCTTATTTCAATTAACTTGAATTGTTTTGTCTCAATTAAGTTGAAATTTATAAAAATAAAGTTTTGTTATTGTTAACACCCAAAATAAAGTAAGATTGTTGCTTGAGGGAAAAAGGAGCAAAATGGGTGTCATGAGACCATGAGAACAATAGGGCAGATAAGTATTTGCCACAACCCATGACATCTTTGAGCTGAGCAGATAAAGATAAAGTGTTTGAGAGCCCGAAGGAATGAAGACAAGTCACCGAGGATTGGAAGTTTGCATTTCATGAGAATTGGTCTACAATTAACTTTATACTTTTAAGAAATGATTTTACAAGTTCATTTTTGAATGAACATGTGTTAATGTCAATTCCAATGTACATACTATTGGATTTTTTGCAATTCTAATATTTTCTTACACTTGCAGGTGACACAAACAACTCTGGGAGGTGCAACTAGTGTATTGGGCTCAACCAATTGAGGCCCAATCCACTTGAAGGCACAGCTAGGTGTTTGAAGAATTAGACTTGCTGCTTCTCGGGTTATTGCGGAACCCAAACCCGTATGCAATGGATACACGCGGATCCTAATTTTGACCCGGTGAATATAAGCTTTCTTTCACTCTTCACACCGGCAATTCAAGAAATTCACTCTCTCTCTATCTTGAAACACCGGTGACTCTTTCTTCTTCTTCTCTCTACACTCTCTCTGAAACCCTAGCAAGATTTGAGCTCTCACTCTGTGATTGAAGCTTGGATCTTGCTAGGTCTTGGCTTATGATGATTGTTGATGATGATTCAACCAAAACCCCTTTGGTTTCACGATGAATCTTTCAACCTGAAGCCTGGAAATCCTCTTCTCACTTCGCGATAGAGTTTCACAAACCCTAACCTTTTACTTCTGTTCTGGGTTGATTTTTCTGATGATTCTTACCTTCAATCACCGTATATTGAAGGTATGAACTTTCTTTCTTTGGTTTGATTCGAAACCCTAGTCTTTTAATTTCACAGTCAAACCCTAATTAGTTTTGCTTGATTCTTTGCAGGTAAACAGAGATTAGATATGATTTGTGTTCAACCGAAGGTAACAAATCACACCTTAATCTATTTTACTTGTCTGCTCTTAATCTTACACAAAACCCTAATTTTGGTTTTACTGTTTCTGTTGTATACACCACTGAGCTGTGATGATGCAACCTTACTTTGATTTCACACCTTGAAATCCCCTTCACAGAGTTATAATAAAGGTAGTCACTTCCTCTATTAACTTCTGTGAATCTCTACTTTCAGTCTTGAGTGATACAAACACTAATCCTGAGAATACTTGTTTGCAAGCACTCACACCACTGCTTACCCAATTCTTGATGCTATCTCTCTCAGAAAGCAACAAGTACACACAAAGGTAAATTCCAAATTCCTTGTTCTGTTTCTTCTCCTTCTTCAAAATTGCTTTAGTCACAAAAACAATTTCTAACCTATCTTTCTTCTGTTGCATGCAGGTATGATCCTCCTTGATCACTCACACACTCAAAGACTCAGGTTGAAGGGAAAGGAGCTTACGGTTTAGAACAGGGAGTTGTAGGAAGAATGCAATAGAATCTTCAATGTAAAACTAAAACTGATTATTATTGAATGATTGTATTGTATGTACATGTATTTTCACTTGACTACCTATATATACACTTTTATTAGGCACATAGTGATGGACATGTCAGTTAGAGGTTGTTAGGTAGAGCTAACAGCCTCTAACTGAATAAACCATTTAGGATAGGATTTTGCAACAAACTTTTAACCACCTGTTTTTTTCAAGATTGATTGTTTGATGTGGTAGTTATTCTGTTTGTTGGACAGTTATCCATTGGTTTGAATTTATTAGTATTAGTTTAGGGTTTTTTTAATTACCCAAAACCAACACATACAATACTCAATAAATGCTTGAGATGAAAACTCACCAGAATGGTCAAGACATGTTTTCTTGACGGGAAAGTCAGGGAAGTGAGATCTTATTTGGATTAGTTGAGCTAGCAATTTCGCAAACGCTTGGCTTCAAGTTGACAACAAATAATACGTGACCATTTAATTGATGCATCAATATACACCATAAAGTATCTAAATGGTCCATATGGTGGGTGTATTGACCCACAAATATCACTATGTACGCATTTTCTAAAAATTTGAGAGATTCACTTCCAATTTTTGTGGTGATGGTATATTTACAACTTCCCATGTGAATAAGAGGTACATGAGAATTTATTATATTGAAGAATCTTTTGGTTCTTTGATTGATGACCACATGGATTTTCAATTATTTTTCGCATTATTATAGACCCGGGATTGCGCTCCCGGTCATGCCAAACAACAAATTTATTGTGATTTCTAAACTCTTGGTTTATAACAACATGTTCTTCAATTGCACTTATTTAGGTATAGTACAAACCAGAGGAAAAACGAGCAAAATTTCAACTACACTTATTTTATCCAAAGCATGTATTGTTATATAAATATGTTCAACATCTCCTTCATTTATTGTTCAATATCAATGGCGGACCTAGGTGTATTTCTTGAACCCCCTGAAAAAATAAAAGTAGTACCAATACCTTAAGAAAAATGTTTTTGTACCCGTGAAAAATATTTTTTGCATCGAAATCTTTAGTTTTGCACCAAAGTTTTTGGTTTTGTACCACTCTAATGCTATTTAGAAAATGTATTTTGTGAATATGTTGGTTCTCTTAGTGTTATTTAATTTTGTAATTAGGAACTTGTTAGTGCTATTTAATTTGTGTTGGTCTAGTTCAACACAAGTTGTGACGACTCGGTAAAAGTATTTTTTTTATTATATTTTAACGATATGTGTTTGAAAATTTTTGTACCCCCTAACTCAGGGTCCTGTATCCGCCACTGTTCAATATGATATCCATTTAGATATATATCCTTAAAACATAATAAATTTCTATGAGATTTGTGGGAATATAATACATTCTCAATGTCTAAATTTGTTGCTCAGAATAACAATTCATTAGCACTTCTGGAGCCTTCAATTATCTTTGAATTGCCAAATAAAGTACTATCATCGGTTTCTCACTTCACTAAATAAGATAAAGATTTTTTTAACCTTTAAAATTGTATGGATAGTTGCACTATCAACGAGACACATATCTCCATTATTGGGGTTTAGGTTTGAAATGACAATGAATTGAAGCCCCGATACTTGTGGCCAGTCAGGTTCCCTGATATGAAGCCCCGATACTTCAAAATAGGCCACGTACCCGTATCCGATACGTATCCGATACCGATACGTGTCAGATACTTCCGGATACGTATCCTAGGAGTATCCTAGAATTTATATTTATTTTTAAATAAAAAAGACCGATACTTACAGGATACTTGTTTGATACTTACCGATCACGTATCCGGGAGTATCCTAGATTTTATATTTATTTTTAAATCAAAAAACAATAAGATATTTACTCTTTTATTCATTATTTGAAGAAAAATAAAATGGATCCAAAAAGGGCACAAGTTATGTGCATACTAATTTTCGTCTTTTTTCTAGAAAAGATGAAGAATATGGCAAAGGAGAGACAAATATGTGGGACGTTAGTGGAGATGCACATGATCCACTTGATAGTGTTGGAATTGAAATAGCAGAGATATCTCTTGATGAACCAGAGAGTTGGAAGCTATGTTATTTTTTGATGATGGATATGGAGGAGGGGGAATGACACAATTAGTGTTAAGTAGTTAATAGTAGGCAATTCTATAAAGCTTAAACTTCTTTTGGATATGACTTATGATGTTGTTTTTTTGCTATATTCTAACTTGAATAGTAAATTGTATATCTTTTGTGACATGTTCGTAGGAGAAAAAATATATTTTAAAATGGGTGGGGAAAAAACATTTAACTATGCTTCCTTATTTTTTGGGTTACCATGTCATTGGTGCACAGTTTTCACAGGCTTTGTCGATGACAAATCTACACAGAAACTCCGACCGCCACAAGTACTCGACTTTGCCGGCCTGTGTGGTTCTCTCCTCCCAATAGAGTTTTTTGTCACACCCAAAATTTGAACCCGGGACCTTGGAGTGGGATCCAAGTCTAGTTACCACTTGGACCAACCCTTGTTGGTACTATGCTTACTTATTTTGATCACAAGTATCTTTATGTTTTATATTTTTAAATTTTAATTAAATTTTTTATTGAAGTATCCCTGCCGTATCGTATCTTGATTTTCAAAATTTTCCCGTATCCACGTATCGTGTCGTATCGTATCCCGTATCCGGGCTTCATATTTGAGGAGTAGCAAAATAAATAAACATAAAAGAGCACTACAAAGATAATCAATCAATAGGAACCAAAATATCTTTAGACAATAACTACAAATAATTGATATTTTTTCATTACCAAGATCAAAATGATAGTTTCAAATATGTAGATTAAGAGCCTTCAAAAATAAATTATATATTACTACTTATAGCTCATATGTAGAATTTACGAGATAAATATTCTTATTTTTATTTGTCCAAACCCAGTTATAATTCCTAGTAAAATTTTAGCATAAAATAAAACGAACAAGTATTACAATTATCATTTTGTACTTGCTACAAGACAACAAGGACAAAAAAGATGTAATTTAGACAATATGTAATCTAGATGGGGGGAAAACAGTGGGTTAGGTTGATTATCCTCACTATAATGTAGTTTGTGCGAGATACTCTTTTCCTGCCTAAGTATTTTTCATGGACAAATTTTAAGTGAGAAGAATCCCGATGGATCAGGGGAGCTCCGCTAACATCATGTTTATTGACTTACTGAAGACCTTGAAGATCTCAGAGGAGGAACTCACCCCGTATTGAGGAAAGGACCTCTCCAATTCAACAGCCCCACGACTAAGCCATTGGGCTAAATTGAACTCATGGTCACCTATGGTGACAAACTTTTGATTTGGACCATGAAAACTATATTCTTAGTCCTACCTTGCAAGTCGGTCTATAATTGCCTCATTGGTAGACCGGCTCTAGGGAGGCTCAGAGTAGTAGCCTCAACAGTTCATCTGAAAATGAAGTTTTACTCTTTGGGGAACAAAGTTATCACACTCAACGCCGACTTAGAGTCAGTCCACAGATGTCACTTCCTGCTGCTCAAATTAGAATAAGACAAAGTTTGGAAGGTTTGGAAGAGTTATGCTCCTTCCAAGGTAGTTACCTTTTCTTGGCATCTCCTATTGGACTGAGTACCACTCTAACAAACTTATTTAGTAGATGGATGATTATGGACTGAAATGGCTATGATGTGTATTCTTTATCGAATATTGTTGAGTCTTCTCTTCATCTCTTCTGTAGCTGTAGTTTTGCTTCTGCGATCTGGTATGCCATTGTCAGGTGGCTGGATTTTGAATTTTGTGATGCAGTAGGATACTTCATCTAATTTGTTTCTCCTATTCATTCATGTGGGTGGTCCAGCGAGATGCAGACGTAGTTGGATGCTCATATGGCATCTTGTGCTTTGAGTTATTTGGGATTCGAGGAACATGTGCATCTTCTCCAGGACGCCCTTGACTTTGGGTCTTGCTTTGACCGGATTGTATCCCTTTCTGGCGATGGTTCATGGGGAGGGGTAGGTCTCCTTCATGCTTATTCTATGAGTGGTTCGTAGATCTTATTGATTGTAGTTTCAGGAGGTAGATGTTTTTGGTTTCTTTGTATTTTCCTCCATTGTGGATTTGGATTTATCACATGTATAGAGGTTGAGTATATTATGTACTCTGCTTTTATTAAATATATATATATATATATATATATATATATATATTATGTTTTCCTTTAAAATAAAAGAACAATACAAAGTAGTCAAGAAGAAGCCTAGCAAGAAATCTAAGAAAGGGACGAGGTAAACCTAGCCGATCTAGACGCGCTGCTTGCGACCCCGGATAACATGGAAGAAGAGAGTGACGACGCGTTGATTTTCTTCGCTTTCATGTCTTTTGTTGTTGTTAGTAATTCACACAAAACAAAGGATTGTTCCATAATCAAATAAATAACGAGACAAATAAATAACAAAAGACATGAAAGCGAAGAAAATCAAAAGTTGGAAAGGACAAGAGATGACTATATATGTGGTGAAGAGAAGCCACATCTTTCTTGGAAAGATGATAATTCTCATGTTTGGATCACCACAAAAATTCTAAGCTGTTCATAAGATCCAAAGACGGTTCAAGGAAGAACCCTAGAGAGAGCACTTGTGCTAATTAAAAATATGATCAAAGGTTTTTACAACTTGCAAAATCACACCTATATATAGAGAATAGGTTGTGGGCTCACTAAAAATAAAACATGACAACTAGAAGCCCAAATTGAAGCCCAAAGTATGTCTTACAAAATTAGGCTTCTAAGATAGGGAAATAATATGCCTAAAAATGTTTGGCTTATTACAATTTTAAATTCCTATAAAATCTCAACTACAAGAGCATTTAAAAGACATCGGTGCAAGTGTCAAGTCTTGAAACTCCGTGCTTTTTGCTTCCATAACATTCCCTCCTACTTGAAGAAATTCGACCTCGAATTTGATTTCTGTTGTGTCCTACATGAAGAAAGAAAAACTCAAATCAATACAAACATTCCTCCAGGATCAAATGGAAATTAGGAAAAGTCTATACATTTGACAAAGATAAGCAACATCCAACTCCATGAACAAGTAAACAATGAAAATTAAAAGATAGGAAGAAATTTATACCTTTTGGAGTAGATACCTTTAAACAACTTTACCTTTCTTTGCTTGAAAATTGAAATAACAACATTGTGTCTTTCTCCAATCAAGATTGGAGTAAGAATTGACCCCACCCGAGGACTCTTATTTTCAAACTTTTGCAATAGACACAAGTTAAACCATTCCATAATCAAATTTATAATATTTTCAAGCACATGGGAAAACTGAAGCAATGCAATAAACAAGTCATCCAACATGAATTTAGAAATTTTAATTGATTTGACACTTTTGTAAGAATCAAACCAAAGGAAACTTCATTGGAATTAACTTCAAGCATATTGCTTTCCTTGGAAACTTGCAAATTAGGAGTAGCACCATAAGACAGGCCCATGGGGCACCTCTCTTGAATAGACACCCCTATGCATGCTCAAAAATAGATCAACAACACTAGGAAAATTGTTAGCATAAGAACAAAAATAATGAAATGGAACTTCAAGTTTAAGCATAGGTCTTACCAACAATGCTCTATTGTCATCAATCTCCCTTTTTAAGAGATTTTTCTTATTCCCTACTTCTTTCTTTTCATTGCTTTTATTTTCTCTCTTTGCCTCTCTTTTAGCACACTCCTTTTCATTTTCTTTCAACTCTTCTTTCCCTTTTTCTATTTTAAGTTACAAAGCCAATATGTCTTCTTTAGCCTTGTTTGGACAAAGAGGGTGAAGAGTGAATTTGATTCTATTGTGAAGAAAAGTATATTTGTTGGATTCACCATCATGAATAACTTTTCCTATCAAATTGTCAAGGTCTTCCTAGCAATATGTTGCTAGCCTCCATGGGTGCAACATCACATATAACCTCATCACAATATTTATCAATGGAAAATGATATCTTGACTTGTCTACTTATTTCTAATTCTCCATTATCACTTTACCATTGCTCTGATACCATCTTAGAATGTTGTTTAGGCCTAACTCAACCTCACAAAACCAGCTTGTAAGGTGAGGGTTTCCATCCACTTATAAAGTCTTTTTCAGGCTATATCACATCCGATGTGGGACTCTTAACACACCCCTACGCCTAGGAAACAGACATGCAGGTGTGACCCGAGTGGCTCGAGAAAAGACAATTGGAGCACGACCTGAGCGGCCCAACAATGGGGTGGCAACGAATCTTGGATAGGCTCTAATACCACTTTATGTGAATTGTTGTTAGTAAATCCCTCAAAACAAAGGATCGTTCCATAATCAAATAAATAACGAGACGAATAAATAACGAAAGAAACGAAAGAGAATAAAATCAAAATATGGAAAGGACAAGAGATGATTATATATGTCGTGAAGAGAAGCCACATCTTTCATGGAAAGATGATAATTCTCATGTTTGGATCGCCACAAAAACCTTAAGCTTTTGATAAGATCCAAAGACGGTTCAAGGAAGAATCCTAGAGAGAGCACTTGTGCTAATTCCTCTCAAATTAAAAATATGATCAAAGGTTTTTACAACTTGCATAACTACACCTATATAGAAATAATAGGTTGTGGGCTCACTGGTGCTGTGACAACACATACACTTGTATGCAAGTATACACTGTCCAAAAACAAGTAGTAAAAAGATCGAACCCACAGAGATTGAAAAACTCACTTTTAAAATAAATATAAAGTAATAAAGTGTAAAGTCACTAAGTAACAAAATAATTTTGGATTTTGTTTGATGATCACAACTAAGTTAGAAAGAAAGCAAAGTAAAAAATGTTGATAGTGTAAAAGAGAAAAGCTAGTTGGAATGTCTTCATCAAGTAATTTACTTATAAGTGTATGATGCGATATGTGATGCAAATTGCACTTGAATCTTCATTGCATTAGCTATGTGCCTTTCGGTCACTTTCTTCAGAGTATCATTACCAGCTCTTATGATCCTTGTTCTATGCAAAGAAAGAAAGGGGTGTTAGTGCCAATCTTGCCTCCTAACAATTATCCAATTTGCTTAAATAAATTCACTCTTGTATTTTAAGTACCCACAATTATCCTATGGACTATACTATCCTATCTCTAGGACTTAGCATGGTTTTCACAAAGTTTTCTTTATGTAAAACACTCACCCATATTAGTTCTTGAGTTCTTAATTGTAAGCCATCTCTGGTCATTTACAAATCTTACTTATTCTAAGTGATCAAGTTCAAAATAAGTATTTGGAAAGATTATCAAGCAAGAACTAAAGTACAAACATACATACATACATCATACTTACTTAAAAGCTCATTAAATGATTAGAACATTCCAACTAAGAAAGGTTTAGCTAGCAAGAGACATTGCAAGATATATATAAACTGAATAGACCATGTTTATATATATAGAAATCACAAAAGAGAAACAACAAGAGTAAAGTTACAAATGTTGAAAACCTTTGTATGAAATCTTTTAGAAATGCACTAGCATTACTCCTTAGCACTATACAAACACTATGAAAATGAGTTAAGGAGGAATTATGAATTCCTTCCTCTTCCTCTAAAAATATAAAAACTAACTATGTATATTGAAATTTTGATCTAACTTATGGATTGTGATATATTTCCAAATGAAGATGTGAGGTCCTTTTATAGCCTTCAAGTGAGGTGCTTCCTTTCTTCATGTTGAAGTAATCTTGAGTGGATCATAGCTGTAGTTGCTTTTCAGAGGTTTATCCCATGTTGAAATCTTTGACTAATGACATAGGGCGGTTCCATGGTGATAGAACATGTGTCCCTATGTTGGTGACTCTTCAAAGCTATGCCTATAGCTATGTGTGAATGGTAGCGCCTTCTATACAAGGTGGGATGGCATCGAGAACCAGACAGAGGTCATCACTTGCAAGTGGATGCATATGAAACAGTCGCTTATTCACCAAGTAGTGCAGATTTGATGCGAGGATCGGTCTGCGGGAGCATTGATGCGCTTAGCATTGAGACTCGCACCAAACAAAACATCAAACATACCACAATATATCCAAAATGGCTTAATAATAACTATAACCATTCAAATCACTCAAGTTATCATATATCACATAAAATACTATATAAACTCTTTATTATTACTTGAAAGAGAGCAAATACTAAGTTTAAACATATGAAATACTCTATATAAAATAGAGTTATCACACCCCCAAACTTAAACCATTGTTTGTCCTCAAGTAATGACAAAGACAAACTATAAAAACTAAATTTCTAGAAGATAGATCAGCTTGATTTTTGGATTTTCATGAGGAGTTCCCTATGAACTTCATTTTTCAACAATCTTTCTTGTGCCTTTATTTCTTCAAAACTACCAAAGCTATTCAAACTCTTTTGTGTGTGTGTGAACCCACTGAGTTGAGATTGGTTCCAAGACTAAGTGAAAAAATTTCCTCCTAGCCTTTGAAAGGATTGGTTCATCTTTGGTCACACCAAAATATTTTTCAAAAGAGAGATTAGACTCACAAAATTTTCTCAAGTGTTGGGGAGTTCTAAAATCAAAGGGCTTGGTTGAATCTTTCAAAGCTTTTGAGCCAATGCATTTTTCTATTTTTTGTGTGGATCTTTTGAGCGGATGCAATACTTCTTTGAAGTGATTTGTGCATTGATTTTTTTTCTCAGATTTTGCTTTTTCTTCAAAGCAAGCAGTTTGCATTGATGATGTTTTTTTTTTTTCTAGCTCATATTACCTTCCTCACTCGACCTCCGGATGCAAATGCACTTTGGCACGTGTCTTTGACCTCCGATGCATATATTTTTCTTTGCACTTTGGCACAGTTGATTTTTTGAACTATCCTCCGGATACATTTATTCCTGCATGGCACGTGTCTTTGACCTCCAGATGCATTCATGTACTTAGGCACGCTTATAGTTTCAAAAGATTCAGTATGGCTTTGTCCACTTTTTGTATTCTTTTTGTGCATTGTTTACTCTTATACTTTTGAAATTCAGCCTTTGTTTTCATAAAACACCCCCAAACTTAATTCTTTAAGCTCTTCTTTCTTTTTAGTAAAGCTTTGTTTTGACCTAAGCTTACCAAAAATTCCCCTTGCATCAGATTGATCTTTAAATAGCAAGGTTCTTTTCACAAACTCAATTTTGAAGTGTTGAAGTGAAAATAATTTTGGTTTTTCTGAGAAATAAGGCTTCTTTTTCTCTTTTTCATCATAAAAATTCCATCCATAGGGCTTTCACCATATTTTTGAAAAACTGATATTTTCTACTAAAATATTTAGATACTACTTTGTTCAGTACATCTAATATTTAAACAAACTAAAAACTACTTTAAAACATATATATTTACTATATAAAACATATTAATAAAACACACAACATATTAGATAAAAACAAACATAATTAAACATAACATGCAAATCCCCCCCAAACTTAAGGGGTTGCGTGCCCTCACCGCAAATTTGTTTCTAAATACAAATCATTTGTTCAAAATAGGGAGAGGATTAGTACAACCAGGAAATAGTCGATAGAAACAAAACAAGTTTATAGCAGTTTATGTGAAAACTTGTAAAGTGATACTCATTTCTTTGCTCCACTCCTGATTCTGGTGCTTTGCCTGCTTGGAGGAGTGTGTTTCACCTTCTGCTTCTTCTCTTTGGGTGGCTTGCTTGGTGTTTCTTCTGCAGGTGCAGATGCACCTCCTACTTCTGGTTTAGTTACAGGAATTGGTTCTTGAACTGATGCAGGTGCATCACTGCTGACTGCATCAGATTTCTTCCTTTTAGGGGTTAATTTTGCCTGCCTTCCTGTAGGTTGCTTGAAGAATTTCTGAGTGTTGTGCAATGCCTCTCTCTTCTGTTGAGCCATTTGTTCCAGAACCAGTTTGATAGTTGCCTCATCATGCATTGTTGTTGCCTGTTGTAATGCAGCAGCAAGTGATGCAGGAGCATCACTCTGCATCTCAACAGTTTGAGCTACAGGCTCCTGTGCAGATGATTTTTCTCCTTGATCTTCTTTGTTGAGTCCTTCTTCTTCTCTTTCCTGAAAAATCTATTTCTCAAGAGCAGAAATAACATTAGAAGTAATGTTGCTTGGGCTAGAAGGTACTTCTTGTTCTATTGGCATAACAGGGGTTGGTTCTTCTGTGTGAGTTGTTTTGTGTGGTTCATTTGTTGGAGAGGGTGGTGGAGGGGTTGTTTGTGGTGGTGATAGGATTGGTGGATCATTGAGGGAGGGTAATGGTGATTTTGGAATGGAGGAGGATTCTTGGTTAGGTGAGATGATGGGTGTTTTGGTAACTGGTGAAGTGATAGGGGTTTGTTGTTGGGTTGATGCTGAGGTTTGTTTGGCATATTTCTGCCTAGCAATTTCTTCTAAAATTACTCCTCTAGCTTGCTCTTCCTCTTCTTCATCAATTTCAGTCTCACTTTCTTCCTCCTCTTCTTCTTCAATTTCCTTATCCATTTCTTTTTCTAACTCCTCATCCTCAGTATCTGTGTCATACATTTCTTCTACAACAGGTTCTACCACAACCTTCTTCTTACCTTTGGATTGCTTCCTAGCTACCTTCTTTTTGGTACTAGGCTCCTCTACTTTCTCCTTACCTTTCCCTTCTTCTTCTACTTCTTTCTCCTCTTCTTCTTCACCTTCAGATCTCAATACCCAACTTGGGAATTCAGGGGCATTCACTTGGCCCACAAGATCAAAGATCTTGTCAAAGACCAATTGAAGCCAATCATGTTGGTCATTCATAAATTTCCAGACTGCCCTCTGCTTCTGCATGTAATGCTCTTGCATTGCAGGTGCAGGGCCTCTTACATTTCTCAATTTCTCCTTCACTTCAGCACTCAAATTACCAGGGGAAATTTCCTTTGTTCATTAGAAGCTATTGGGACACCTTCTTTCATGCATAATTCAGTAATAAGACAAGGGAAAAACAGAAATCCCTTTGATTTTGTTGAGCATGCAAGAATTTTCCTAGCAATCAATCTACCTATATCAACATTTCCCTGAGAGAATTTGTATCTAGCAAGATCAATCTCTCTTTGGTCATTGCATATGTGTGTGAAGTAGGCAGAATTGAAGTGGCTATGAACAAATGCCAATTACCTAATGCATTTATCAAATAATTGCTTCTAAGCTTAATCTCATTAGGTGTAAATTTTTCCCATACAAATCCACAGTATAGCAATCCTATTCCTCAATTCTTCCATTTCTTTCTTAAAGGCCTTGGCCACTTTATTTTCAAATTCATTCCCATTATACTTCAGCATATAATGTTCATTCAATTTCTTGGCATGAAAGTGTACAAGTTTACCTCTCACCATGGAAGTGTAGGAATGTTCTGCTCCTTCTTATGGTGTGATTCCAGCATAGAACTCTCTCACTATGTCTTCAATGTAGCCTCCTCTTGGTAGCACGAAGTGGTCCCAATTGAGATTGGCCACTGTTGACATGAATGATGGGCTAGCCTTCTTCAAATCATACCCTCTCTCGGATAAACCTTTATCAACTTATATGGTCCTGACCACCTTGATCTAAGTTTGCCAGGAAATAGCTTCAACCTAGAGTTGTATAGCAGAACTAGTCCTCCTTCTTTCAATTCTCTTCTGTGAATTTTCTTGTCATGCCATTTCTTAGTTTTAGCTTTGTAGATTTCAGCATTCTCATAAGAGGTGTCATACCCCAATTTTGTCCGGCTTAGGTCAAAACCCTAATTTTCCCCAAAAAATAATTAAATTAAAAAGTAAAAAAAGCATCATGCATTGCATTTAAGTTTTTAAAGTCCTTTCAAAGTGTCTAAAATCATTTTTGGAGTTGGAATGCACTTTTAGACAAATTAGGGTTTTTCAAAGGCAAAAGGGTATTTTGGTCATTTTGCAAATAAAGGGCAATTCCTCAAAACAAGTCATCCAACATGCATTTCAAGGTACTAGAGGTCACTCCTAGGTTGAAAAAAAACATTTTTGGAGTGGAAATGTGTTTCAAGCAAAAACTAGGGTTTTTAGAGTAAGAGGGCATTTTGGTCATTTCACAATAAAATGGGTTTTTGTCCCAAATCCTTGGATAATCATCAATGATTTATTTAAAGGATATTTGTACTCCATTGTGATTATTTTTGTGCATAAATATTAAACCTTTTGGTCTAAAAACCTAGTTTTTGGATAGAGGGTAAAATGGTCTTTTCCTTTGAGGTGGGGCAAATAAATCAATTTTGGGATTGGTGAGATCATAAAATTCAGAGCCCAATCATTGAATCATAGGATAGGGCCCAAAATGGCATGAATTAGGAAGAAAGATCTAGAAGGGAATATTCTACATTCTTTTGAATTGTGAAAGGATAAGGATAGTACAATAGTACAATTTGCAATTCCACTCACTCTCCCACACTCCCTTGCTGCGCACTTCAGCCATATACCTCCCATTTTCATTTATTTTTATTGCTTGCAAATTATATTAAATCATGGCCATCCATTCAAGTGTGAAAAACAATCCTCACCTTTCATTTGAATCAAAATGGCACTTGTGTAATAAGCTTTATAGAAAAATACCATTTTGTAATTGAGATTATCCTTCACCACCACTCCTAAGCTGCGCATTCCAGCCCTCTCTCTCCCTCGTTTTGTGTTTTTAATTACCCTCAATCCATGTGATCTTGCATCTTGACCATTGATTCAAAATTTATCTCAAATCCTATTGGTTTGCAAGAAGCACATTGTCCTAATTACCCTTTAAATTTTCACTTCATATAAAACCCAAAAATAGGAGACTTCACACACACACACTCTCATTTTTTACCCTAGCTAGCATTCTCTCCTCTCCTCTCCTCCTCTTGGCCGAACCCCCTCCTTCATTCCCTTCCATTCTCTTTTCAATTTTCATCCACCAAATCACCTCAAATCTACTCCACATTCACATATCCTCCTCTTTTCATCCTTGATTCCATAAAGGAGCTTGCTTTCTTCAAATTTGCGTGGCATTGTTGGTGATTTGTGAAGGTTTTGGTTTGTTTTGGTTTTGATCTTCATTCTCCTATTCTTGTGTAGCTTTGATCTTGAGGTAAAAATCTTATTTTTTGCATTTTTCACCATTAGCATGTGAATCTCCCTTCTACTCCTCTATCCTCTCTAAGAGGCTTAGAGGGTTCATTTCAAACACTATGTCAAGGACTTTGGGAGCCTTGGGTGTTTGAAGGGAACCCTTGGCCTTGAGGAGAGGTTTCTTGTGTTTTTCAACCATGTTCTTGCATTTTTTCATACTTATTTTGTCATATTTGCATGAATAAATAATTTCCATGTGATATATGCATCCCTTGTTCATGTCATAACTTGCAAGTTGAGATTTTGGTTTAATTCATTGAGTGTGAGGGTTCGGTTTTAGGCCTTACAAATTAGGGTTTTATTTGCCTTCCTTTTACTCTTTGATTTTTGTGTAAATAAATGCTTGATGTGCTTAAACTTGCATAATTTGTTCCATGTGTTTGATTATGAATTTGTGCACAAAATAATGTGTTGTTTATGTCATATAAGGTTTCGGCCTTAGGCCTTAAAAACTAGGGTTTGATGTTTTCTTTCCTCTTTTTGATTTATGTAAATGAAAAACTTGATTTGTGTGACTTGTTCCATGTGTTGATCATCAATTTGGGCATGAAATAACTTGATATTTTGACCATATGAGGTTTCGGCCTTAGGGTTCCTTTTTAGGTTTCATTTCAATGCTTAAAATGTGTGTTTGATCTTGTGTGGAAATGTGTAATAGTGTTAATGTGTTTTTTCACTTTTTACCTTACCATTCACTAGCATTTTACCATAAGTAAAAAAAGAGAAAACCTTTTACTTTTTACTTTACTATTTCATTAAGTAATTACCTTACACTTCATGCATGCTTGTCTTACTCTTTACTAACTTTTTACCACAAGTTTTTACCACTTGTCTATTTGCAAAAACACCCAAAAGATTCTTACACTTTGCATTTTATCATTCATGTATTCATATAAGTTTACATCTTTTGCATTCATACTCTCCTCAATGCCCATGCATATATTCATCTCATGTCTTGTATTCCACACATGTATGTTCATGCATTAGCCTAATCATGCATTCAATAATGCCATACCTTGTATTCTACAATTGCATGCTCATACACTCATATACTTGCTCAATCGTGTATTTAATTAATCATGTATTCAATTGTTCATGGCAACTTGTAAATATTCTTCATATGTGCTTTGCTTATGCCTTCATTGTTGTCTCGGTTTTGACTTGAAAAAGATTTGTTATGTTCTACTTTCTTTTCTTCAAACTCAAATTCAATTGTTTTCAAATAAAAAACCTAAGGCATTTTCCTAAGCAAATCATTAACCATCACTCAAGTCATTGCTTGTTTGATCGTTAATGAGGAGTTATTAGTGATAGTCACTCAAGCCTTTGCTTGTTTGACTATTATGAAAGCTCCCACACATTAATTAAACAACAAAAAAACCAATTCAAATTTCCAAAATAACATGAGTTATGTAGTGGTAATTATCACTAAGGCTCATCACCTTTTTCAAAACAATTTTCAAAAAAGAATAATACAATGTTGTCGCTCAGTAATCACTCGAAGCCATTGCTTGTTTGATTGCCGCTCCAACTCTTTTTTTCTTCTTTCGAGTTAATACCGAATGCCACTCAAGCCTTTGCTTGTTTGGTGTTCGCGAACACTCGAGTCTTATTTCAAAAACTCCAAAACTTAAACCCCTAAGCCGCTTTCACACGCAAAAACAAGAACTACGTAGCTTTGATCCTCAAACAAATGAGGGTACGTAGGACCGGGTTCATGTCCCGTCAAGCACCATTTTCAAAAATCTTTGTTTTGTCCTCGATATTCAAAGATACCAAAAACATGCCTCTTTCCCGCTTTCAATAAAACCATTTCACAAAAGAAAAGAAAAGAAAAAGTAGAACAATATATTTCAAATCAAACATTTCAAAACCACATCAAATTAATGGTTCCCTTTCGGTAGAAAGAGCGCGTGAAGTGCTAATACCTTCCCATGCGCAACCGAATTCCTAACCTACATCTCTAAGTTTTCAAAGACCACCCTCTTTTCAAAAAGGTTTTTTTTTCAATGTTTTTCCTAAAAATAAATATTGGTGGCGGCTCTACTATTTTCACGTTGTCAAACTGAAAAGTCCAAACCGGATTTTTCTGGCGCAATAACACCGCGACTCTGGGGACTTTCTTTCTTTATTTATTTATCTAAAGAGAGATGAGGGTCAAGCCTAATTAATTTGATGTGGTTTAAATTGTTTGATTTGAAAAATTATGTTCTATCTCTTCCTTTACTTTTTCTTTTCCTTTGTATGCTTGTGTTTGCGTTCATGCATGCATTACTCAATTCCCATGTCCCCTCTTCTTCGCTCCTTTTCTTAAGGTAAAACATGCATTTCCCCCCATTTCTGCCATGATCCCTCTTCTTAGCTCCCTTTCTTGTGGTAAGTAATGCATGCAATTACCGTTGACTTCCTAGGATGGTTTGTATGTTGAAATGGTGTATGCATATTAAACCCTAGGGTAGACGACTTTTCTTCCTTTTTCTGGACTGTTCTGGTTTCCTTGCAGGTGGGGATGGGTATATTTTAGGAAGTATGTCCTCGATCACACACTTGCACACCTTATGGTTTATGTTCTATGAGTGGGCTCCTATACCCGGATCCAACAAACACTTAGGAGAGTGGAGGCGATTAGTGACTGTCATTCAAGACCTTTGTCTGTCTGATACTCACGAAAGTCTCAACCGGAGTACGCTTTCTCATGACGCCTCACACTTGGTAGCATTCTACATTTGTGGGTGTCGGCATGAGGATTCTATAGCTCCGGTAGCCATTGTGAGGGTGTGAATTAGAGCTACATGGGAGGAACCTTTGAAGTTGCCCTAGAACTCAGGAATTCCCACCTTTGTAGGACACGAGGGCATACGAATTGTGTGCTGCATGGTAATCTAGGACATGTCTTCCTCAAAAGGAGATTTTTCAAAGTTTTTCCAAGAAAATACAAAAATATTTTTTCCTTTTCCAAATAAACCAACGCGCGTGAGCGGCATGCGCATGCAATGTCACCTAAATTTTTGAACTTCCGTCCATACACATTGCTTTTATCATCTCTGCATGCATCATTCATATCATAATCACATCGTACCGCATTCATTAAAACTAGATGTTGTAAATATTTGCATTCACACTGCATTTCATCTGCATTTGCTTGCCGGGAACCACCGAATAATGTACCGTCTTGTCATAGGTACGTCAGAATGGAATCAAATAGCAAGACTTCACTTGTTTCTCGCTTCCCAATTTTGAAGAAGGTTGAGGTTGGTAGTCTAAGGCAGTGTGCAGCTCTTATGGGCCCTATTGAGAGAGATTCCTTCGATCAGGCGTATGGGAATATCCGTAGACTTTTGCAGTTAAATGTTCAAGAGGATGCTCTTATGGCTTTGAGCCGGTTCTATGACTCGATGTGAGGTGTTTCTTCTTCAAGAATTTCCACTATCCCCACATTAGAGGAGTACGAACAGCTTTTGGGGTTCTCCAGATCTCATGCTAGACCCTATCAATACCAAGGGCAATACTATACCGATGAGAGGACTGCAGTGCTGCTTAGAATCAGTGTGGATGAACTGAGGTTGCATAAATTAAAAAGAAATGGAGTGGCTGGGTATCCGCAAGAGTACTTCGAGGGTTTGATGCAATCTTATGCTGCGACTAAAAAGTGGGGTCCATTCAAGTTGGTGCTCGCTCTCACCATATTTGGGGTTATCCTTTTTCCTCAAATAGAGAGATATGTTGATGAAGATGCAATTGGTGCGTTCCTAGCCTTCAAGGACGCCAAAAACCCTGTTAATCATGTGCCTGCCGTTCTTGCTAACACATACCATGCCCTTACCCGCTACAGTCAGTTCCATAAAAAGAAGCTGTGCCTTTCTTCTCACGTTCTCTATGCCTGGCTCCTTACCCATGTGATCCACAATCGAGGTGATGTTAGGGAACTAATTTCTTATGCCCTTAGCTGTGATGTGGAGGTCAGAACCGCTATAGAATGGGTTGAGTTTTTGAAGGATATCAATGAACTTCAAATCCGGTGGTATACAGCTGCTTGTTGGGATGATAGACCGATGGTAGTGTTCAGCTGTGGAAGTTTTCAAAACGTGCCTCTCATGGGGACTCAAGGGTGCATCAACTACAATCCTTCACTGACTTTAAGGCAACTCGGTTACCCGATGAAGAACTCACCCTCCGAAAGCATGCTGTCCCGTATTTACCTTTACAAAGGAATGCCTAAATGCGGTGACTTGCTTCGAAGAGTTCAACAGTCATGGGAATCCGTGATGCGAAAGGGAAATGAAGAGCTGTCAAAGAGAACCAGTGACATCACTTTCAATCAGTGGCTCAAGGAGAAGCTTCAGGATACAAAGTCACTGAGTCGAAGGACGCTTTCCCTTGATGAAGGAATACCAGAGCCTTATGTCCCTACCTATGAAGAGTCAATGAAGTCAAGTCCTTTTTAGCAAAGGTAGAAGAGGAAAAGAAAGCATTGCAGGCTAAGCTAGAGGAGATGGCCGTAGAGAAAGAAAAGCTAGAGGAAGAAAACAATGTCAAAATGATCGCCGTGGAAGAAAGTGTCAGGCGGTTCAAAAAAGAAGAGCAAAGCAAGATAGAAGCTCGTAAATATCTCAAGGGAGCTGAGAGAGGAACTCCAAAGGTACAAACAGAAAACAAGAAGAGCACTTGAAGAAGCTCAAGAATGGAAAGCACTAGCCATGGAATCAGGGCAAGAATCTCATCCGTGGTAGAGTTGAGAGGTCAACCGAGAAACCTCGAGCAAGAAAAAGTCGCCATTAATGAAACTCTCAAGGAATACCAAAGAAACTCGAGCTTTGAAAGAGAAATATTTGGGGAATTGAAGAGAGACCTTCATTGCCTAGAAGATGCCTACAGACAAGTCCGAGTTGAGAGCCAATATTGGGAAAACGCTTCCTAGATCCGATCGAAAAATCAAGATCAAGAGATCATTAAGGAGCTTAAGGATGAGATCCAAGTGTGGAAGAGCAAGTTCTCAAAGCTGTCAGAGCTGGCCCATCAGGCTATGTTGGGGATCCCTAAGAATCTGAGGTTAGCTGAGGCTGAGATGCACTTCTTCAACACCCCACCTTAAGTGTATCAGTTTGTGAAATACTCGCAGAGCGTTGATCACAGTAATTCAAGGAGCAATCTCAAGGTGCAAGTGTAAGCAAGAAGAGGAAGAGAGTTGGGGAGCTTGGAGCTATTTGCATTTAAGTTGTCTACTTGTATTTTTCAACTTAAAAGTTTATTTTGAGCTTTGTATTCAAGAATATTGTACTGCTCTCTTTATGAACATTGCAATCGCCTTTTTTCCTTTAATGAAAATTGGTGAAGCTTTGAAATCTTGATGAATGAAGTGTGCTATTTCGATTCCTTGGTTACTTCAATTCAGTAAATCAAAAAGTTTGTGCGCTTATGACAAGGCAAGGCATCCCGCGGTTCCCTGTGATCAAGCAAACATTGTGCATGCATTCATACATTCATTCATGAATTTATTTTGTTTCTTATACAATAAGCGTCTAAATAAAACGAAAAGGCACGCTGGTTCTCCGTCACCGATACTTCACCCGATCGCAAGCTGCTAATGGCTCATCCGCAAGATCATCCGGAGGTTGAAATTGAGAGTAATCCGCAATGTGAAGACATGGGCGTACAAATTACAATCTGAGCGGTGCTCAGGGAAAACCAGTTCTAAAGGATAAGGTGGGTACTATGGAGGCCCAAGTCCATGAGATGATGGTCATGCTTTGCAAGGTTTGAAGAGTGGGACAACTGCTTTGGCCGCCGCCAGTAGTGGGTCCAGATGGGGTCACCTTTTTCGCTTCCTCCTCCAATGTCGCAAGAATCGCAATGACCACGCTTCCTCCGGATCCGGTCACTCATCCGTGTTTGCTTCGTAAATGAACATGTCGAACCAATACACTGCACAAAGATATCCTTGGGTATGCTGCGCTGGTACTGCCGCAACTCGTTAGAACTACTCCCGTTGGTATAGCCGCACCTAATCAAGTCACCGCCGCCATGCCCGGGAACTCACGAGGATCCTAATCGATTCCTATCCTCATGCCAGTGCTCAATTCCCACTCCGTGGCTTACAAAGACAACCTCAAAATGTTCTTCACCAGAGGAGGATATTACTATAGTATGGGGAGTCACCCCGGGTCACATGTTCGAGGATCTCACCCCAATGATCTCGATCCGCGCACTTGAAGAAAGAGTAAGGGCAATGGAAGGCACCGTGTTGTTAGAGCCAAAGAAGCCCGTGAGTCGTGTCTAGTCCCGCATTTGGTTTTACCACCAAAGTTCAAAGCTCCCGAGTTAGACAAGTGCAGAGGGTTTGGCAGTCCAGAGAGCCATGTTACCATGTTCGTCCAAAAAATGGGTCCCTATGCCAATGATGACAAACTATCGATTTATCGCTTTCCAAAACAGTTTGGCGGGAGCTCCTCTAGATTGGTATATGAAGTTACAATCCTCTAAAATCCGTTGTTGGAAAGATTTGTCCAGAAGCTTTCATGAAGCGAAGATAAGTACAACATGGACATGGCTCCTGATAGGTCGCAGATTGCAAAGACATGAGTAAGGGTGAGAAAGAGACTTTCAAGGAGTATGCTCGAGAAATGGCGAAGCTACAACGCCCGTGTTCAACCTCCTTTGACTCGAGAAAGAGATGGTATACATGTTCCCGGAAACTCTGCAAGCAATCTATTATGACAGTCGATCACAAGTGTCTCAACCGGTTTCTCGACATGATAGTCTTGGAGAAAGACTTGAACACTGCCTTCGGCGGGAAGATTTGAATCACCTCTGTCATGCAGGAGCTCGGTGGGTCCAAAGAACTGTAAGAAATACCAGCCACATTTCCCTAAAAAGAAAGAAGGAGAAACTAATGTCATTACAGGGGAAATTCATCTTTTGGTACTCCTCCAGCACAAACTATTCCATTCTCTGCTCCTGTGCCACCCCAGCAAGGCAATGATGGTCCCAAGGCTCAGGGATACCAGTTCAAGAAGCGAACCAGCTTTGACCCAATTCCGATGACGTACACGGAGTTGTTTAATCACTTGACCTCCAACAACCTGATCAACACTCGGCCGATGAAAGTCGTTCAGCCACCATTTCCCAGAGGATACAATGCTAGTGCAACCTGCAGTTTCCATGAAAACGGGGTAGGCCATGCTGTGGAGGAGTGTAAAGCCTTTAAGCATGTGGTGCAAGATCTGATAGACGCTGGTTGGATCTCATTCAAGCGAGCGTTCCGAATACAACAACCAATCCATTGCTTGAGTCATCGAGGCCAACTACCAACGCTATAGAAAGTTATGGTGGGCGATTGGTAAAGAAAGTGCAAGAGATCAAAACTCCATTGAGTGTTGTATACACTGAGCTATGCTGGGCCAAGGTTGTCAAAGAGGGGTGTTGCCATGAAGAAGGGTGTGCTGACTCTTTGTGTCGGAAGTTGTGAAACCTTCAAGATGATCCTACAAGACTTGATGGATCGGTATGTGGTCCGTAGGAGGAACTCATGGTATGGAAGATGAAGTGCTAACTCTATATTCGACAAATGTAGTAGAGAGGCCAAAAATCCAATCGAAATTCTGCGCAATCTCGATCCAAGATTGGTTCAAGCCGAGGCTCGACCAACAAATCACTAAGGACCCAATCCCTTCTCATGCAAGGAAGAAATCGGTGAAGGTGTGACGATAGTGCCTACAAAAAGGGATGTTGGGATACCCTAGGAGAGCCTAGTGGAAAATTTGATTACTTGGTCGATATGATGCTCCCGAAAGCGCCAAATCCGAATAGAAGACATCCAAATTTACGGGGTGGGGTGAAGAAGATGAACAAAGACAACCAAGTGGTTGTCCCCATGACAAAAGAAGAATGTTGGGATACCCTAGGAGAGCCTAGTGGAAAATTTGATTACTTGGTCGATATGATGCTCCCGAGAGTGCTCGAATCCGAATAGAAGATATCCAAATTACGAGGATGGGATGAGGAAGATGAGCAACACCACCAAGTGGTCATCATCATGGATAGTTCCGAATCTGAGAGGTGTGGGCGCTATACCATGACAATGATAGAGCAATCAGAAAGCCCATTGAAATTCCTTACAATTTCAATCCTAGATTGGTGCGAGCAAATGCTCAGCCAATAGTGATTGAAGTACCAGCTCCATTTCGTTATGAGTCAAATAAGGCAGTCCGCTGGAAATATACAGCAGAATGCTCTCCTAGCACCACTACTGTAACTAATATAGCGGGATCAAGTGGGATCACGAGAAGCGGAAGGGCGTATGCTCCAGAAACCCTCCGAGCAGAAATACCTAAAGAGGCTGAACAGGGAAGCCGTAAAGAGAAAGGAAAAGAGCCAGAGGTTGCTCCAGAAAAAGTAAGGGAAAAATAAGCAAATGAATTCCTGAAGATTATTCGGCAAAGTGATTACAGGGTGGTTGACCAGTTGAAACAGACGCCATCAAAGATATCCATGCTTTCACCGCCGCTGCTCGATACGAAGCACGAATCGCCTCGATGAAAGTGCTCGATGAGGCTCATGTTGCGAGAGGACATCTCGGTGAATCAATTTGATGGAATTGTCGGAATGTGGTGGTTGCAAATCACCTAACATTTGCCGATGATGAGTTACCTTCGAGCGGAAAAAGAACACAATCAAGCTCTTCATATCTCGAAGAAATGTGGGGACTATGTGCCGCCGTAGTAATCGATTGACAATGGGTCTTCACCGAATGTAATGCCGAAGTCAACCATGGACAAGCTCGATGTTGATTGCTCCTATATGAAGCCAAGTTCGACACCGTGCGAGCATTTGATGGGTCCAAAAGGAGGTCTTTGGGAGAGATGGAATTTCCCATCCAGATTGGTCCCGAAGTTTTCAGTATCAACTTCCAAATCATGGATATCTCTTCTTCATATAGTCAGTCTGCGTTAGGGAGACCACGGATCCACATGGTCAGGCAATCCCTTCTTCTCTACACCAACGGGTCAAATTCATGGTGGATGATAAGGTTGTGGTAGTGTTTGGTGAAGAGGAGACTTTGGTTAATAAGCCATCCGAGTTCAAGTATGTGGAAGTCACAAGAGTCTTTGGAAACAAACTTTTCACCCTTGGAGATCGCCAATGCGATGATTTGGAAGAACCAAAGAGGAGGAGATGGTTGCCAAAATTATGTTAGCCCAAGGATACAAGGTTGGTTCTGGCTTGGGAAAGTCTGGTCAAGGGATTCTAGCTCTCATCCAACTGAAGGAAAACAAAGACCGTTGCGGGCTAGGATATACCCCAAGTGAGGAGGAAAAGAGAACGATGGCGGATGAACGAAAAGCGCCCGATGGTTGGCCAAGTCCGTAGGTGAAGATCCTCGCCCCGTAAGATCCCATTTTGCAACATCGGTCCAAAGCTTTGTGAGTCTTTGGTTTATGGAATCCCAACCAAGTTGCCGTCGTCATAGAAGGTTCTGAGTCTGAAGAAGGCGAGGCGAGTGCAGTTCGTCGCCGCAGCGATCGGGTGAAGAATTAAAGAATTGGAAGGCCGCTGATCCTCCCGTGTCTTTTAATTTAAAGTAATCATTTGTAATGCAACCCCGTGGCTCTGCCAAGGCCATAGGACCAGTTGTTAGGGGGCTCACATGTTTTTATTTTCTAAGTCATCCTCATCAATAAAAACGCTTGTTTTGAATTTCTCAATCAATAAAAATCGTTTTTCCTTTTCATTGCGTGAATCATTTTCTGCTTTTATTGTTTGTTTGTCTCGCCTTTCATTCTCGCTTTTTAAGCGGCAAAATGCGGATCTACAAAGAATAGTCTCTCGAAAACAAAGAGCGCGTCGGCGATACCACCTTTTGACTTTGATCACCCCATCAATCAGTGGGGGGATGTTGAAGAAGAATGGGAAACTCCTCCAGAACTCATGAGGTTAATGAAACAAGAAGAAAGGGTAATCGAGCCCCACAAGGAAGCTACCAAGTGATTAATTTGGGTACAAATGAAAATAAGAAAGAGGTCAAAGTGGGTATCACCATGAGTGAGAAAGATCATGTGAATTTGGTTCAACTATTGCACGATTATGTGGATGTGTTTGCATGGTCCTACCAAGATATGCTCGGGTTGGACACTGACATTGTGGTACACAAGCTACCGGCCAAACTCAAATGCCCGCCCGTCAAGCGTAAGTTGAGAAGGATGAAACCGTAAATGTCCTCAAAATCGAGAGATGAAGTGAGGAAGCAATTTGATGCAGGATTCTTAGCGGTGGCCAAGTACCGCGCAGTGGGTTGCCAATATTGTCCCGGGGCCTCCCAAGAAGGATGGGAAGGTCGAATGTGCGTCGACTCACCGAGATCCGAACCGTGCTAGCCCTAAAGACGATTTTCCTTTGCCTCACATTGATGTCTTAGTGGATAGTACACCAACACTCGTTATTCTCCTTCATGGATGGATATTCGGGATATAATCGATCAAAATGGACCCCGAGGACATGGAAAAGACAACTTTCATAACACTTTGGGAACATTCATTATAAGGTCATGCCATTCGGATTGAAGAATGTTTGGCGCAACCTACCGTAGGGCCATGGTTACCTTATTCCATGATATGATGCATAAAGAGATTGAGGTTTATGTTGATGACATGATCGTAAAATTTAAAACCGACGAGGAGCATGAAATGCTCCTTTCGCCTTCAATGGCTACCGTACCTCGGTGCGTACATCGACCGGGCAACCCCTTTTCTCCGTATACGGGTCGAAGCGATACTTCCTATTGAGGTTGAAATACCCTCCCTGCGGGTATTAATGGAAACCAAGTTGGAAGAAGCAGAGTGGGTACAGGCCCGCCTAGATCAGCTAAACCTCATTGAAGAGAAAAGGATTGCAGCGTTGTGCCATGGACAACTGTACCAACAGAGAATGAGAACGCGCCGACAAGAAAGTTCGCCACGTGAATTTAATGAGGAGATCTAGTACTCAAAAAGATATCGCCTATCCGAGTGACCCTCGAGGGAAGTGGACGCCCACTTATGATGGTCCATATGTAGTCAAGAAAGCCTTCACGGGAGGAGCGTTGATACTCACCAACATGGATGGAGAAGATCTCAAGAACCCAGTCAATTCAGACTCGGTGAAGAAGTATTATGCCTGAAAGAAATAAGTAAAAAAGAGAAAGATGAGCCAAGCAAGAATTAGCTCGCTAGGTTGAAAACCCGAAAGGGCGACCTAGGCAAAATCAGAGCGACCCGGTGGATTGAAAACCCGCAGCGGCGATCCAGGCAAAAATTAGGGTCATAAAACTTGAGCATGAAAAGTAAAGAAAGGCATACAATTTCCCCGAAGACTCGAAGGAGGGAGTGATCAAGGTCAAGGACACAGATGTCGGCACTGCTCCACAGACATGGACGAACAGTCTGTGAATTCAGTTTACCTCTTGTTTTTCTTTTCGTGTCTTTTTATAGTTTTAAAACTTTCAAATGTACTCAACAGTCGTCGTAACGTTCTGTACGATCGGCTTCCACATCAATAAAGCTCAGCTTTTCTCATGTCTTGTTTGTTGTTATTTCTTCTTTTTCGCTCAAAAATAAGTGTTTTATGATGATGGTGATCCTGAATTGTAAAACATGTGAGTACATCATAAGGCATTATAAATCATTGCGAAATCTTTAAAAGTCATGGGAAATAAGCAAATTCCTAAAGATAATTAACCTTACAAAAAAAGGTTGCATTCACAAACCGTTCCAGATGGCGAACCAGGGAGCAAACGCGCGCGTTCGGTTCATAAGCCTTGCGCTTTCCTCGGCCTTCGGTCTCGTACGAGAGTATCGGAAGTCGGTTGAACCAAGAAAGAATAAGCCTTGTCAAAAAAGCAAAAATGAACGGTCGAAAAAAAAAAAAAAAAAAGCGATCGAAAAGAAAAAACAAAAACATGAAAAAGCGAATAACCGAAAAAAGCGAAGCTAGTCGAAAACAATCGAAAAGAATCAAAAACAAAGGAAAACAAATTACCACATGCATCATCACATCAAAATCATAGCATCGCATGCACTCGCATAACATACTCCCCGCATAACATGCCTTTGCATAACATGCACCCATGCTTCATGCATCATTCCTTGCATCAACCGACATATGCGGTACCTCAATTCAATGCGCCAAAGAAGCGGCTATCTCAATCACCAATCAACAGATTTTGTGAATCCTTTCAGACCGTGCATCCCCTCGGGACCAAGGCGCCCATTCGAGATCCCGTCGTTATCGAGCACCGACGAATCATCGACTCGAGAGTCCTTCGGGTTTAGTTCAAATCAACGATCCATGCAATGACTTTGAACTCGACCTTCATCTCGCCAAGTCATCACGAGCATGACGGATCGGCCCTCGAACTCGTGTCCTTCATTTCGCCAAGTCATCACGGAGCATGACGGATCGGCCCCCCAGACTTCGCGTCCTTCAGACTAGTTGTGCGAGTGTAAAGCATAGCGTAAGTCCATCAAGGTGAAGTGTATCAATTCTACAGCTAGATACAGAGCCTCAGGCCGCTCGAATAGGCCACCTTCAGAGCCCAAGTGTTCCTTCAGAGCCCAAGTGTTCCTTCAGAGCCCAAGTACTCCTTCAGAGCCGCATATGCTCCTTCAGAACCTAGGTGTTCCTTCAGAGCGATGAGCGCTCCTTCTTTACCGCACTCGCCAGTGTCGCCTTATCGTCAGGACTGCAGATTCTTTCTTTACTGCTTTATTTATTGCTTTATTTCTTGTTTGCTTATGCCACCCGAGGGTTGGCACCAATTTGCTTCTTGCTTTTGCCGCTTTGAGGTGGGCACCAATTTATTTCTTGTTTTTACTGATTGTTTCTGGCTGGCATTCATTCACCCAAAAAGAAAATTAGAAAACAAAAGGGAAAATTCGGGTTTTTCCTAGGAAAACAAAATCGGTATAATTTCTGAATTCTTTATCTCTATTTTGCCTCGGAATATGTTTCACCAATTCATATTCCTTGTTAAAATCTAGATAAAGAGGCAGTATTGTCATACCCCATTTTTGTCCGACTTAGGTCAAAACCCTAATTTTCCCCAAAAATAATTAAATTAAAAAGTAAAAATGCATCATGCATTGCATTTAAGTTTTAAAGTCCTTTCAAAGTGTCTAAAATCATTTTTGGAGTTGGAATGCACTTTTAGACAAATTAGGGTTTTTCAAAGGCAAAAGGGTATTTTGGTCATTTTGCAAATAAAGGGAAATTCCTCAAAACAAGTCATCCAACATGCATTTCAAGGTACTAGAGGTCACTCCTAGGTTGAAAAAAACCATTTTTG
Organism: Oxytropis ochrocephala; assembly: GCA_020916435.1. Classification (NCBI taxonomy): domain Eukaryota; kingdom Viridiplantae; phylum Streptophyta; class Magnoliopsida; order Fabales; family Fabaceae; genus Oxytropis; species Oxytropis ochrocephala. The sequence goes on from CM037088.1 coordinate 53,620,217, forward strand.
GAGTGGAAATGTGTTTCAAGCAAAAACTAGGGTTTTTAGAGTAAGAGGGCATTTTGGTCATTTCACAATAAAAATGGTTTTTTGTCCCAAATCCTTGGATAATCATCAATGATTTATTTAAAGGATATTTGTGCTCCATTGTGATTATTTTTGTGCATAAATATTAAACCTTTTGGTCTAAAAACCTAGTTTTTGGATAGAGGGGTAAAATGGTCTTTTCCTTTGAGGTGGGGCAAATAAATCAATTTTGGGATTGGTGAGATCATAAAATTAAGAGCCCAATCATTGAATCATAGGATAGGGCCCAAAATGGCATGAATTAGGAAGAAAGATCTAGAAGGGAATATTCTACATTCTTTTGAATTGTGAAAGGATAAGGATAGTACAATAGTACAATTTGCAATTCCACTCACTCTCCCACACTCCCTTGCTGCGCATTTCAGCCATATACCTCCCATTTTCATTTATTTTTATTGCTTGCAAATTATATTAAATCATGGCCATCCATTCAAGTGTGAAAAACAATCCTCACCTTTCATTTGAATCAAAATGGCACTTGTGTAATAAGCTTTATAGAAAAATACCATTTTGTAATTGAGATTATCCTTCACCACCACTCCTAAGCTGCGCATTCCAGCCCTCTCTCTCCCCCATTTTGTGTTTTTAATTACCCTCAATCCATGTGATCTTGCATCTTGACCATTGATTCAAAATTTATCTCAAATCCTATTGGTTTGCAAGAAGCACATTGTCCTAATTACCCTTTAAATTTTCACTTCATATAAAACCCAAAAATAGGAGACTTCACACACACACACTCTCATTTTTACCCTAGCTAGCATTCTCTCCTCTCCTCTCCTCCTCTTGGCCGAACCCCCTCCTTCATTCCCTTCCATTCTCTTTTCAATTTTCATCCACCAAATCACCTCAAATCTACTCCACATTCACATATCCTCCTCTTTTCATCCTTGATTCCATAAAGGAGCTTGCTTTCTTCAAATTTATGTGGCATTGTTGGTGATTTGTGAAGGTTTTGGTTTGTTTTGGTTTTGATCTTCATTCTCCTATTCTTGTGTAGCTTTGATCTTGAGGTAAAAATCTTATTTTTTGCATTTTTCACCATTAGCATGTGAATCTCCCTTCTACTCCTCTATCCTCTCTAAGAGGCTTAGAGGGTTCATTTCAAACACTATGTCAAGGACTTTGGGAGCCTTGGGTGTTTGAAGGGAACCCTTGGCCTTGAGGAGAGGTTTCTTGTGTTTTTCAACCATGTTCTTGCATTTTTTCATACTTATTTTGTCATATTTGCATGCATAAATAATTTCCATGTGATATATGAATCCCTTATTCATGTCATAACTTGCAAGTTGAGATTTTGGTTTAATTCATTGAGTGTGAGGGTTCGGTTTTAGGCCTTACAAATTAGGGTTTTATTTGCCTTCCTTTTACTCTTTGATTTTTGTGTAAATAAATGCTTGATGTGCTTAAACTTGCATAATTTGTTCCATGTGTTTGATTATGAATTTGTGCATAAAATAATGTGTTGTTTATGTCATATAAGGTTTCGGCCTTAGGCCTTAAAAACTAGGGTTTGATGTTTTCTTTCCTCTTTTTGATTTATGTAAATGAAAAGCTTGATTTGTGTGACTTGTTCCATGTGTTGATCATCAATTTGGGCATGAAATAACTTGATATTTTGACAATATGAGGTTTCAGCCTTAGGGTTCCTTTTTAGGTTTCATTTCAATGCTTAAAATGTGTGTTTGATCTTGTGTGGAAATGTGTAATAGTGTTAATGTGTTTTTTCACTTTTTACCTTACCATTCACTAGCATTTTACCATAAGTAAAAAAAAAGAGAAAACATTTTTACTTTTTACTTTACTATTTCATTAAGTAATTACCTTACACTTCATGCATGCTTGTCTTACTCTTTACTAACTTTTTACCACAAGTTTTTACCACTTGTCTATTTGCAAAAATACCCAAAAGATTCTTACACTTTCCATCTTATCATTCATGTATTCATATAAGTTTACATCTTTTGCATTCATACTCTCCTCAATGCCCATGCATATATTAATCTCATGTCTTGTATTCCACACATGTATGTTCATGCATTCATGCATTAGCCTAATCATGCATTCAATAATGCCATACCTTGTATTCTACAATTGCATGCTCATACACTCATATACTTGCTCAATCGTGTATTTAATTAATCATGTATTCAATTGTTCATGGCAACTTGTAAATATTCTTCATATGTGCTTTGCTTATGCCTTCATTGTTGTCTCGGTTTTGACTTGAAAAAGATTTGTTATGTTCTACTTTCTTTTCTTCAAACTCAAATTCAATTGTTTTCAAATAAAAAACCTAAGGCATTTTCCTAAGCAAATCATTAACCATCACTCGAAGCCATTGCTTGTTTGATCGTTAATGAGGAGTTATTAGTGATAGTCACTCGAAGCCTTTGCTTGTTTGACTATTATGAAAGCTCCCACACATTAATTAAACAACAAAAAAACCAATTCAAATTTCCAAAATAACATGAGTTATGTAGTGGTAATTATCACTAAGGCTCATCACCTTTTTCAAAACAATTTTCAAAAAAAGAATAATACAATGTTGTCGCTCGTAATCACTCGAAGCCATTGCTTGTTTGATTGCCGGCTCCAACTCTTTTTTTCTTCTTTCGAGTTAATACCGAATGCCACTCGAAGCCTTTGCTTGTTTGGTGTTCGCGAACACTCGAGTCTTATTTCAAAAACTCCAAAACTTAAACCCCTAAGCCGTTTTCACACGCAAAACAAGAACTACGTAGCTTTGATCCTCACCGGTGAGGTACGTGGGACCGGGTTCATGTCCCGTCAAGCACCATTTTCAAAAATCTTTGTTTTGTCCTGATATTCAAAGATACCAAAAACATGCCTCTTTCCTGTTTTCAATAAAACCATTTCACAAAAGAAAAGAAAAGAAAAAGTAGAACAATATATTTCAAATCAAACATTTCAAAACCACATCAAATTAATGGTTCCCTTTCGGTAGAAAGGGTGCGTGAAGTGCTAATACCTTCCCATGCGCAAACCGAATTTCCGAACCTACATCTCTAAGTTTTCGAAAGACCACCCTCTTTTCAAAAAGGTTTTTTTTTCAATGTTTTTCCTAAAAAATAAATATTGGTGGCGGCTCTACTATTTTCACGTTGTCAAACTGAAAAGTCCAAACCGGATTTTTCGGGGCGCAACAAGAGGTTTGCCTAATTTCTTCTAGCTTATCAAGCTCTATCATTCTCTTTTTACCTGCCTTGTTCAAATTGAAATTGAGCTTCTTGATAGCCCAATAAGATTTGTTTTCTAATTCCACAGGTAAATGACATGCTTTTCCATAGATTAATTTGTAAGGGGACATTCCTAAGGGTGTTTTGAATGCTGTTCTATATGCCCATAAAGCATCATCCAAATGTAAAGACCAATCTTTCCTATTTGGACTTACCATTTTTTCTAGCATTCTCTTAATTTCCCTATTGGATAACTCTGCTTGTCCACTAGTTTGTGGGTGGTATGCTGTAGCTATCTTATGTTTAACTCCATACTTAGCTAGAAGGTTTTCTATGATCTTATTGCAAAAGTGTGAACCTTCATCATTAATGATAGCTCTAGGAGTTCCAAATCTAGTGAATATATTTCTTTGCAGAAACTTACTCACTGATTTAGCATCATTATTAGGTAATGCTACTGCCTCTACCCATTTGGACACATAATCAACAGCTACTAAGATATATAAATTGCCAAAAGAAGGTGGAAAAGGTCCCATAAAATCCATGCCCCAAACATCAAATAATTCAATTTCTAAAATATTTGTTCTAGGCATTTCATGCTTATCGTAAATATTTCTGCTCTTTGACATTTATCACAAAGATTTGACCATAAAATAAGCATCTTTAAATAAAGTAGGCCAAAAATAACCGCATCAGTAATACCTTTCTTTCTTTGTTCTAGTGCTTCCAAAGTGTCCTCCATAAGGTGCGTAATGGCAATGCGTAAATCGCTTGTTGCTCCTCTTCGGTATGCACTTCCTCATTAATTGATCGGGCACATCTTTAAAGGAATGGATCATCCCAATAGTATTGCTTAACCATGTGGAAGAATTTTCTCCTTTGTTGATATGTCATATGCACTGGTACTACTTTGCTTGCAAGGAAATTTACAATATCAGCAAACCATGGTGCAGACGCATTTGATGCTCTGCATTGCTTATAGCAAATGCGCTTTCATGTTTTGCATTGATCGTGATTGCCAATAGTTTTTCATCCGGAAAACTCTCCTTGATTTCTTCTCCTTGTGTACCAAGTGATTCTCCTTCAATCCTTGATAAATGGTCTCATACTTGGTTTTCTACTCCTTCTTATCTCTAATTTCAAGATCAAATTCTTGTAGGAGTAGAATCCACCTTATCAACCTTGGTTTTGAATCCTTTTTTGAAATTAGATACTTAATGGCAGAGTGATCAGTATAGACAATAATTTTAGTGCCAACTAAGTATGATCTAAATTTTTCAAATGCAAAGACCACAGCTAATAATTCCTTTTACTCAGAATCGTAATTCACTTGAGCTTCAATTAATGTCTTGCTAGCATAATAAATGGAATGAAAGACTTTGTCATACCTTTGCCCTAGGACTGCTCCTACTACAAAGTCACTAGCATCACACATTAATTCAAATGGCCTGCTCCAATCTGGAGTCACTATCACTGGTGCAGTCACCAATGCCTTTTTAAGCTTGTCAAAAGCTTCTATACAAGAGTCATCAAAGATAAATTCTACATCATGTTGCAAAAGCATGCATAATGGTTTTGAGATTTTTGAAAAATCTTTGATAAACCTTCTATAGAAACTAGCATGGCCTAAGAAGCTCCTGATACCTTTAATTGTATTGGGTGGTGGCAAATTCTCAATGACATCAACTTTAGCTTTGTCTACCTCTAGACCTTTCTTTGAAATTCTATGTCCTAGCACAATGCCCTCTTGTACCATGAAATGACACTTTTCCCAGTTTAAGACTAAATTTGTTTCTTCACATCTATTGAGAATTTGTTCCAAGTTTGTTAAGCAAACTTGAAATGTTTCTCCAAAGATAGAGAAATCATCCATGAATACTTCCATTGATTGCTCAATGAAATCTGAGAATATAGACATCATGCATCTTTGGAATGTAGCAGGTGCATTACATAAGCCAAATGGCATCCTTCTAAAAGCAAAGGTTCCATAAGGGCATGTAAAGGTGGTTTTGTGTTGATCCTTAGGCTCAATGGCTATTTGATTATAGCTCGAATAGCCATCTAGGAAACAATAAAATTATTTCCTGCTAGTCTATCTAATATTTGGTCTATGAATGGTAAAGGAAAGTGATCCTTTTTGGTAGCTTTGTTGAGTTTTCTCGTAATCCATACTGATTCTCCACCTGTGATGATTCTAGTTGGTATCAACTCATTCTTTTCATTGGCTATTCTTGTCACACCCCCTTTCTTTGGTACACATTGGACAGACTTACCCAAGCACCGTCTGCGATATGGGGTATATGATTCCACATCTAGCCACTTAATGATTTCCTTTTTCACAACCTCTTTCATAATAGGATTTAGTCTTCTTTGACTCTCTGCTATTTTTGGAATTTTCTTCCAAAATAACTCTATGCATGCATCTAGAAGGACTAATTCCTTTGATATCCGCCATTTGCCAACCTATAGCTTTGGTATTCTTCTTGAGAGTACTAATGAGATCACTCTCTGTTTTGATGTTAAATCGAAGCAATGATAACAGTAAAGTCTCATTTGTTCCTAAGAATGCATACTTAAGGTGTTCAGCAAATATCTTCAATTCTAACTTAGGAGGTTGTTCTATTGAGAGGTAAGATCTTCTTGAGAATTGGATCCTCAAGATTGAGTGGTTCATAAGTCCTAGCCCATACTTCCTTACAAGAGTTTTCTATTGGCGATTTCCTTTTCTAGTATTTCATCATCTAGCAATGCAAATTTGCATCTAATGCATCTGCATTGGCTAAGTGATCATCTTGCTTGTAAAATTGTTTTTCTACCAATTGATCTAGAGAAAATAAGGATGAACACTCTTCCGTATCCTCTGCAGGGATACTTCATAGCATTCATTACATTGAATTTTATCTCTTGATCATTCACTCTCATAGTGAGTTCACCTTTCTCACATCAATTATGGTTTTACCAAATGCTAGAAACGGTCTACCTAGGATAATAGGTACTTCCTTATCTCGCATCAAAGTCAAGGATAACAAAATCTACAGGGAATACAAATTTATCTACCTTGACTAAGATGTCTTCTATGATACCTTCAGATAGGCTATTGATCTATCTCGCTAATTGAAGTGTCACACAGATAGTTGTTGGTTTTGCATTTCCTATTTCTAATCGGGTCAAAAATAGATTTAGGCATCAAGTTGATGCTTGCACCTAAATCACATAAAGCTTTACTAAAGATAGGATTTTCCTATAGAAAATGGAATTGTAAAACTACCTGGATCCTTCAATTTCCTAGGGATCTTATTTTGCATAAGCAAACTACAATCTTCTGTCATAGCAGTTGTTTCAAACTCACCTAATCTTCTTCTCTTAGTAAGCACATCCTTCATAAATTTTGCATAATTTGGCATTTGTTGGAGGGCTTCTACTAAGGGAACATTGATGTGTAATTGTTTTAGTACCTCTAGGAATTTACCAAACTGCTTCTCCTCATGTGCTTTTTTCAGTCTTTGAGGATAAGGAGGAGGAGGGTATTTAGGTACTAACTTAGGTAGTGGACTTTGAACTTCTTGTGATGCAGGAGCACTAGATGCTTCTGCATTGGTTTCTTTTTGGTTTTGAGGATAAGGAGAAGATGTCTTAATAGAAGCATCTTGGGTTTGTCTAGCAGTTCTAGATTCACCTATGAATGCTTTAAGCATGGTTTCTAGAGAATTCTCAGTGGTAGGTTGAGAGTTTCTTTGGTTATTTTGAGTTGCGAATCCTGGTGGGTTGGTTGGTGTAGTTGGAGCAGTTCTAGGTGCAGGTGCACTATTGTTGCTCCATCTAAAATTTGGATGATCTTTCCAACCAGGATTATAAGTGTTGGAATAAGGGTTGTTATTCCTATTATAACCTACATAATTTACAGAGATAGGGGTTGCTAGAACACTCCTCATACAAGTGACCTCCTCCACAAGACACACAACTAGGTGTGCACGGAGGTACTTGTTCTCTCACTTTCTGAATGATTTTGTCTGGTGATGCAAATGCATTAGATGCAGAGCATTGCCGTAAGTGAAGTTTTCATTAAATTAGCTAGAGTGGCTACTTGAGCGGATAGAGCGCGATATATCATTAATTTCATGTACCCCGATGGTTTCTTTTGGGCACTTACCTCTCTCGGTGGCCAACTAGAGCTATTAGTCGCTATTCTATCAATTAATTCACATGCTTCATTGTATGATAGATTTAATAACACTCCACCGGATGATGCATCAAGCATTATTCGGTTTGAGGTTCTAAATGTAACGCCAAAATAATTTGAATATTTATTTAATTGATTATTTAGGAGTTATGTGGTTAGTCATATTTAATTAAATGAATGAGGTGTTTTAATTAAATATGGAGGTGAGAGATAGTAAATAAGAGAGTGGTGGTATTATTAAGTTAGGAGTAGTTGAATTAATTGAGGGGTGTGAATAGAGGCCCAACCCACTTAGGCCCAATTGATTGTTGAATTAAATGAAAGAAATGAATTAAGAAGAAAGAAAGAAACAGTGGGCCGAGAGAGAAAGGAGAGAGACGCGGCGAGAGAGACCGAGAGGGAAGGGAGGAAGGGCGACGGTGAGGAAGGGAAGAGGAGGTGGAGATCTTCTCCATCTTAGCACTAGGTAAGGGGCTTTTAAGCTCATTCTCTTCCAATTTTCCTCCTCTAGCTATTGATGTTAGTTTAAATCCCTAATTCCTATTTATTGTTGTTTTGCCATTTTTGGAGAGTTTGAAGCTCAAAGTGGAAATTGTGGTGTTTGTTGAGTTTTGGAGGATAGGAGAGCTTGCATTCTTCAATTGCAAAGGTTAGGGGGTCTTTTTCATTTATAATAGGTTGTAATATTTGTATTGTATGAAGGTTAGGGTTTTAGAGTGGTTTATTAATTATTTGGTGAAGATGATGAATAGTGATTATATGTTGATTGAGTGTTATTTGGTTTGATTGTTGTTGTGTTGAATTGATTTTTGAGGAAAACACTATGTTGTTGTTGAAATGGAATTGATATGCATTTTTGTGTGGTTTATGAGTGTGGTTGTTTTGTTGTGAATAAATGGGTGTTAGGTGTATTTGGATTGTTTTGATGATATGTTTGTTGGAAAAAAATGAAGTATGAGTATATATGTGCAATAGGTGTATATGACTTAATTGGATAATTGATTTGTTGGATTAAAATGTGTCTAAGTGATGGTTTAGTCCCTAAGAATTAATTTAATCCTTGGTGTGACAAATTAGTCCCTAAGAATTAAATTAATCCTTGGCGTGACAAAATAATCTCTTAGTGTTTAATTAGCTCTACTATGCCATATAAGTCTCAAAGTAATAAATTAATTAATAGTGTGTCAAAATAACCTTTAAGTACTAAGTTAACCTTTGGTGTGTTAAAGTGGTACTTAAGCGTAAGTAAGGGCCTTATGAGGTGGTTTGGTCCTTAGGTGAGATTTAATCTAATAAGTGTTAAAATGGTGGTTAATAATTGATGAGGTGGTGGTTAATAATCGAGGAGGTGGTGGTTAATAAATGAGGTGGTGGTGGTTAATAATTGGCAATTGTGGTGGGTTAATAAATGACGCGGGCTTCGGCCAAAAAGGTGATGTAATATTTATTGTGATGGAGTGTGTGTGATGCATTTGTCATAGTGTCACATAAATCATATGCATTACGTGATTTGTGGTGGTGGTGATGTGGCTTCGCCAAAAATGTGGTGGTTGCCGACGGGGTTTTGTGATGGTTATGGATCCACATGCATATTGCACACATGCATATTGCACACATGCATATACTCATACATTTGATTGATGCCTCCCGGATGAGTGGGAGTTGAATGCTATGTGACGGATGATGAGTGTTTGTTAATTGAGCAATGAGGCTTCTCGAGGTTTGTATTTAGTGGCGTATGTTAGTATGGTTGTAGAGTGTGTTCTATTTCCTTCCTCGTATAATGCTTATATTATTTGCTATTATTTATGCAAAGAGACTCACCCTAGCATTTTTATGTTGCCTGCTCTCGTGGCGACAAACAGGTGATTCTGCGTGAAGGCGCCATGCTTCTTGGGTTTATTGAGTCAGCTCTGATAGTAACACCGGGGATGGGGCTCTAGTTATCTTCATTTTTATGCTATGTACTAAATCTGTTTGAATTATGTCTTGAGTATGTTGAACTCGGTTTATTTCATTGCGTTACAAACTATTTTACGGATTATTGTAAACATTAAAACAGTATTTGAGGTCTTGACCAGCGTGACTATGAGATGTTTTTCGCACACTCGATGCGTTTGAATATTTAAATATGTTTTGAATGATGTTCATTAAATGTACCACCCTCTTTGAGGTGCGTGGACAAATTTTTGAAAAACTCGATTTTTATTAAATAATTAATAAGTAGTAGAAGGGGTGTTACATTAGTGGTATCGTGAGCGATTCGGTCAATCCGCCAAGTTTGTCGATCGTAGGGTCTCGAGAGATCCTTGTTGATCTCCAACAGAGACTTTTTGTTAGAGATTTTGTTTGGTTGTTTGCAATTGCTGATTGTAACATTGCTTGTAGTTGCTTGTGATTGTTGGTTGTATTAAGTGAGGTATGTGTGATTAGAAGAGCATTTTAACGACGCCCAAGGAGTAGGAATCGTGACGACGCCTTCGTACTGGATCACGTTAAAAGCCCTTCAATGTGAAAGGTGTAAATTTTGAAAAACGTAGTTTTGTGATCTTGATTAAATTGGATGCGTGAGTAGGGGACTGATCACCCCGATAACTCATTCCCAATGAAAGAGGTGACAATAACTCGTAATTATTATAAATTTTGAATATATACTAATTTCAACTTGATTGATTGAGTGGTGTGTGCAAGTTGATTGACTATTAATTTTTAGAAAAATAGGTGCCTTATGGAAGTTTGAGTTTGATTTGGGGTTTGATAGTAGGGAGATGTCAAAATAAGGATTGACACTTTGGATTTGAAGTTCGTACAAAGAAAATAGAGCATGCCTTTTTGGAAAAGGTTTAGGAATATGGTTTCTGGAAAGCCTAAGGTAGAGAAATTGTTTTTAAAAGTATGGTAGTCGAGGGAGTACCTATCTAGGATCTAGATGATAGTGTGTAACTTTGATGATTAGATGATTAAAATTAAGATTCGAAAGAGTAGGAATGCCGAGCTGAGGAAGGCATTGTTTGTAGTTGGATATGGATTGACGTAGGATAGGAGCATTAGTACTCAAATGATTTCTGTGGCGTAGTTCCCTAGCGATAAATTAATGATGTTTGGAATAAATCGAGTGAGACTTTGGTGACCTGAAAATAGAGTTTTGGTACAAAGTAAAAGGTGTAGATTAAGTATGCCTAAGGGTAGCTATTTGAGTCAGGTGTATTATGATCAAGGTATGTTTGAATAGTAAGTGTAGTGAAGCTTACCGTGACGTAGTGTAGAGAACCGAGGTGCCAAAAGAGTGTACCGAGGTGTTGTGTAGTGTAATGGCCGAGGTTAGGGAGTGCTTAGGTGTAGGGTGCCTAAGTGTAATAGTCAAAGGTGAAGTGACTAAGTGTAGATGATGAAGTGAGTTGTGAATAAGCCTAAGAGTAGTGGATAGACAATATTTGAAGGATTGCTTGTGAATATTGTTACCCTTGATTGACAGTTTACTATAGGTTGATTGTTTCTGTAATGCACATGAGTTTAATTGTGATTTGTGCTAAATTGTTTTGAAGTTATGTACTGAAATGAAATGCGGTGCTTGGTTATAACAATTAAGGTTAGGATTCGCGTATAGTTCTCCCTTTTTGGACAAAACCGTGAGTTATATGATTTTCAAAAAGAAACGGTACTTGGAAAATTCTGTGTTTTTAGGAATGAACGTAATGTCAAGATTTGTGTTAAAATCTGTTCCAAGTTGTTTAGAATTTTATTACAAGATGTGACATGATTTTAGCTTTAAGACCGACTAGGTCATGGATTGATGTTGTATGAAAATGACGAGGTCTTACAAATATTTCATGGTTTGACGAGATAAAATCTTTTGAAAACAAAAAAAAAAGGTGAGTTTTACTCACGTTTAGAGAATTTTAAAATGTGTTTGTGTGTTTATGTGTTGTCATGTGTTTATTTACTGTGATGGAAAGTTTAGTTATGGAGAAAGTGCAAATTTCACAAAATTGGAAATTTTACGGTTTTTGAGCATGTTTTGGTTTGTGACTTTGTAACTCGATTGTGCTTGAGTGAATTGATGAAATTATGCCTTAGTTGTATGTAAGCCATGTGTTAGAATATCCGTTTGAAAATGATTTCTGTTTCATTGGAAACTAGACACTCTAAGGTTTCTAATGAATATTTGTTTGTTTAATTCCGATAACGTTTGCTATGTTATGTTTGAACGGTTTTCGAAAATTGGAGTTTCGTGAATTTTCGAGTCAAAAACGCTATTTTGAGAAATTATGTTTGTTTGAAACTTAGAAACGAAACCATAAAGATTTGATTGTTTAATTGTTATGCTTGAATATGGTTTCGATTGTGGAGTCATGTTATTGAATTCACAAATCTTTTGGAAAACCGTAAATTTTGTATACGTGCGCGAATTAATGATTTCTGAACAAAAATTGATGTCTGGACTGGTTATACAGGTAAAAGTAATTTTTTTGGGATGTCCATATTTCAGGGGAAACTCTGCCGAATTTTCGTTAGAAATTTTGATACATGTTCAAGGTGGTAATTGAATTGTGTGGTTAGATGGTAAATGAAATTGAGGAATGTTAGGGTGGTGTTAACTAAGCATCGTAGAAGAGCAGAGTTGTTGAAATAGGTGTAAGTATCTAAGTGAAGAGTATGTGCAATTAAGTATATCGAAATCTAGTATGGTACAGTTGTGGAGATATTGAGGTAAGGTGTAAGTCGAAGTTATTGTTTGTCGAAATGAGTAATGTCTAAGTGTATTTCTCTAAGTTAGAGTGGAAGTGTCGAAATATTGAAGTTGTCAAAGTATAGTGTGATGTATATAAACTTAAGGGTAAAGGAGTGGGTGTAACGTGGGAAGCCTAAACTAGTATTCTTTGAGATGTAAGTATTTACGTGGAATGAGAGACGAGTCGAGCCTAGTAATGTTGAAACATAGCGGTGTCGTAGTGTTGTGCCGTTAAGTCGAAGGGTAAGTCCATGGGAGTCGAGGTGTAGTGGCTAAAGGGTAGTGTATAAATATACCTAAGTACAGATGCCGAGGTCCAGAGTGAGTGTGCCGAGATGCCGTTTGACGATAACATGGTTCAGGATTGTTGCTAAGAGCACTGGGAGTACGGTTGTTATGGAACTCGAGGTGGAATTACTAGTAATGACGACGAGTAGGTCAATTAGATGAATGAGATAGGTTGGATTAGGAGGTTGAGTTCGGAAGTGAGCACCAGAGATTGGAAACTTAAAGAGGGTAAGCTAATCGCAAATCGTAGTTGAGGGTATAGTGTTACTGCATCGGAATAGATGGTATTTGAGTAGTCGAGTAGGATCTGGATACCCTACAGGTTAGAATATCTGCTAAGGGTAAGAGTGTAGAGAAAGCGTGTGGTTTGTTACCTTAGTGTACGATAGATTATGATGAGTACTTGTTAGAGGTGGGAAGAAGGTTGGTATTGCTTCGTGAGTATTTTCGGGACGAAAAATATTCTAAGTGGGGAGAGTTATAATCATAGAAAATAATTTGAATATTTATTTAATTGATTATTTAGGAGTTATGTGGTTAGTCATATTTAATTAAATGAATGAGGTGTTTTAATTAAATATGGAGGTGAGAGATAGTAAATAAGAGAGTGGTGGTATTATTAAGTTAGGGAGTAGTTGAATTAATTGAGGGGGGGTGTGAATAGAGGCCCAACCCACTTAGGCCCAATTGATTGTTGAATTAAATGAAAGAAATGAATTAAGAAGAAAGAAAGAACAGTGGACCGAGAGAGAAAGGAGAGAGAGAGCGCAGCGAGAGAGAGACCAGAGGGAAGGAGGAAGGGCGACGGTGAGGAAGGGAAGAGGAGGTGGAGATCTTCTCCATCTTAGCACTAGGTAAGGGGCTTTTAAGCTCATTCTCTTCCAATTTTCCTCCTCTAGCTATTGATGTTAGTTTAAATCCCTAATTCCTATTTATTGTTGTTTTGCCATTGTTGGAGAGTTTGAAGCTCAAAGTGGAAATTGTGGTGTTTGTTGAGTTTTGGAGGATAGGAGAGCTTGCATTCTTCAATTGCAAAGGTTAGGGGGTCTTTTTCATTTATAATAGGTTGTAATATTTGTATTGTATGAAGGTTAGGGTTTTAGAGTGGTTTATTAATTATTTGGTGAAGATGATGAATAGTGATTATATGTTGATTGAGTGTTATTTGGTTTGATTGTTGTTGTGTTGAATTGATTTTTGAGGAAAACACTATGTTGTTGTTGAAATGGAATTGATATGCATTTTTGTGTGGTTTATGAGTGTGGTTGTTTTGTTGTGAATAAATGGGTGTTAGGTGTATTTGGATTGTTTTGATGATATGTTTGTTGGAAAAAAATGAAGTATGAGTATATATGTGCAATAGGTGTATATGACTTAATTGGATAATTGATTTGTTGGATTAAAATGTGTCTAAGTGATGGTTTAGTCCCTAAGAATTAATTTAATCCTTGGTGTGACAAATTAGTCCCTAAGAATTAAATTAATCCTTGGCGTGACAAAATAATCTCTTAGTGTTTAATTAGCTCTACTATGCCATATAAGTCTCAAAGTAATAAATTAATTAATAGTGTGTCAAAATAACCTTTAAGTACTAAGTTAACCTTTGGTGTGTTAAAGTGGTACTTAAGCGTAAGTAAGGGCCTTATGAGGTGGTTTGGTCCTTAGGTGAGATTTAATCTAATAAGTGTTAAAATGGTGGTTAATAATTGATGAGGTGGTGGTTAATAATCGAGGAGGTGGTGGTTAATAATTGAGGTGGTGGTGGTTAATAATTGGCAATTGTGGTGGGTTAATAAATGACGCGGGCTTCGGCCAAAAAGGTGATGTAATATTTATTGTGATGGAGTGTGTGTGATGCATTTGTCATAGTGTCACATAAATCATATGCATTACGTGACGGTGGTGGTGGTGATGTGGCTTCGGCCAAAAATGTGGTGGTTGCCCGACGGGGTTTTTGTGATGGTTATGGATCCACATGCATATTGCACACATGCATATTGCACACATGCATATACTCATACATTTGATTGATGCCTCCCGATGAGTGGGAGTTGAATGCTATGTGACGGATGATGAGTGTTTGTTAATTGAGCAGTGAGGCTTCTCGAGGTTTGTATTTAGTGGCGTATGTTAGTATGGTTGTAGAGTGTGTTCTATTTCCTTCCTCGTATAATGCTTATATTATTTGCTATTATTTATGCAAAGAGACTCACCCTAGCATTTTTATGTTGCCTGCTCTCGTGGCGACAAACAGGTGATTCTGCGTGAAGGCGCCATGCTTCTTGGGTTTATTGAGTCAGCTCTGATAGTAACACCGGGGATGGGGCTCTAGTTATCTTCATTTTTATGCTATGTACTAAACTGTTTGAATTATGTCTTGAGTATGTTGAACTCGGTTTATTTCATTGCGTTACAAACTATTTTATGGATTATTGTAAACATTAAAACAGGTATTTGAGGGTCTTGACCCGCGTGACTATGAGATGTTTTTCGCACACTCGATGCGTTTGAATATTTAAATATGTTTTGAATGATGTTCTGTTAAATGTACCACCCTCTTTGAGGTGCGTGGACAAATTTTTGAAAAACTCTGATTTTTATTAAATAATTAATAAGTAGTAGAAGGGGGTGTTACACTAAACCATTATAAAATGTTTCCATTTGAATAATAACAGGTAAACCATGATGAGGACATTTTCTTAAAAGTTCATTCCATCTTTCCCATGCTTCAAATAAAGACTCAAACTCTTTTTGTCTAAAAGATGTAATATCATTTCTTAACCTGGCATTTTTGATAGGTGGGAAATATTTTCCTAAAATTTTTTCAGCCATTTCATTCCATGAATGGATAGAGTTAGGCTCTAAAGAATTTAGCCAAGCTTTGGCTCTATCTCTCAAAGAATATGGAAATAACCTTAATCTAAATGCATTTTCACTAACACCAGGTATAATAAAATTACTACATACTTCTAGAAATTGCCTTAAATGCAAATGAGGATCTTCATGAGGAGATCCTCCAAATTGACCAATAGTTTGAAGCATTTGAAACATCATAGGCTTAAATTCAAAATGCATGGCATCAATATGAGGTCTATTTATGCTAGTTTGCATGTTTTGATGATCAAACTGAGCATAATCCCTCATAGGTCTATCTCTATCATTAATCATACCTATGTGATCCATGTGGATGAGATTTTCTCTATGAACTTCTTCTTGAAGAGCATCTTTGTGAACTGGGGGCCTCCTCTCACCGAGTGTGGCCTTGAGCTTTGTTCTTCACTAAATGACATGTTGCAAGTTTGTTGATTTTGCTTCTAGAGTCTTAGAAATCTCCGAATCTTCTTTCTATTTCTCGGATCTAAACTATATTCTGAGTTAGTTTTACTTTACAGTACATATACTAAGTACCATGTACTTTTGTTGTGTAAACTTTAAAAACCAGAATTTATATACAACACTAAATTACTATATATCAGAATTTTAAAAAGAATTTACTTCAATCCCCGGCAACGGCGCCAAAAACTTGGTGCATGGAAAACACATACACTTGTGTGCAAGTATACACTGTCCAAAAACAAGTAGTAAAAAAGATCGAACCCACAGAGATTGAAAAACTCACTTTTAAAATAAATATAAAGTAATAAAGTGTAAAGTCACTAAGTAACAAAATAATTTTGGATTTTGTTTGATGATCACAACTAAGTTAGAAAGAAAGCAAAGTAAAAAATGTTGATAGTGTAAAAGAGAAAAGCTAGTTGGAATGTCTTCATCAAGTAATTTACTTATAAGTGTATGATGCGTTATGTGATGCATTTGCAGACTTGAATCTTTGTTGCATTAGCTATGTGCCTTTCGGTCACTTTCTTGAGTATCATTACCACTCTTATGATCCTTGTTCTATGCAAGAAAGAAAGGGGTGTTAGTGCCAATCTTGCCTCCTAACAATTATCCAATTTGCTTAAATAAATTCACTCTTGTATTTTAAGTACCCACAATTATCCTATGGACTATACTATCCTATCTCTAGGACTTAGCATGGTTTTCACAAAGTTTTCTTTATGTAAAACACTCACCCATATTAGTTCTTGAGTTCTTAATTGTAAGCCATCTCTGGTCATTTACAAATCTTACTTATTCTAAGTGATCAAGTTCAAAATAAGTATTTGGAAAGATTATCAAGCAAGAACTAAAGTACAAACATACATACATACATCATACTTACTTAAAAGCTCATTAAATGATTAGAACATTCCAACTAAGAAAGGTTTAGCTAGCAAGAGACATTGCAAGATATATATAAACTGAATAGACCATGTTTATATATATAGAAATCACAAAAGAGAAACAACAAGAGTAAAGTTACAAATGTTGAAAACCTTTGTATGAAATCTTTTAGCAATGCACTAGCATTACTCCTTAGCACTATACAAACACTATGAAAATGAGTTAAGGAGGAATTATGAATTCCTTCCTCTTCCTTTAAAAATATAAAAACTAACTATGTATATTGAAATTTTGATCTAACTTATGGATTGTGATATATTTCCAAATGAAGATGTGAGGTCCTTTTATAGCCTTCAAGTGAGGTGCTTCCTTTCTTCATGTTGAAGTAATCTTGAGTGGATCATAGTTGTAGTTGTTTTTCAGAGGTTTATCCCATGTTGAAATCTTTGACTAATGACATAGGGCGGTTCCATGGTGATAGAACATGTGTCCCTATGTTGGTGACTCTTCAAAGCTATGCCTATAGCTATGTGTGAATGGTAGGCGCCTACTATAAAAGGTGGGATGGCATCAGAGAACCAGGGAGGAGGTCATCACTTGCAAGTGGATGCATATGAAACAGGCTGCTTATTCACCAAGTAGTGCAGATTTGATGCAGGATCAGTGTAGGAGCATTGATGCAGTTAGCATTGAGACCAGCATCAACAAAACATCAAACATACCACAATATATCCAAAATGGCTTAATAATAACTATAACCATTCAAATCACTCAAGTTATCATATATCACATAAAATACTATATAAACTCTTTATTATTACTTAAAAGAGAGCAAATACTAAGTTTAAACATATGAAATACTCTATATAAAATAGAGTTATCACTCACTAAAAATAAAACATGACAACTAGAAGCCCAAATTCAAGTCCAAAGTATGCTTTACAAAATTAGGCTTCCAAGAAAGGGAAATAATATGCCTAAAAATGTTTGACTTATTACAATTTTAAATTCTTATAAAATCTCAACTACAAGAGCATTTAAAAGACATCAGTGAAAGTGCCAACTTTTGAAACTCTGTGCTTTTTGCTTCCATAATAGTCCAGCTGAGTGAGGACCCCTTGAAGACCGTCAAGCTCGGATCCGATCTGTCCAATGATGTAAAACAACAACTAACCAAGTGCCTAAGGGACCATGTCGCCTGCCACCACCTGGTAGTGGATCCAAAGGCGAAGTGGGTAGCTCAACGCAAAATTAAGGGTTCACAAAGAAGATAAAGCTGAAGCCGCCTAAAAGGAGGTGGACGACTTTATAGCTAATAGGTTTGTTAAAGAAGTAAAATACACCACATGGTTGTCTAATGTTGTACTCGTTAAGAAAAATAATTGAAGGCAGCGTGTAAATATCTCACGTTTCATTTCGAAGGCAGCGTGTAAATCTCTATGTTTCTTCAAGCTTCTCAAGAACGGGTTCGAGTTTAAATGGACGGTCGAGTGTGAACAAGCCCTCGCTCAACTTAAAGTCAGACTCAAAGTGCCCATTTTACCCAACTAGTAGGAGGGGAAACTTTATACCTTTATTTAGCTGACAAAGCACTGAGCGCAGTACTGGTCGGGGATACTGAAACCAGCCAGAAGCCAATCTACTTTCTCAGCAGCAAGGCTCTCTAAGGACCCGAGTCGAGATGCCAAAAGGTGGAAAATAAATTAGTGACAGAATTGGCCGTCGCTAATTAGGACATGTGTCATTTTAATTAGCGACTGATTTTGTTTCCTCGCTAATTAGCGACAGAATTTACGACAAATTTGGCCTTCGCGAATTTGTGACAGATTCAAAATTTCTTCGCTATGTGTTAGCGACTAAATTAGGTTGTCGCTAATTTCTTCACAAAAGGGCAATAGCAACGGATTTATTGTTGTTAGCGATTTAATTGGGCGCCACTAACCGCTTTTTTTGTATTGACTAACGAGTATTACAAATATCATTTTGTACTTGCTACAAGACAACAAGAACATAAAATGGTCTACCTCTTATTATCTCTCATTAAAAAAAATATTATTATGAATTATTATAATTAACTACATCATTTATAGAATTGTTACAAAAAAGGTTCTCATTATTATGATCAATTACATCACTATTTTCATAAATATCACTACACCCCTCAATTAGGAAATTTTAAAGATTATAACTACAGATCATACTCGTGGATTTTTTTTTACCAACTTTAAATGTAACAAATCAATATCACAATAATGCAATATCTAGTGCATCGATTATCATAGTCACAACAATAGTTATAAAAAATAGTATGGATCATTCACTTATAAAAATAAAGTCAAATCTATAATGTGACTATTCACATTTTTTATCTATAGTCTCTTTTTGTTTAATCCCAACTCATATTCGTCAAAATATATGTATATTTTTTCGAGTGACATATTTTTTTCTTCTTAGTTTTTTTTCTAAGATGATCTTATAGACTTCCATCTGGGTCTAAAGGTACAACTCTTCAAGAACTATACTACAGATCTTCATAAATGATAACCAAAGAAAAATAAATGTTGCAATCCTACAAGGATATATAGTGGATTATTAAATATTAGTTCTTTAGGAACTATACAACAAAACTTCTTCAATATTGATGATCAAGAAAAATCATACTTTGAGCAATTCTTCAAAGAGAATTGAATATTAAATTTTTAAGTTCTTCAGGAACTATATCATAAATTTTCAGAAACAATGATGCATGAAAATAATTATTTGTGCAATCTTTCAGGAATCCTTGAATAATAAATTTGTTGTTCTTCAGGAACTATATTTGTGCAACCGTTCAAGGATGCTTCAATGTTAAATTCTTCCAGAATTTAACAAGACTAAAAAAATAAAGATATGGTAACTATACATGCCAAAAATAATTCTCAACAAACTTTAAAGTTGACATGGAAAATAAGACAAAATATAAACAAGATCGCAATTAAAAGATAGTAGCAAGCTCATGATGAAAAGATAGTAAGAAGAAGAAAAAAAAAATTATTATTGCAATAGAACCTCAAGATTGGAAAGATTCAGAAGCAATTCTGGAATGTCTTTCGTCTCAGCTTAGAACATGCTCATTTAGAGGTTACGTAGGCAATCAGTGTGCGCTTCATTTTGCGCTTCATTTTGCTGAGTACGTTATGTTGAATTCAAAATTACTATGCACCATGAAAATTGAGAGTGGATATGAGTAGATGAAAAGGCAAAGCCCCAAATGCTAAAGATATAGGGTTTAGGGTTTAGGCATATTGAGGCATTGTATAATTCACAGTTAGTTTAGTTTAGTTGAATTGCCTTAGAAAATAAGTGTTGGGCATTATTGTATTTTCACTTTGTGTAATAGAGGGCAGAATAGACATTTCACATAGCAGAGTATTAAATCCCTACAACTGTATCAGTTACAATCAGTTGAATAATACACAATTTTTCTGTTACTCTTTCTTGATCTGAATCTTCTCTCTTCCTCTCGTTCTCTCTGATTGATTCTTGGTGAGCTTAGACTGTGGCATCTATGGAGTGTTAAATGTATAACATGGTATCTAGAGATGCGTATTAGAGTGATCTTGGGGAAACACGAGTGAATTTGTGAGGTGTGTGCCTACGATCTCGTTTTGTGATTCACATCGAATTGCAAATCGAAATCAAACGAAATTGCAATTTTTCAATTACGCGGGTTAGGGAAACACGAGAGATTGTGTGATCAGAGTGGAAGAGAAGATGAATGGTGGAAGCAGTGGCCTGAACACCAAATTACCGGTGTTCGATGGAAGTAACTGGAACATGTGGTCGATCCAAATGAAGGTGTTGTTTGTTGCACAAGACGTGGTGGAGTTGGTGAACGAGGGTTATACTCCGGTGGGAGAAGATGCTACGGAGGATCAACGGAACGTGCAACGTGATACAAGAAAGAGGGATCAAAAGGCACTTTTCTACATCCATCAGTGCGTGGACGTGAAAGTGTTCGAGAAGATCGCAGAAGCTACAACGGCCAAGGCTGCGTGGGACATACTGGTACAGTGCTATGGTGGTGATGATTCGGTCAAGAAGGTGAAGTTACAATCGTTACGGAAGAAATACGAGAACCTGAACATGAAAAAAGGAGAAAAGATCCCTGATTATGTCGTGAAGGTGATGGAAATTACAAATCAGATAAAGAGTTGTGGTGAGACAGTTACTGAGCAAATGATCGTTGAAAAGGTACTTTGTTGCTTAACCGCTAAATTTGATCACATTAGAGTAGCTATAGAGCAATCCAAGGACACTAGCACAATGAAAATTGACACACTCCAAGGTAGCCTAGAAGCACATGAAATACTAGTTGATAGTAGGGTTGTTGAGAAAGAAACAGAGGAAGCCCTTAGAGTGAAAGTGGTTAAGAAAGGGAATAGTGGAAATAATTCTAATTGGAAGACTAAGAAACAAGCATGGCTAGAAAAGAATAGCAAGAAAGGTAAGGTTAACAATAGTGGTAAGAATGAATCATCAAATAATAGTAGTAAAACTAATAAGAACTTCAACAAGAAAGGATATTTTGATAAGAAAAGAATTCAATGCTTCAACTGTGATAAGTTTGGGCATTTTACGGATGAGTGCTGGGGTAATAAGGAGAGTAAGAAAGAGGAAGCAAATATTGCTAAAGGAGATAGTGATAATGATGAACTTGTGTTATTGATGGTCACTACAACTGATGATGGTACAATAATTGAGATTTGGTATATGGATATGGGGTGTTCCAACCATATGACTGGGAACAAGCAATGGTTGATAAATTTTGATGGTTCTAAGAGGACTAAGATTAGACTAGCTGATGGAAGTTACTTGAATGCAGAGGGTATGGGAAATGTCCTGGTAAAATTGAATGATGGCAATAGTGTGCTAATAGAAGAAGTGTGGTATGTGCCAACAATGAAAGGAAACCTCATGAGTGTGGGGCAATTCCTAGAGAAAGGATACTCTAAGACTATGGAAGATGGAGAAATGATTCTGTTTGATCAAAGGAAAAGGCAGTTATTTAGATCTCCACTTGAAAAGAATAGGACTTTCAA
Source organism: Oxytropis ochrocephala (assembly GCA_020916435.1). NCBI lineage: Eukaryota > Viridiplantae > Streptophyta > Magnoliopsida > Fabales > Fabaceae > Oxytropis > Oxytropis ochrocephala. The sequence goes on from CM037088.1 coordinate 53,642,000, forward strand.
GGTGAAGATTGAGGCAAGCGATGCTAAATGCCTTAGCACAACTGAGTGTGATGGTGCTCTATGGCATAAACTATATGGACACCTGAACTATAGAAGTTTAGGTCAGTTGAGGTCCAAGGAACTAGTGAGTGGCATACCTGAGATGACTGTGTGTGACAGAACATGTGAGGTGTGCGAGAGAAGTAAACAGAGCAAGGCTACCATTTCCACTGAACTACCTAACAGCAAACTCGGGCTCTAAGTGTAGTACACTCTGATGTTTGTGGACCACTTGAGGTACCCTCCCTAGGTGGCAACAAATATTTTGTGACCTTTATTGATGAGTTTACCAGGATGATTTAGGTTTATTTGATTAAACAAAAGAGTGAGGTGCTTGAGCAGTTTAAGAGGTTCAAAGCTTATGCAGAAAAGCAAAGTGACTGTAAAGTGAAGATATTAAGGAGTGATGGTGTTGCATTAAAAACACTTAGAGCAAGTGTACTCATTCGCAGAAGTAGTATAAAAGATTATCGTCTCCACAGAGATTAAGTAACAAGTACTAAACTAATCGAGATTATTTAATGTTTAGACGAACAAATGTTTGATGGTTGTAGAAACTAAAAGAAACAAAGAACACTAATAAAATTACTAGATTTAATAAATGGTGAGAGACCTAGGCTTACGATTTTACTTGCAAGCTTCGATTCCCCTATGTATAATTCTACCTGAATTCCCTTATTTTATTTCAATTACCAATCCCTTTACTAAAACTATTAATCCGTTTGGTCATTCGCGATTAATATTCTTTTTCTTAAATTAACCATTGTTTGGTCATGCAAGAATTTAAATTCAAGAAAAGCATAAAGAACAAAAAGGTTGAATGATTGGAAGACTAAATTATGGTTTGGTCATGCCCTAATTATAGCCCCAATTATCCTATAGGTCCACCAACTAATTGCAGTACAGTCGCTGATCAACTAATTGATTATAAACATGCAAAGGGTAGCTAATCCTAATCATGTGATAAAAACAAAAGGATAATATCAATTAAAATAAAGACAGGAATTCAAACTAGAAATTAGAACATAAAAAGGTCTTTAATCATGCAAGATTCACCTAAGACCCTAGAAGAGGATTTAGGTATCCATAATAATCAAAAACAACAAAATAGAAATTAGAGTATTAATTACAGAGATAAAAATAACCCGAAAATTGAGAAATTCTTGCTCTCTCATGGTGTCAAAAACGGTATCCAAAATTCTCCACTATTCACCGCCTATGTCAGTGTGTGCGGCTCCGTGTTTCTAATTCTTCTGATGTGTACTGCGGCTCTCCCCTCCTTATGTGCAGAACATGGCACTCTATTTATAATTGCTACATAGGGTTGAGTGATTTTCTTTTCCTCCAAGTCATGTCCTTTTTTTAACAAATGCTATCTTTTCATAAAAGCTCACGTGTGTTGCTGCATGATAACATTGGGCTTTTCTTCTTTCACAATTATTCAAAGCCCAATTTGATTCCAATCTTTAATCCAAGCTCCAACTTGTTCCCTTCTTTTAATCTATATATAAAATGTTGACTTTTGAATAGCTTTCATTCTATTTTTATCTTTTCTTCTTTCTGTAGAATAAAGAGCAAATTAAGTTAGTGATTTATATAATTAGTATATAATTGCTCGAAAAGTGATCCAAAAATATCTCTAAAAATGCACTAAATTGGAGTTTATCAGTAGTATAGCTCCACAGAGTTCAAAAGTTTTTGTGTTGATTAGGGAATTGAACATGAAGTTACTCCACCTTATACACCTCAGCATAATGGTATTGCTGAGAGAAGAAACAGAATGATACTTGATATGGTAAGGTGCATGCTTAAACAAATGAAACTACCAAATACACTATGGGGTGAGGCTGTGTCTACTGCAGTATACATATTGAATAGATGTCCCACTAGAAGGTTGAAGAACAAAGTGCCATTAGAGATGTGGAGTGGAAAAAACCCTGATGTAGCACATTTGAGGGTATTTGGTGCTTTGTCCAATGATACTTGTAGGGTACCATTCAACTGGTGGCTACAAATTGTATTGTCCTACTACAAAAAAAAAATTGAAGTTAGTAGAGATGTGATTATAAAGGAACAAGAAAGGTGGGATTGGAACTCAGATGTAGTAACACCTATTGATATTGACAGTGCAATACATGAAGAAGATCATGATGAAACACTAGTACAAGAAGAGGTACCTGGTCAAATAGTAGATGAAGAACAAGAGCACTTGCAGTATAGTGAAAGTGACTCAGGGTCTGATTGTGAAGTATAGAGACAAAACTGACCACAGAGACAAAGAAATCAACCTGCAAGACTTGCAGATTTTGAACTGATAGGTGATGATCAAATTAATAGTGAAGGGGATTTGATTCAATTTGCAATGCTAGCTGATATAGAACCACTAAGTCACACAGAGGCTGTGAACAGTGAAGTGTGGAGAAATGCTACGAAGGAAGAACTGCAGTCTATAGAAAGAAAAGAGTTGGGAATTGACTGTACTGCCTCAAAACAAGAAAACAATAACTGTAAAGTGGGTGTACAAAGTAAAATTGGAGGTGTATGCTCCTGTAGCTAGACACGAAACAATAAGGTTGATTATAGCACTAGCTTGTAGTAAGGGATGGACCTTTCTACACCTAGATGTTAAATCAGCCTTTCTAAATGGTTCATTAGAAGAAGAAGAGGTGCCACTGCTACTTGTCAAGCAGTGTGCCTAAGATCTGTGACCACAGAATTGAAAGCTGCTAATGATGATCCAATTAAGCTCTTAATTGATAACAAGTCAGCAATAATGCTTGCTAAAAACCCAATTTCACATGGGAGAAGCAAGCATATTGAGACAAAGTTTCATTTTCTTCGTGATCAAGTTGAGAAAAAGCTGCTGGAAATATGCTACTGCAACACACAAGCTCAAGTTGCAGATGTGTTCACTAAGGCCCTCAAATCTGAAGTGTTTGTAAAGTTCAGGGACAATTTGACTGCTGTAATGTTTGAATCATATTCATTGTATTGTTTCTTCTGTCATTTCTGTTGTAATTTTGATACTTTGTACGGTTGTAGTTAAAACTCTGCATAATTGTGAATAGGGGATGGTATTGAGGCATTGTATAATTCACAGTTAGTTTAGTTTAGTTGAATTGCCTTAGGAAATAAGTGTTGGGCATTATTGTATTTTCACTTTGTGTAATAGAGGGCAGAATAGACATTTCACACAGCAGGGTATTAAATCCCTACAACTGTATCAGTTACAATCAGTTGAATAATACACAATTTTTCTGTTACTCTTTCTTGAACTGGATCTTCTCTCTTCCTCTCGTTCTCTCTGATTGATTCTTGGTGAGCTTAGAGTGTGGCATCTATGGAGTGTTAGATGTTTAACAAGGCAAAGCACCAAATGGTAAAATCTCTTGCTGATAACGTGTTATAAAAATATTCAAAATTATAGCAAGAAAAAAAACAAGAAAAAGAGAGAAGATGAAAGTGTTTGTATTACTCTCTTCACAAGTGTATTTTTGCACTAGAATATGAGTCCTATTTATAGGACACAAATTGTAACAGCCTGGGTCCACCACCCCAGCGCTATTACTCAAAGAACTCCTCTACCCCATGTAGAGTTTTTGCCTTCCGTGGGAATCGAACCTCATTACCTCTTGTACATTTCCAACGCATTCCCACTACCAATTGAGCTAGTAGCTCAATTGGTAGTGAAATGCGTTGAAATGTACAAGAGGTACGAGGTTCGATTCCCACTGAAGGCAAAAACTCTACACGGGTGAGGAGTTCTTTGAGTAATAGCGACTTGGGTGGTGACCCAGTCACACAATAAAAAGCGCCTTTTTTATTGTAACACTGGGTCCACCACCCGGTAGCTATTACTCGAAGAACTCCTACTACCCCATGTAGAGTTTTTGCCTTTAGTGGGAATCGAACCTCGTTACCTCTTGTACATTTCCAGCGCATTCCCACTACCAATTGAGCTAGTAGCTCAATTGGTAGTGAAATGCGTTGAAATGTACAAGAGGTACGAGGGTCTCATTCCCACGAAGGCAAAAACTCTACATGGGTGAGAGAGTTCTTTGAGTAATAGCGCTGGGTGTGTGGACCCAGTCGTTATACAAAATAGACAAATAAGAAACCAAAATAAAGGTCATCAGATGCGCGCCAGAAAAATCCGGAAAGGATTCTTGAAGTTCGAAGGAAAGCGCCACCAAATTTTAGTTTAAGGGCAAATTCGGAAAATCCCTTTATGTTTTGGACAAGGCGGGTTTAGGGTTCGGGAGTCGTTATGCGTGGGAAGATATTAGCACCCCACGACATCCTTTGTCTAATTAATTATATTTTAATATTTACCCTTTTATTTATGGAGAAAAAGACTTAATTAAATTTTTAATTTTTAGTGCTTGACAAGAGTGGTCTCTTGCTCCTACGTACCTCCTCCGGATGCAATGGAGGAATCAAAGCTACGTAGTTCTTTCTCGAAAAAGGTTTGTTGGTTGGTTTTTTTAGTGTAGGGTCCTAGGATTCCTTGAACCTATGCTGACTCATCGATTCTGGGACGACTAACTTTGATTGTACAACCGACTTAGTCCCCTACTTTTGAAAGTATTTTTGAGGTTTCTTTTGAAAGAAGTTTATTTGATGTGAGGTGAGTTGGTTTTAGAATAGGTGTTCTAGAACTTACAATCTGTCTGACTCATTAGTTCTAGAACGCTGACTAACCCGGTTGTACAACCCGACTTAGTCTTTACTTAATTTTTGAGATATATTTGAGTAGGAAAATAATTGAAGGAAAAGAGAAAAAAGAGGGTGAAAATTGTAAAATGGGGTGTGATTAATTGCAAGAGAGTTGTATTATTAAAAACTGGAGTGCAAAAAGCAGAGCCCAATCTATATCGTAGTGAGCTGCGAATTGGGTTTAAGTGAGCAGGGGGTGTATGAGTTAAACTGGTGGTGCAGGAAGTAATCTGAAAACTAAAAAAGCATAAAACAAATTAAAAAAAGGGAATGGGCAATAAACCTTGTTTAGATGAATAGGTGCAAAAAGTTCCATTATTTTATGTTCTAATCGAATCACTATTACTACTCAAACATGGACTGTCAATTGCAGAATCACATATTACTGTGACTACTATTCATTATTCAACATTAATTTAAAGCTTTCATGATGCTAAACCTTCTTATGATGAAAAAAATGTAGCATATGCCTTTTCTTCTATACATGTAAATAATCAGACAGACAGAAAAATGAGCCTTTGCTGTGAATTTAGGACTAATGGTTTGCTTATTAGGACTCATTTAGGGGAAGGAAAAAGATACATATTATAAGCTTCTGATTTCATAGATTTCTCCGTCGTCATGCCAGCTGAACAACAAATGGATATTATATTGCAGTTGTGTCAAATATTGTGCTAATAAAATCAACTTTATCATGCATATGCATACATACACAGCTGGCCTAATTTGCAATCTCATTGTTCCATTTCTTTATAAACACTGAAAATTTCAACATAAACAATGAAAATAAACAAAATAAAAACTAGAAAATAAATTCACATCACATGAACCAACTCACCTTTTTCAGAAAGAACTACGTAGCTTTGATTCCTCCATTGCATCCGGAGTAACGGTATTCGCACGTATGCCTAGCTTAAGTAACGGTATTCGAGTTTAATTGAACAGATAATTGAAATTGGCTTGAATTAGAAAAAGAGACGCTATTCTAAAAACTTATAATTGTGTGACTTCGAAATACGAATTACATAAAACAAGCGACTAAAAGAAAACGGACAAAATTGGGGTATAACAGTCACTAATAACCCACTCAATAATGCGAGTTGAGGAAAAACATGAGTACAAGAAGTTTTGAGTTTGATGTATGGATATTAAAAACTAATTAAATTCTGCTTGAATTTGAGATCAAAATTTTCTTGTAAAAAAATCTCAATTTTAGAAAATAATTTTTTTGAATACAATATGTTGATATTGAAATATAATAAAGAACTGAAAAAAATTAAAATAAACAATCATTTTGTGTGAACTTAATTATCAAAAATTTTTAGTGTGAACTCAAAAGAAAACAATAAGGAAAATCTGTGAAGCTGAAAGTATTTTTTTTGGGAGGTAATGTATTTTTTTGGAGGAAATGAAATATTTTAGTTTAAAATTTGAAGATATGATGTTTTAATTATTTTCAAAAGTTACTTTATCTTCAAAAAATACTTCATCCAAACATACCCTAAAGAGAATTTTATTAGGGAAGATTTTCTTTTGATCAATTTTATTAGGGAAGGTTTAGGCTTTGTTTGGCAATTTCGGTCTGTTAGCTTATAGCAGATCCGCTACTTGTAAGTGTTTGACACAACTAACTTTTAGTCTTTTTTCACTAGCTTATAACGTTTCATTTTTTCTCTCAATTTTACACTCATTACTTTAATTAAATTCCTCATTATCCTCAATTAAATGAATTGCTCTCTCATTTTTATTTAAGCATTAATTACAGATGTTTGTTTACGTAATTTTATTTTTATCGGCTACTTTAGCCGCTAATTTTACCAAACACTTTAAATTCAATCCGTTAGTTTATCCGCTATAAGCTAGCTTATCTGTTATCCGTTAGCTTATCTGCTATTCACTACTTTTTGCTAAACAGAGCCTTAGTAAACAATTACTACTATTATTCATTTTTGTTGGCTTAATTACAGTTTTGGTCCCCCTTATTTGACAAACTCACGATTTTGGTCCCCCAAGTTTTAATTTGACGATTTTGGTACCCTTATTTTCCCAATTTGTAAAGTTACAGTCCCCCAATAGTCTGGTCAAAATTGATACTAACATGTGTCCACTTAACCCAGGTGGCAGCCACGCTGGCATGCCAAAGGCATATGCCGTAGTTGCTAAAACTAATCATGAGATAACTACATATATAACAACTTCACAAAAAGGCATATGCCATATGCTTGCTAACACTAAGAAACTTGTCACACTTGTGGAGCTTGTGACTGCCAGCATGGCTGCCACGTGGGTTAAGTGGACATATGTCAGCATCAATTTTGACTAGACTATTGGGGGACTGTATAGTGGTACTAAAATCGTCAAATTATAACTTGAGAGTTGAGATCAAAATCGTGAGTTTATAAAAATAGGGAGACCAAAACTGTAATTAAATTTTTTTTTTTATCAAATTACTATTTTGCATGTAAGGTGCGCTATGCAAAAAATGGACCCCGGAGGAATTAATGCCATTCTCTTTTGGGTTTTTTCTTTTGGACCCCCACCCATTCCCCTAACACCCCCACCCACCGTGTGAAAATACCAAAATACCCCTGACTCTTTACAAAATCACCATTTCTTCACATAATTGGTCATACCTACGTTTGACCACCTTCACTCGCATATCGCCCGACTTTCGCGTATATACGATCGATCGAAAATCAACCAATCGTATATACCCCACCACGAGCCTATATACGACGAGCAAAAATTTACTCACCGTATATACCCTATTGAGCGTATATCGATTAGCCGTAAATTCATCCAATCGTAAATACGCCAAGAGACCTATATCGACGAAGAAAAAGTAAGCATCGTATATACACTGTTTTGATGTAAATACGATGAGCAATTTTTTTTTTTTTTTTTTTTACTAATTTTTTTTTCTTCGCTTGCGGTGTCCTGGTAGGCATAGAGGAGACGTGAGGTCTCTCCGATCGAGAGAGATAGGGAGTCATCTCTTTGCTCGAGTCGAGGACTCGGAGGCATAATCGACTCCATGCTTGGTAGCGGAGACAGAGAGAGCACACGGCTGAGCGGTGAGTATGAGCACGAGGCGGTGAGTGTCGGCTGAGCCGGCTCGATGTCGGCCACTGGAGCTTTCTATCTCGGGGATTACTGCGGCAGACGCAGCAGGAGGATTGGCATAGAGGAGGCCGGTTTTCGGTATCATTCCCGGCTACTCCTCGATATCATCCACAGTATCCCGATCGATCCTCAACCTCTCCATTACCATCCCCACCTCCCGAGTATCGCAGCAGCGGCCAGGTGTCGATGCTTATTACTCGAACTGACCACCCATGTCCGAGTATCATGAGGTGCCTCAAGAATGATCGGGAGGAGCCTCGGGAGGAGCCTCACCTCTCTTTTTCTTGACTTGGCGGATCATGTCTGCAGATTCTATACTCACGACCGGTAAGTTTTGCATTTTTTGCTTAAATAATTTATTTAAGTTACATAGTCTGCACTTTTTGCTTACATTATTTATTTATTTTTATTTCAGGAGTATCAGCGTGTTGTCAAAGTATGGGCTCATGGCAACAAAGTCCATACTAGACTACATCTTCATTACCCTGACCTACTTGAGCGCACCATCGTGGTCGGGGACTCGGATTGGCCCCACTTCTCCGGGCCAAGCCACGCCACGATGAGACCATGAGTTCTTTGTCGGCTTTTATTGAGAGGTGGCACTCAGACACTTCGTCATTTCACTTGCCATTTGGTGAGATGACGATCACTCTGGATGACATCTCTTGTCTGCTGCACCTTCCCATCCAGGGGAACTATGCCACACCTCCCGCCATCACTGTGAGCTCGGAGTTTGCCACACGACTTCTTTGAGACATATCTGGGTGTGTCACGGGTTGAGGTCGCTAACAACACCAGTGAAGTCCGTGACATGACTTCAAATGGTGGAGCGGTGTATGAGCGTAACATGGAGGAGGGGGTGACATCACCGCTGTCTTTGTGAGGGCTTATCTGCTTCGCGCCCGACTCTGAGTATCTTCACTACGAAGACCGGAGACGGTGAGGCTAAGTGGGTGGTCTACTGGATGATCCGAGAGCGGATGTTCTTGGAGGCTATGCATGGGGTGCAGTGCATTAGCGCCATGTATGAGTCCTTGAACACTGCGTCTTTGAGGACTACGCAATGCGATGTGGAGGGTATGCCACCTATTTCAGTACACATTTTAACTTCTTGTATTTTTTTAAATCGACCGACTTTTGGTAAATTCTTGTGAATTAAATATGTTGTTTATTTCGCATTTCGAGCTTGGATTATGTGGTATTTCCCTCGGATGGCGGAGAGGTTGCCGGTCATATCCCGGTGCGGAGCCACTTCTTTGGCGCTACTGGGAAGAAGAAGTCGACCACCAAGCTCACCACTACAAGAGGATGCTTGATGAGTGAGGCGGAGGATGTCTGTGGCGACCATTTGGAGAGGGCGGTGCCGTAGACCGCTTCTGAGCGGATCTCCTCTACAGAGGCTTCATCACCGGGCTGACTTGAGTTCGTACATGCACGATAGGTGCTGCATCGGTTTGGGTACACGCAGATCATCCCACGTGACCTCTTAGTGGCCGTCCGAGTCATCTATCGATCGCGCGTGTTTGGGATCATCCACTTCATGGCATCTGTGGAGGACATCATGCGCACTACTCGGGTTGCTCGTGGCCGGATCGGTATCGCGTAGGTACTTACGATGGTATGCGTTCGGGCTTCTATCCCCGGACTATTACCGCTCCACCATCACCTAGAGCTCGACCACCGGACACCTCCCCGAGATACGCTCACGACGATCATGACCGGATTAGGGAGCTTGTGAGGGGGCTTGTAGAGAGGGGATTCGTGATGGCGACATCGCGCATGGCGATCCGGCGTGTCGGACAATCCATAGGATGGTGGGGATGGCGAAGACCGGATGACGTGGCTAGGGAGCTTAGGCGCGGGGCGAGGGACGGCGAGGGACGCCGTTAGGGATTTTTATTTGTTTTTGATGTATTTGATATTATTTTGGCACTTTATTATATTATTAACTTTTTCGATGCTTTATTTATTTTACGAGTTTCCATGAATTTTTGATTTCATTGATTCGATAAAACAAAGTTACCTGGCGATAAAACATAAACAACTTGAATAAAAATAGGCGGATAAAATGAAAATACAATAGAAACTCTTGAAATGGGTGGAGTTAATCGACGAAGGATCTCAAATGACGGTCATACGGTTTCGACGCATGATGAATGTAACTCCTCCATTTAATTGTTATATGAATGGACATCATGTCTCGGGACGTCATCCTCATTGTTGACATCCATGGTAGACCAGTAAATACCTCCACTAGTAGTTTCGGGTTTCCGATAAACAATACGAATTATCTCATGTTCGTCGTTCTCTGGTTGAACCATCTACAGTAGTTTCTGCTTAAGAGAAGAAAATGATATATCGTGTTTTAACCTACACGAAACAACATCTCTCCCATCGAAACTTATACCATCATCTTTCAAGATGATACCCTGATGATCAACAAACCCCATATTAGAATGAACAAGAGTGAGGGAAGAAGGCTCGTAGTATGACATTAGCGAAGCCTGCATCATCTTCACTTGTGATGTGTGAGAGAAGGAGGAGTGAGTATTTGAATTTTTGGTGTGAAAATAGTGATGGTGGGAGTGAGTTTTTATAGATGAGGTAAAAGATTATCAACCGTTGATTTTGGCGTGCAATCTACACCGTTGATCAACTTTGAACGTTAAATCATGAGCGTTAAATTTTTTTTACAAATTAAAAAAAAAACAAAATTTAAGGCGCATCGTATATATGTCAATTGGGACATATATACGATGTGCATTTTAACGCATCGTATATATGCCCTGAAGAAGTATATACGATTGGTCGTGTAATATCCAAATCGTATATACTTCTTCAGGGCATATATACGATGCGTTAAAATTGCACATCGTATATATGTCCCAATTAACATATATACGATGCGCCTTTTTAAAAAAAAAAAAAAATAGATGACAAAGGGCATTTTGGGGATTTCGTTTTGGGTGGGGGTGTTAGAGGAATGGGTGGGGGTATAAAAGAAAAAACCCTTCTCTTTTTTGTCAACGAACCAATGCCATTCTGTCAGATTTATTGCTTTACCAGTGGGCCTACTGTTGGAGTCTTTTATTTTAGGAAGTTACTTTTCAGTTCTCATCCCCCAATTGCCCTAATACCTACACAATATTTTGTTTTGAAAACACCAAGATATTCGTACAATCGCACAAGTTATTATATTTCCACATTTTTTTATAAGCTATTGTATATTTTTAAAATAAAAATTTATATTGTGACAAACATAGGTGTTTTCATCAATCACTAAAGGGTGGCTTTGATAAAAATATTTCTATAGGAAATAAAATTATACTAGCAACTGCTAGTATTTTCCCATCATGACTCAAAATCTAAATAATCATTTATAAAATAAACACATTAGAAAGATAAAATATAAAAAAAATTAAACACATATGATATTTTCTTATTGAGATTGTTTAAAGGCAGATTGTTTAAAGGCAGTGAAATTATATGAGCAATAGGTAATATTTGTTCATCGTGACCAAAAACTAAATATTCATATATAAAGAACAAGCACAATTTTTAGACAAAATATAATTAAAAAAAAACATTACTCCAACAATATGTAATGTATATATCAAGAACATGTAATATTTCCTCGTTGGAATTTAAAAGCAAAATATAGAATTATAAAGATAAAATACAAAAAATATTATTCCGACAACATGCATGTAAAATAAATTAATAATGTTCTCTAAGAAAATATACGTTTATAAAGACATAATATTGAAAATACTTATATCGGCAATATGTAATATTTCCTCGGTGGGACTTCTAATGGGAAGAAAGACTAGAAACAAATTTTATGTAGGACATTTCTACTACCAACAAAAGAAAAAATGTCTCAATAATAAAAGGTTTAAAAAGGGTATTGCAACAGCACTTTCAATTATAGAACAAATACTTGGTAATTATTTTTTTTTTTGGCAAATAGAAGGAAGGAAGCCTCATCAAAACCTTCTCATGTTAAGAAACATCAAGAAGGAAAAAGAGAACTTCCCCCTAATTTTATCAACAAAAAAAACGAAAAAGAAATAAGACATAGAAGAGATGATAAAGTCATATGATAGTCAAAACAATAATAGGAACCCCTAACTTGAAGACCCCGCTAGAACAAATCATCCTAGAGAACAATAAAGTTATAAGACCCCCATGATAAAGTTATAAGACAATTTAAGCAACTACAGAACAATAACCAGATCAAAAGGAGACAGATACAGAGTTTGTCTGTGAATGAGTGTTATATCCAACAACCAATTTGTTTTTTGCAACAATTTCTTCTTTTGGGTCTTGGACACTGCCGGTTCAATATTATAATCTTGCACAACAGTTTTGTGGGTATCGGTAGCCACAGGATCACCAACATCATCTGAAACCTCACCCCAAAGCTTTCTTAATATTCTCATGTTAGATGCTACTAATGGATTTGAATTTGCAGTCGACTCAGAGGCATTAAGAGGATCTAGACTGTTCTTCTTTTGGGATTTGGACACCACCGGTTCAAGGTTATTGTCAGCATCATTATCGACAATCACCACGGCTTTCCTAAAATTCTCATGTCACCGCTACCACTTAGTTAGATGTAGCATTGGACCTCGAGGTATTATGTGAATGTATCCTTGTAGTAGGGGGTTGAGTGGAGGATGAATCTACCTCATGTAATCGTTGATTTGAAGACATATTTGTTGAGGAAGGAACCACCAGCTCGTCCAATCTTTGAGTATTCACTGGAGAATGCCCAATAGAGGGAGATATCACATGAGGGACACGTAGCTCAACCGGTAGAGGCAAATGCTTTTGATATCATTATCTATAATAGCCATAACTTTTGCCACACTGTTGGACTATATGATAACCTTAGAGGGGGTGAATAAGGTTATATGCTAAAAATGAAATCTTTTTGATATTCGAAAAATAAACGATGCAAGTTTTATATGCAATAATATCAAATACAACAACTGTTAACAATAATAAAGAAAACTCAAAGTAGAGATAAGGGAAAGGAGTACACCGTAATTTTAGCGAGGTTCGGGATAAAAGCCCTACTCCTCGGCCTCCATGCTTTGCAACCTTCGGACTTTGGTAATCACCACTATAAGAGAAGAAATTCTTCAACGTTTTACAAGCAAGCAACTTCCTATAGCTAGCTACCACACCAATCTCAATTTTCCCAAAATTGAGAACCCAAGCTCCTCGCTAAGGATTTCGCTACAATTCAATCTCCCGATCGAACTACCCAAAAAGCTTCCCAGGATTTCACAGCAACCAAGTATAAACGATTACAAGTAGAAACTAGGATCCAAACACTCAAGCAATATAACAATATGTAGTTGAGAGAGATGATAGATTTGAAACCCTAGATGAAGAACGTGAAGAGAGGAGTGTTACTGTGAGAGTTCTCGTTCTTTTCTTTTCTTTTTGATTTGTGGGTTGTGTGTTTGAAACGTGAAAACCCTTAATCCTATTTATAGAGTTTGTGAAAATATGACCGTTGAGACAATTCTTAACTCTATTAGGATAAGTGAAGAATCGATTGATTGCTTGAAAGGAATAGGATGAAAATCGATTTTACTCTCTAAAAAAAGGTAAGAAATTGATTTCTTACTTAAAGAAATAAGAAGGAAATCGATTACTTGCTTGAAAGCAAGGAAGCCACTAATCGATTTCTTGCTTGAAAGCACAAAGTCATTAATCAATTGTTTTCTTTCCAAAACAAGTTCTTTTAAAAACAAGCAAGCTATGAATCGATTGTTGGCTTTAAACTTACAAGGGGAAATCGATTTCTAGCCTTTAAATAAGGGGGAAATCGATTTCTAGCTTGAAAAGAAAGAGGGAAATCGATTTGGTTCTTCAAATACACAAAGCCATCGATTCTTTCCAAAACAAGTTCTTTCAAACCCAATTAAGAACCAAATCGATTGCTAGCTTTAATCAAAGAAGAATGAAATTGATTTCTTGCTTTATAAATAAGAGGAAATCGATTTCTAGCTTTATAAATAAGAGGAAATCGATTTCTAGCTTGAAATACCAAATCAAGAATCGATTCTTTACTTCAAAAACAATTTCTTTTAAAACACTAAGTCATGAATCTATTTTCTTTAAAAACAACAATTCATTATATGTGTCTACCCTATTTTACCAAGCCTAGATCAATTCCATTTTAAAAGATCATCTCTCAACTACAAAAGTCGTAAAGCTTAAGTGACAGGATCTTACACGCGTCCTATGCAAAGAAATGTAACACATAAGTCTTGCATGCTTGAATAACTTCTTCTCCGAGCTGCTACACTTTAAGATATCATGTCAAGCGCTTTGGTTCATGCCCTATGATTTGGTTCATGCTCTGTGCTTTGGTTCAACTATAACCGTTAGTAAACAGATCGTAATTTGTTATCATTCAAAACAAAGAGTGTTTGACCTTGGTTCAACGAACCAAGAAGAGGATTTGGATTTTCTTCCATCTCTGCAGTAGGAATTTTTTTGCTATACCAAGAAGAGGGTTTGGGGTTTTTGCACCCTCCTTTGGTGATAAAACAATGTTATTAATACCTTTGAAAAAATTAGGATCATTATCATCCTCTACAGATATAACCACACCAGTACTGTGTAGCACCTTGGATTGATGAATTTTGGATGGGCCAACGTCCAAAATATTCACATGCTCAACATTTTTCTCCATGACAATTGACTTCCCTTTATCCTTCTTAGGAACATACTGAATAGTAGGTTTAAGAGAAACATGATTCACCTTTCGAGGCTTCTCCTGATTTGACAAAATTTGCAAAACAAAGGCACACACTCGTATTCCACTCCGGTGAGAAAAGTGTATCCCTCTCTTTCTACTAACAATTGATCACACAGCTTATCAGTTAAATCAACATCAATAAGGACTCTAGCAAAGTGACCAAAAATCCTCTTCATAGTGGCTTAATCCAAAGCAATACGAACCCTTAGGCTACCACTAATCTCAAAAAGAATTTTTGGCCTCCAGTATTTACGTGAAAGACCATGAAGTCTAACCCAACATTGAGCATTGGTTTGTTTTGCATAAAAAGGGTCAAAATTGGGCTTCCAAGGAAACAGACGCAAAACACCTGGATTCAAATTATGAGAACCAAGTGACCATACTCATCTCAGATCATCTGATGAGGCAAAAAAAAACTCAAGAATCCCTTACCAAGAGAAACCAGTGACCAACCAGAAGAAATACTCCATAGTTTAGAGATTTTGTCCTTCGGTTCCTTAATATGAATAAGGCTTATCCCCTTAAGACAAAATAATTCTACCATATAAAGTATTTACACATTCAACAATACTATTCTGATATTCGTCTTTAGAGATTTAAATAGCAAGAACATCCCCTTTTATATAAGGTTTCGTTAGTTGGATAATGTGATTACCAAATAAGGCCGAACCATAGGATAAAACATCTGCAAATGATTTTTCATATTTAAATTTGGAGGATTGAGGGTTACCTACTTGCAGGCGCCACTTGCAGGCGCCTCTGATGAGGGAACCAAGACTGGTTGTCCATCGGACCCCACCTACTGCGGTGTTAGATCGCTGACAGATAAAACCGATTTGTGTTGCGCACCGGTCTCATGTGACAAGGTCTCGTCACGCTTATGAGCGAGAGGTCGAGTAGAAAAGACCTGGAAGAGGTCCGTTGGGAACAAATATTCGCCAAACTTGATGGATGAAACCGTGGCAGAGGGAATCAATTCAGGAAAAATTGATAAGACATCGCTAGTCAAAGCTGACGCAGTGCAAAGTGCAAAGTCTGTGTGACGAAGCCGCCTCTCTCTTAAGTCTTCCAAACTCGAGGAATCTTCATTAACCAAACCACCAAGGACCTAACCAATCTAAAACCATGCAGAGACTGATGGTGAATTGGTTCATGAGATTGAGGATAATGATCGATAGGGTTGAGCATGATGAGGGTGTAGGGTTGGAAGTTGCATAAACCATTATTTGATTTTTTTTCTAGGTTGGAAGTTAGGGTTCATGAGTTTTAGTCTCAAATGACTCCTCTGTTTGTATTTTGGTTGTTTTTTCTTTAACAATAATAGTTGAAAAAGTTTAAAATGGATTTTTAATAACATAAAGGTGATTTGGACTTCTAGGGTGTGCATAGCTTAAAGTTGTGTCTTGCCACGTCATTTAAAAATATTTCACATCAAACTTTCTCAAAAGACCAATTTTGAAATTGGTCAACATTTTAGAAATTGATAAATTGTGGGACTAAAATTGCATTAAAAATAGGGGACTAAAATTATGTATCGGTGATGGTATGAGAACCAAAAGTGCATTTAAACCTTTAAGTTCTTACAGTTTTCATCTTTGTACACTTTAAAATACTTAAAATTGAATATGACTAGCTAAATTGTTGCGTTAAATGAATTATGATATGCAGTACACCTCACTAACAACATGTTATTTAGGAGGAGTGTATTGGTTTAGGATTTTAAAGGACTTTTTTAGCTGTAAAAAGTCCCACAGATTTTAAAAGACTTTGGAGGAATTTCATGACTTTGCAGGGTTTTAAAGGACTCTAAGGACTTTCAAGACTTTTAAGTCAGGATTTTAATGGATTTGTATCATAAGACTCTGCAGGACTACGCAGAACTTTGTGGACATTGCAGTACTTTGTGGATTTCTGAGAATTGATAAGAGTTCAAGGTGTTTTTGCATACATTCAAATTTAAAAGAGAGCAAAAGATAAAAATAACAAAAAACAATAATGTCAAGATAAAGAAAAGTAAAACCAATACAAATAGTCTCATGTCCTTTTAAATAGCATTCCTCCACATAGCCATTGTATAGTTCAACAAAATCAAAATGAGTTCATACACAACCAAAATATAAAGAAAATACTTCAATCAAGTGCAAAGAAAATAACACCAGAAAAATATTATTCCACAAAACCAAAATATCAGCCGTCAAAATAATTAATAGGGATCATCCTAGCTTGTAGTTAATCCAATTTGAGCGCTCTTCTATTGACATTTTCAACAACAAGTCCTTCTTTGCATTAGTATCAAGCAAATCAATCGTCACGTAGCGAGTTCTGTCATTCAAATTTGGGATCTCGATTATAGCATCCCAAATATTTGCCTTTGCCTCTCTATCCCTTTCTCTTTTCTCCATCAAGTTAGACATTTTTTTCAAAATTGACAACAATAGTCTCAATGCCAACAAATAGATTTTCTAGAACTTTTGCTTGATTGTTGGTCCCAGCTAAGCTAGAATTCCCTCCATACTCGGATCTACTTCGCTTACGACCAATTGGTTTTTCAATGGGAACCTTTGAGCCTAAAGGGGGTTGAGGTGGTGAATTGATTGGGCGAGGTGATGGAGGCTGGTAATGTGGTTCATAATGATCTGGTGATATGAACGCATCATTCTTTGGATCATACGAAAAGCCATCCATCCCGAAATCTATATTTTCTTTCACAAAAGTTGTTGCATCAGTATCATCAAGGTCTAGTGACATGGAAGTGTACCCTGTAGCAGTTCCACCCCCAACAACAATCTTCAAATCTTCATAATCAACCATACTTTTTCCTCAAAGATTTTTGTGACTTGGGTGGGACCAGACCCTGCCATATAAAGGTGATGGCCAGTGCAATTGCACAGGGCCTCACCTGGAAAAAAAATTTATAAGGCCCCCAAAATATTTACCCTAGCCCATTCCCAATTCCAGATATCCCTTTACATTGGACCAAAAACCCCTTCCCTCCCTTCCCCTTCATTGCGAACTAGCAGTATACCCGTGCATACACACGGGTATTGTCGTGTTATTTTTATTAATAGACTTAGACATAATTTAATTACTCTGAATATTACACCCTGAAAATCAAGACTACTTTAAAGTATATAAACAAAAAGTTTCAAATTGTAATTGAGTTAGTCCGAATATTACCCTGTGAAGATATTATACATGAGTTTCAAATTTTTCTCCTTAATTCATTGGATTGGATTGACAAATGTTGGTAGTCACTATTAAACTATGAAGTTAAAAATGTTTAAAATAAAAATCTATTTGGTACAGCCAAGGGTTGATTCTAATCTTAATCGGGTTGGCTAAGTGTAGGATATTATCTTTGTTTTGTAATGTTAGATTCTAATGTGGTTTAAGAAATATTATAAAATTGTGATTTTGCGGTACATAAGATTTTATGTGTGCCTCCTAAGAATAGCTCTTTTTAACTAGTTAGAAGGTTGATACCAGTTTAAAATTGTATTGAGATGTTATTTACATTTAAAATTTAAATAAAGAATTTTGAGTTTTTGTGACTTATTTGATAGAAGTATGCCAACTTTTGAGATTTGAGCAGGGCCCCCAAATTGTTTGGGACGGCCCTGGGTGGGACTAGCAAAAAAAATCCATTATCAATACATTAAAAATAGCATAATGCACTAAACTTGTAAAATATTAATTTATTTAAAAGATCACGAAGTATCTCATCTTTAAGTACTCTTTCCATACTTCATCACTAGCGGTCAATGTCTTTGTAATTGGGTCCCACCCAAAGCCAGAGTTGTTGTGCATAAGTGTTGACATATTGTGATTTTGTTTCTTAAATCACTTCATTCAACTCAAGTAATGATTATACGTTCTACGGGACCTAGTTTTAGCATTGAGACGAGGAAGTATGACTCTTTCCACATTCAGTTTGTTAAGCGATCCATTAGCATCATGCACCCACTTTTTATAGCATCCACCATCATCCGTAACAATTCATCAGAATCCTCCTTGGTCCTAGCGTCATAGTTTTCTTACTCTTTGCCCTTTTCTTTGTTATTTCCTTGTGAATCGCCCATTTGAATTACTAAAACCACATATATCAAAACACAAAAAAAGTACTCAAAATTCAGTACCATATTACTATTGATAACTACAGACCTAATTATAATAGATGCTGATTATAAAAACAAACAAATTAATAGCTAAGAGAAAAAGGAATTAAAAACAATTACCATATTTATATTGATAACTACAAGTACCATTCTAAAGTAAAGGACAACATTTCAAAAGTAAAATACAATATTTGCAAAGTACTATTTAGAAACAATATTTCTATCGATAAGTACATATTATTCGTCGAAACTCTATTGTAAACTACAGTACCATTTCTAAACTATAGTGCAATATTCGTAAAAGATAGCGAGAGTACCATTCAGAAAGAACAATAACCCAAACTCTATTTCTATCTGCACTAGTTTTTGGGGTTATTGAAGCACCATTTCTACGGCGCCAGAAAGTGAGAATATGCACTAATCTTTTGAATGAAGCACGAACGAAGGGAGATACATAGCCCAATAACTGAAACAGTGTGATGATGAGAATATGCGGAAAGTATACAATAGAAAAAGACAGAGAAGAGCAATCACCTGAAGAAGAAGGTTGAATGAAGTATTGAAAAGTCTCTTTCAAAAGTCTGATGAATTTGGGTGAGATTTTTTGATGGATTTGTTATTTATACATACTACGAAAATGTCCCTCAAAATCCATCTAAGAAAAAAATCCTTCAACCTTTATGAATACCAATGGATTGTTTTTAATTAGTAAAAAGTCTTAAATGAATACCAATGGATTTTAATAGACTCTTTAAAAAGTCTTGAAAATCTGGATTGAATATCAGCAGATTGTTTTTAAGTGACATAAAATCCTAATTGAATACCAACAGACTTTTTTACCCAAAAAAAGTCTTTTAAAATCATGAACAAATGCACCCCCCTTAATGTATACCAAAATACAAGTACATTCAAAATAGTTACAAAATAATTGTATAATAAATACATTTCTACAAAACGAATCAATAGTGATAACTACGTTAAGCGTGGCCTCTTCCATGTACCAAACAAAAGGGTATTAAGTTTTCTTCCCCCACATAAACCCAAACTTCCCATTTTACCCCTCAACTTTAACAAATATTTCATCCAATATGTATACCCACCACCAGGAATTGTGTATTAAAGATAATTCTTGAATGTAGTTTATCAAAATGCATTCCGAAATTATTTTAAATACATAATTCCAGAATGTTGTTTTTAAAATACATTCCGGAATTATCTTTAACACATATTTCCGGAAAGTTTTTTGTAAAAATGTGTTCCAGATTTATCTTTTATTTTTTTGGTAAATAAAGTGGACTTACACCCGAAAAGAAAAACTAACAACGACTCCTAATTTTTCGAGGCACGGGCGCCCCAGACATGTCCTTAATAATCTTACTAGGAATTCCCTCAAAGGCGTCTTCTAGAAAAATGGTCTCCATAGGATTCGTCTTTTATACAAAATCCAGAATATGCATAAGTTGCACTTGAGACTTATGTTTATACATAAATCCGAAATTCAATTTTGAAAAATTAAAAAATATGTAAGTTTAAATGTTAATGCACTTTTAAACAAAAACGAATATAAATTATATTATAAACTATAAAATACAACGTTTAATGTTTACATCAATCACCATCTAAGTCAGTTTCTAAGTCTACAACATCAATAGGATCGCTGTGTGGAATGGGAGGTGGAGCTAAAGCGACCCATAGTTGGAGGACCTAAATATGGATGCCTCCATGATCTAGCCTCATTTGATACATAATAATCTCACGACAAAGCAATAGGAGGTAATGGACTCCTATAATTCAATTTAACATGCATGTATTTAAAAAGTAAGAAAATATTACAACAACATCTTAATTATAATTAAATATAAAAGTAAAAATAGAAAATAACTTAATTACCTGCACCCAATGATTTCTATTCACAAACCCAATACTGATTAAGCGGACACTCCTACCATGAAGTAAATATGCGCCTCTCAACAGTAAAAAAGTAAATGAGTCGGCCTCCATCCATCGCTAACGTAACTAGGGTTAATTTATATTTGGTCGCTATAATGTACCCCATATCAGGCATTGTCATCCACTTCTCTCTTGGTTGGCCCCTAAACCAAGAACACATAATGAACCCTAATACATTACAACACGTTAAAAAATAAGGCACGATGTAGCTCAATATGTCTTGTTAGTTCATGCATCGTGAGTTATTACGATTGTGTTGATATGTGGAGAAAACCACCATATAAAATGCATGTCATGCTGTGAGATTTGCTTTGCTGACCACTGTGAGGATGATCGTTGTGAGTTGTGAGGGTTGTGTTGGTTGTTTGATAAAGTTTTGGGTGTCGTTCATTGTCTCATCCATGTGCTCGAAATAGGAAGGTTCACGACAACATCATCCATACTTTCCAATTTGAGCTTATTCAATGAACGTCAACCACCTCTAATGGGATTGGATTACCGCTTACCTAAAAATATCAAAACTCACAAGCACACGGTTACTCATGTGTGTAACCTTAATTGTGCACCCACATCGTTCTGTGTCGATGCCCACAAAATTGTCGGTTCGATCAAACTCATTAGCAATAAGTTGCAGCGCATTTACCGATACTAGACTGCGTAGCTTCTTGTAGAATGGAGTGTTGTGCCGGTGCTCCACATAGCTAATACTTCTTTGGAATGACCCCACAATCTTGTCAATCTATAAATTCAGCATACCGTTCATTCCCTCCCAATATATGTGAATTCTTCTTCACTAAAGCCACCACGTAAGCATTTAAAAGTAAAACAAGTAAAAAGACATTCAAGGAAACATAATTGCAAATTAATGGCGTACCTATTTGTAGTAGTATTTCCAAAATTGGGTGTCTATAAAGTTGGGTGATAGTAGTCAAATTGCCCTTAAATCATCCCTTCAATGTCGCATATTGTATGTTGGTGTAACATTTAATTTGATGTGTTCATGCACCATAGACCGCTCCTCCTTAGTTAACCACCCTAAGAATGAGACGTCCGTTAACGTTTTTCAGTGGATTTGTGCTACATTCTTCTTTCTAAGATTAGTTCTATTAATTTAGACTATCTTTAGGGATTTGTTGATTAATTTTAGGGTTGATGACAATAACTAAATATTTTTATGGGTTTGTATATGTTTTATGTTTGATCTATCCTTTTTATGTTATGACCAGAATCCTGTTGCGATTGCAATGCCAGGATGCCTAAAGTGGATGGTCGTGGCCATCTTCTTTGTGGACTTTGTATTGGGAATGACCTTTGCATGGTTGTTGATTTGTTTTCTCGAGACTATCTGGGATGCCTAATAGCTCGTTATCTCAGTCTTGGATTGTGCAGGTGGATACCAAAAAAATGCGTCGGTGCATGCTATTCGTTGAAGAATGTCTAATCTGAGAGCATAATTTTCCAACCAGGCAAAGAAGTATGATTAGTGTGGTTGCTTAAAACCACCCAATAAACCTAAGAAAGTAGGATTAATGGGTTGCTTGACACCGCCAAGTTGATCCTTACTTGTGTTCCCCAAGACCCCATGAAGTATGCTTGATGTTGAAGATGTTTTAAAGCATGAATTTGTATATTATTGTACTTTGACATGGTTTATTTTCCATAGAGAGATGGAGGGGGGATTAAGAATTGACTACCTATTGCTTGACACTATCAGTATCTATACGTATATTTTCGTGTAGATTCTAATAGTGTCAAGCACTCTAGGTGCTCAACTACTAATCTCCCTTGCATTGGTTAATGGAAAATAAAGTATGTTCCAAAATATTGCGATATACA
Organism: Oxytropis ochrocephala; assembly: GCA_020916435.1. Lineage (NCBI taxonomy): Eukaryota > Viridiplantae > Streptophyta > Magnoliopsida > Fabales > Fabaceae > Oxytropis > Oxytropis ochrocephala. Next base: position 53,664,560 of record CM037088.1, read on the forward strand.
AATTCATGCCTTAGAACTTCCTCAATACCAATCCTACTTCTTAAGTTTGTTTTGCAAGAAACACAAGTAACGATGAACTTGTTGGTGTCAAGCAACCACACTAATCTCGATGGAACATGTTATCTTTTAGAATTAAAACTAGGCGTTTATCACGCTGGTGTAGAATTTCAAAAGAATAGTATCTTTGGAAAAAGGTAAAAATGAGTACAAGAAACTTGTGAAATATTTCATGCACTCATTTTTCCTTCTTCCAAAGATACTCTATTTCTAAAATTCTTCCTCAGTTTTGATTTTGAAGGAACACACGGTTCACCTAGGTGCATATTGAAGGTTTTGGAATACATAATAAAGGGGGATTGAATTGTGATGTCCATATATTAAAACGGCTAAATACCACTTTTGGTCATTTATCTTTGTTCTAAGTTTCACTTTGGTCCTTTATCTTTCATTTTTGTGTCAGTTTTGTCCTTTATCTTTATTTTGTTTCATTTTGGTTCTTTATCTTTCATTTATTGTTTCATTTTGGTCCTCTTAAAAAAAATGAAGAACACTATGAATGTGCTCAAGAACACCAAGAACACTTTGATTTCTTGTTTCTTGAATAACTCATGCAATACGCGACCAAAATGAAACAATAAATGAAAGATAAAGGACCAAAATGAAACAAAATAAAGATAAAGGACCAAACTGACACAAAAATGAAAGATAAAGGACCAAAACGAACCAAAAAAAGATAAATGACCAAAAGTGGTATTTAGCCTATTAAAACTATTTGCACAAAACAGACTATATCACATTTGAAATGATGATCATTTGTATGATCATAATAGATGCTACATGCTTCTTTAGCTTAAGCTCATTGACTAGACAATCTCACCATCATTGCTTGTAAAACATAAAGTGATAAACAAACATAGTAAAGCATAGAGAGACTTAGGAGAAGAATAAACAGTTATGTTTATCCTAGTTCACAATAGTTGTTGCTCCATCTATTCCATCCATTATAGAGTGATTTTGCCTTTAACCTTTAAGGACATATGTAGCAGTATTGAAACCTCGACTTAGTAAATCTTTAAGGACATATGTTCTTTGATACCTCGTACTCAGTATACCATTAAATATGTCTCAATAAATGAATCTTTATCTTCTGATTCAAGAATCAGATGAGAGCTAACTTAGAAGCTTGGTGCTGAGTAGCTTGAACTAAACAAATTCTTCTTCATTGGAAGCCTTGCGCTGAGTGGATGCACTCTGATAGTTGAACTTTAAAGCAGATGCTTCTAAGAACAGACGATTCATGTGTTAAGCAAAGCATATGTTGTCTTGTGTCCAACTAATGATAGCACTGCAAACGATGATCTTAGAGAATGTAACTTCTTATACTTCTTAACATCATTTTTCTCATACATGGTAGAGTAGAATTGTTCTCCTATGATATTTGTTATCTTCTAAGTTAACTAAGAGTCATTGTTTTGGGATCCACTTGGTTCCAACACTTAATCCATTAGAAGAGTATTCTTAGCTTTGGCCTCTCCAAGCTTTACAAAGTATGATCGATAGCCTCTCTTGGCTCTAAGAATATTATTAGGGGTGGGAATAGGCTGGACCGAGATAGAATTTACATGGCCTAGGCCTGGCCTAGCTCGAAAATGTTAGACCTGAGCTTGGCTGTGGCTGTCGTCAGAGCCCATTTTTAAGGTCCAGCATGGCCTTTTGAAAAGCTTTGGTAAGGCTTGAAAGCCTTTTTAAAAGCCTATTGCAATATATTTTTAAGAAAACCTACAACCATTTAATGGTGCAAAGTTTTGTAAATAAACTAACAAGCTAGTAGGTCAATGAGATTAAGTTTTAATTTGAGATATAACGAAGTTTTTTAGGGAGATGACTTTATACGACATCTTGTTAAAATTCTATTTTGTAATAATAACTTTAAATAAGTCAAAAATTGATGAGGTTGATATGTTTAAATTAACTTAAAATACTAGAAAATTAATGATTTAACACAAAGTAGAAAATTTGATATAATAATAGTAATAGTAATTAAAAATATTATTTATATTTACTTAAATAGGTTGGCCTGATGGGCCAAAAATGCTTTTTCGATGGTCTGTGGCTTGACTTTTTAGCTAAATAGGCTTTTAAAAAACCTTGATCTTGTCTATTTAAAAAAAGCCTGACCTGGCCTGTACGACAGGCCATAGGCCCATGTTAAGCGGTCTGCCCGATTCCCACCCATAAGTATTATCATGGCCTCCACAGTGTCTCTGAGTATTATAGCCTCTCCAAGCAACAATTTTGACAAACTCTATAATTATGTGAGAACTAAGTGTTTAACGTCTCTCCAGACCCCTTTTGTCAAATTAAGGTTGTTTCCACTACAAGGCCATTTACAATATGATCTTGAGTTAGTTCCAATGTGACGCTAAGTCATCCTAGGATTTACAACTCCTTTCGGAGCATATATCTATACAAAAATCCTATATTAGAAAATGGTTTTGCTCCATTATCATACCACAGAGTTCAGAAAAACCATTTGATTTACATAAAGTTCTAATAAACTCTAACTAGAGAGGATATTCAATAAAAACTATAGCTTATTCAAAGGATTTTTCTTCATATGTATATTTTATTTGAACATTTCATTTTTCTGAGAGACTACTAAAGAAAGAGATATAGTTACACTACCGTAACAATGATCTCCTTTACAGAGCATAGTAGCTATTATGAAGGAATTCATTTTGAACTTCCTTCTATTTGAGATGGATGAAGAGTATTCTAGATGGGACATCCTCAATCTTCTTGGTACTCCAAAATGTGAGTAATTGGAAATGGCTTGTTTGGACACTATAATAGATTTCCTCTTTTCTTTATACTCTTGTTTTTCCTTGTTCCGCACAGGCTCTGGCCCCCATTGGACATGGGCCGCCCCAATATCTCTGAATCTGCATGGCCCAAGTACCTCTAAACACCCAGCACAGTACAATCCGCTCGGTTCTCGCTAGACTAACGGCCAAGATCAATCTTCGGGATCCGACGGCCACCGTACGCCCAACTACTCTAAAAATAGAGGTTCACCCCTCTACCACGGTATGTTCCGCTCATTTGCCATATTATTCTCCCAGAGCTCTCTCTCTCTCTCTCTCTCTCTCTCTCTTTTCCTTTACCTCGGCCACATACTGACTTGAGCGTCGGAGTGTCTTGCAGGTACCCCCCACCTGACATGAATCTACTGTCATCTCGCGAATGCGCGACGACCACCTCCTAGTCGAGCACGATCCACAATCTCTCGAGCATCTCCAATCACTTCAGACTTTCCTGGAACTCTTCACCAAAGTACCCTGGTTCAAGGATCGACTCTGAGGCCTAAGTACCCTGGTTCCAGGACTCATCTCAATTCAGAACCTCCCCGGACTAATGTCCGGCCAGCTTCCATGGAGCACACTACGGCGGCGAACTAGCTCGTCCTCCCGAGCTCATCGCTGAATAGCCTAATTTGGCTCCAATAGCTCGTCCTCCCGAGCTCATTGCTGAATAGCCTAATCTGGCTCCAATAGCTCGTCCTCCCGAGCTCGTCGCTGAATAGCCTAATCTGGCTCCAATAGCTAGTCCTCTCGAGCTCGTCACTGAATAGCTTAATCTGGCTCCAATAGCTCGTCCTTCTGAGCTCGTCGCTGAATAGCCTAATCTGGCTCCAATAGCTCGTCTTCCCGAGCTCCTCGTAGATTAGCCTCCTCTGGCTTCAACAGCTCGCTTTCGATCTCTTGCAGATTGGCCCTCTGCGGCCTTAACATTTCTCTGACTGTTGAGTCTAACACTTCATCAGAGAACCCGTCGAGTTTGCCCTTCCTCTCGATGCCGAACTGACAAGTTCCATCAGGGGTCGAACGGTTTCTCAATTTTGCTTTACGCGAGCCCAACCTTCCCTTTTGATGCCTGAAGTGACGAGTTCCATCAAGAGGCCGAAGGAAGGAGACCCATTGCGCGGTCTTCGCCCCGAAGGCCGGTCGTCTTACACGACACTGGTAAGAAGGTCGAGTGTCTCTTACGACCTCGGTAAGAAGGTTGAGTGCCTCTTACGACCTCGGTAAGAAGGCCGATAAGCCCACAGCGGCCTCGGTAGGATTAGAGTGAAGGCCAGGCACCCCAACAGCTCCGGTACCAAGGCCGATCGCCCACAGCCGGCATCGGTAAGAAGAAGGAGAAGGGGACCCACAGCGGTCTTCCTATCTTACAAAGGCAATGAGCCTGCCGACTCGGCGCTCATCTGTTGGCCACCACGGCTTCTCTCTCTAAGTTCATACACTTACGCTCATCTCTCCTAAAGGTCGTCTCTCACGGCCTCATTATTCTCACTCTAATGCCTCAGCGGCAATGCGCTCACCTTGGCATCCGATCACGGTATATAATTAAACAGACATGTTTATACTTAGAAAAATAAATGCAAGCGGAATGCATGAAATTGAAGGCGAGAAAAAAAGGTTTGGCGCTCATTGTGCTTACAAATTTAGGACGGCCCCGGACATGCCCGAAGCCGCCTAGCAACAAGAATTAAAATTGTTTGAAGAATTACAAAGGGTGAACCTCAGTTCTCCCCCATTTCAGCATCATTTTCTCCCGGGTTTTTCTCCTCGTCTTGAGCTGCATTCACCGGAGTCTGGACCTCGCCAACGCCGTCGGCAGCCTCTGGGTCCTCGGTATCTTCACCAGCATTGGCAACTACCTCGGGAGGAGGATAGATTACTTTGTCCTTCGACAAAATCTTGCCACCTTCCACCCGATTAAGCAGCTGCATGTACTGGGTTTGCAAATTCGGCTTGAGCACCAAGACCCGAGACATGCACCGGGTATAGCCTGCCACCGCCATCCCAGCGCTGTCGTCCTTCAACTGTTTTCATTTCTTCTCAAGCTCGGAAATCTGAGATGCAGCTCAGACCTCGGCAGCTTCAGCCTCCTTGCGCACCCTCACAAGGTCCTCACGGGCCAACTCTAGCTCTGTGGCGACGCCAGCAAGGTCACCAGCCTTCTTCTTGTTCTCAACAGCTTTGGCCTTCGCCTCGGCCAGCCTCTTCTTTAAGTCCGCATTCTTGTCGGTCGCCTCCTGCAGCAGGCGATTCTCCTTCAGCAGCTCTGCATACCAATAACCACGAACATGTTTTAGTTCTTTTCAGGTACGGGCTAGCCTGACTTCAACGGAACTGTTATATGCTTGAGTCTCGAGATACATACCTTCGAGCCGAGCGGGGATGTTTTCAACGACAGCATCTTTCATCTTTTTAATGGCCTCGGCCCCTAACTTGGTGACCTTGGCCACGACAGCAAAATCAGCCTCGGACAAGTCCTCGACCGACGTCTCTTTGTGTTTTTGTTTTTTGTCTTTATGCAGCTTGGCATCACGAGCTTTGTCGTGCTGCTCTCGACATCCAGCTCCACAAGTCCTTTTCGGACCATCTGGAGCGCAGCTTTAGGAGTGGCTTTTTCCTGTTCTTTCCTCTTGGAAGAGTGCATCGAGCCCGACTTCGAGCTTTTAACGGTGCTCGAATTGGTCTTGGGTTCTTAAATACGACCAGTCAAGCTTGTTCTTAAATCCAATATGACTGTATCTGGTCCCGTCTTCATCGGCCTCCACCTTGCGTGTTACGGTGAAAAGGGTAAAAAATACCCGGGCTATTGGTTTCCTGCCGAGGTACCTCATAGCTAGCTCAAATCCTCTCAGGAATCCCTAGCAGTTCGACAGCAGTCGCGTCGGGGCAGCCCTTAGATACCTCAGCACTTGTTTTTGAAAGGAGTTCAGTGGAAGGTGGACATTCATTGCTTCCAACGCCGCCCCATAGAAAAAATACCCGAAGTGGTTATGCTTAATGCACACCGGAACCTCGGGAACGAGGGTTAGCCTCCACCTCTCTCCCACGGGTTGATCCAGATAGTATTTCTCGTAGAAAGAGACAGATTTATCCGACTTCAATCGAGCATGGATACTGCAGACCTCAATCGACACCTAGTTGTATACGTCCTCAATGGGCTCTACATGGTTCTTGACGGTTACGACCGAAGCAGCAAGGCGGGATGTCACCTCGGCATCATCTCCTACACTCGGAGAGGATTGCCTCTCCCAGCCAATGACGGGGACCGAGAAGCTTGACTTCGCTGAAATATTGTTGTATGTTGACTTGAACAAGGAGCGAGACCCCTCAGGAGCCGGCATTGGCTGTCCGTCTGCTCTCTTTTTCAGGATTGGTTTCCCAGGTGGGTTGTAACTTCGCCTCTCTTCACTCTTCGTCCGAGCCATCTACAACAGGATGCGCCACTAAATCACTCTGAGCTACCGACTACACTAAGCTACTTCTTCTATCCGCCTCGGATAGCCGGAGGCAGGGGCAGGTCATCTATCAGCAAGACAAGGCGACTCCCCACGGCGGAAGTCAGGCCCGACAAACTATTCATTTCTAAAGGTACGAAACTTAAAAAGCAATTGAAAAGAAATTGTATCTCGGAACTAACCTCTTGCAGGGAAGTGAAAATTTAACGGAAGTTGGTCTCGGCACGGCGGCAGAATGAAGTCGAGCGGTGGCGTTGATCTCGGACGGAAGACAGAGTTTCTCACTCTAGAATGCTCAAAATGATCTTCTCTCAAGAAATCATCAAGTGATTAGCAATGGCTCTCTCACACCCTATATACCCTCATCCTCGCACCAGAAACGAGGCGTCATTCCACTTCAAAGCACCGCCGACATCATAATGTTAGGGCTGCGAAGCGCCATTGCCTCGAAAAGACCAAGCGTCACATTGTTGTCCCCCATCCTCCAGGAGTCACGTGGCACCGTCATGATTCTTCAAGAGCGCAGGAGCAATTCAAGCCGAGGCCGACCACAGAAGCTCGCCCCCGACTTGGGGGGCCGTGTTCCGACCTGGGCTACGAAGCCTCATTGGACATTGGGCCGGCCCAATATCTCTCAATCGGCATGGCCCCAGTATGATATGAATCAAGTGTTCTTTGATGGCACATGATAGGATCTAGAATAGATCAAGAAAGATTGGATCTAGAAAATTGACAATATGATAATTCTCACACAAGATCAAGAACAAGTGTTATTGACAAATCAAGGAAAATGAAGAACATACAACACAAATTCAAGAAAATTACATGCAAAGGTAGAAGAAAGATCAAAGATGGATGCGACTAGAGATGGATGTGGAAGTGAATGACCGCCACACCTTCTTGGAAGGTGATAAGATCAACTAGCCTTGGGCACTCCTAGCCCCAAGGTTGTGAGCAAGGTCCTCTCCTTCAAGAACCATGGAGAATCCTCATGATGAATCTCACTCTCTCATATGCATGTACTCACCACTTATCACCTCTCTCACTAGGTTTCTCTCTCAGGCTTTCAACTTTGCAAAAATGAAGAAATGATTTATTCATCAAAGATTTCTCCCATATTACACTAAGAGATAAGGTATTTATATCATGGACTTATTGAATCCTAGGTCCACAATATAAAGCCCAAATCTACAATTACAAGTAAGGCCTTTAGCCCAAAACTAATCTAGGTTGTAACTTTCTCTACTAAAAGCCACTTGGCTTCCAAATTACAAGTCTTTTACAATTACTAAAAGAAAGCTAAAACATAAAAGACTAGGGTTTGATTATTTATCCTTGTGGTCTTCATCCAAGCTCCATGTGGGCTCACATCTTTCTCCCCCTCTTGAATTTCACTTGTCCTCAAGTGAACTCCCCCTCTTGGAAACTAACATCACGCATGGACAAATATCACTTATTTTGAAAAACAAAAACAACTACACTATTGCATTAATTGCTTAGGCTCCACCGGGATCAAATGGAAAGTGAGAGACCCCAAATAATAGCCTACTCATGCAAATTCTAAATACAAGTTTAAGAAAAATCCAAAGCAACGCAAGCTTCCAAGGAATTGAAACATACCTATGAGAATGAATGGAGAGTATGGGGAGAATATTATACCTTTGCAATTTGTCAACATTATGAAGTGTCTCCATTACCTTTACCTTTTCTTTTTGTGGCTCACTTTCGAAAGTTCCTTGAAGTTTCTTACCTTTCCCACACAAGAGTGGTTTTGGCAACAAATCTATAGGTGTCCTAAACAAGGAATTAACAAAACTAGGTGCAAGGATATAGTTAGAGGTGAAAATCCTAAGTTCATATAATACATCATGCAAAGGTTTTCTAAGGTACATACACTTCTTCCTATTTGAATCCTTGTTGGGCACTACAATTAAGCTCTTTGTTTTCTTGGAGAATTTTCCTCAACTCTTTTGTCTTGTAGTTTTTCTTTTTTGTGTCATGATCAAGACTAGGGGTTCCTATCACAACTACACTTTGGCCTTCCAACTTGAGGTTGGACTTTCTTTCTTTTTCCTCCTCCTCAATTTTATTTTTCAAAATGATTTGGTCTTTCAAAACTTCTTGAGGACTAAGAGGAGAAAGAACAATTTCCAAATTGTTATGCATAAAGGAGTATTTGTTTGTAAATCCATCATAAAGGGATTTTGTATCAAGTTGCCATGGCCTTCCTAAGATTAGGTGGCCGGCCTCCATAGGGACAACATCACATAGGAAATTGTCTTTGTACCTATGAATGGAAAAACTAACAAGCACTTGTTTATCTACAACCATTTTTTCTTGCTCATTAGGCCTTTGGATTTTGTATGGGTTTGGATGATTGATGGTGGGAAGATTGAGCTTTGTAACTAAGCGAGTGCTAGCCCAATTAACACAACTTCCAACATCAATTTGCAAACAACATAGTCTAGTTGACACATGACATCTAGTATGAAAGGTAGAAGGAGTGGTAGGAGGAGTAGAGAGAGGTTCCTTACTCTTTGGCACTATGGCCGAAGCTTTACCTCTTTTTGGGGAATGATACCTTTTTGGGGAATGACACCTTTTTGGAGAATGATATATTTTTGGGGAATGATTCCTTTTTGGAGAATGATACCTTTTTGGGGAGTAATCTCGGGAATGCGCGACGACTACCTCCTAGCCGAGCACGGTCCACAATCTCCCGAGTGTCTCCAATCACTTCAGACTTTCCTGGAACTCTTCACCAAAGTACCCCGGGTCAAGGACCGACTCCGAGGCCTAGGTACCGAACATTCCTCAAGAGTCCTTTCCTTTTCTCTCTTTTGAGCACTAGGGCTTCTTTCTTAAGCTCCCTTATTTATAATGTGAGCAATAAAAAAGGCCATTGAGGAAAAGGTATTTTAAATATATCCATTCTAGATGAGATAGTGAGATTCTTTGAAAGACATATGCATTGAATACTATGTGTACTCCGTGAAAATGGGATGTCACTTTCAGTGATTCAGCTCAGACAATACTTTGTGCGGAAATATTCATTTTCAAATCCACTATACGAAGTAGTCTTGAGACTTTTGTCGTTTCTCCTTGGTGTATTAACATCTTGATTATTGGAGAATCCTCATACCATTAATCTTCTACTTCTCGTGATTATTGGAGAATCCGCATACCATATTTGGGGTGTCCTTTGTGTAAGAAGTTACAAGGTTGTAACATCATCTTATTAATTTTGTAACCTGTAAATTGATGGCCAAAAATAAAGTGAGGTAATAAGCAATTATTAGTGGGTTTTAATTAGTGGATTTTGGTGACACTTAAAATCTAATTGTTGGATGGCTTAAAGTCTATAACCACTAGAATGTGAAGAGAATCAATCTCATTCGTTGATTCTGATACTTGATGGACGTCTCAAATTAAATGACACTATCTATAATTGGTCCTCTCTCTATCTACAAAAGACATCTTCATTTTCTGCTTATGTTCATAGAATATTTTTCATCTGTACGCGTGTCTTAGAAAAGGGGTTAAGGGAGAGAAACCAATTGTGTTATGGCTTTATTAACAAATCTGGGTATGTGAAAACCATAAACTTTCAAGATCTTATGTTGTTAAATGCTTCTGTTAAAAGTTTATTTTATACCTTAATTCAGTTTACACTTAGAAGTTGTGGTGTCTTGAATAACAGAAAAAAACCGTCCAGACTCGAGTGAGATGAGAAAAATATATAAGCCCAGTTCCTTCCTTGCGGTTCGACATTTGCTTTAATTTTTTGTTTTCATTTTTTTTTTGAGGAGAAGGAGGTTAAAAAAAATTCATGAAACCAGCAAAGGACTACAAAGCCAAAAAAAACCCTATTTATGCAGAAGCGAGTGAATAAATTGAGGGCAAAGTCGTAAAACATAAAATTACAATCCAAATTAAAACTATTTCTAACTAAGTAGTTCTATTGTAGTCTAAATAAAAAGGGGGTTAAGAATCACACCAAACCAGCAAAGGACTACAAAGCCAAAAAAACCCTCATTTGTTTTCATAGCCGCATATGTATATATGTTTTTTTTGACAAACAGGCAGACTGCCCGAATTTATTAAAAAAAGGAAAAAAACAGAGAAAAGCGAAGGGGGGACTAGATCGAAACCCCTGTCATCAGAAAAGCTCAAACCAAAACAATAATAGAGAGCCCCTAAAACACTGTTGCCTAAAGGCTAGACAAAAACCAAACTAACAAAAATTAGATAAGCAATCCTGAGAACAGAAACCAACCAAGCTCTGGCTATAAACAGGTAATCAGAAGAACCAATAACCCTCAAATCAGATCAAAACGGAAAAAGGAACACAGTCAGAATTAGTCTTTGAGCGAGTGTTATACACTGCTGTTTTCTGAGCCGATTTCTTTTTGTATTTCTTCCTTCGGGCGTGGATACCACCTGAGTGGACTTATCCACAATCGTGTGGTCATCCGCAACGTCTGACACTTCACCCCAATGCTTCCCCGAAATGATCATGTCGGAATCAACCACCGGAATATCCTCAAACTCTGAGGCAAAAAGTGAATCACTACCAGCTCGGCTAGCCTCAGAGGTGCTAGTCGACTTCTTGATGACAGAAAACCCATGCATCTGTTGGACCAGATGCTCACCAACATCCGCAGTAACCGAGGCTGGGACTAATTCATCGGTAGAATGCTTGCCCTCTTCTACAGACTCAATCAGAGAAGAATCTCTTTGTTGTTGATGTATCTGAGGAGGTTGCTCATTATTAGAAGAGTCCCCTTGCTGCTGCTGAATCTAGGAAGGTTCCTCCTTATTAGAAGAATCTCCTTGCTGCTGAAGTATCTGAGAATGTTGCTCATTGTTAAGAGCCTTATGCTTAGGGACATAAACCTGTTTTACTTGAATATTCCTTCCTTTGCAAGCACTAGCGGTATGACCAACGGTATTGCAATTCAAACAAAAGGCAGACAAATTTTCATATTCGATACCAACTGAGAAAGCATAGCCCCACATATGTATATATGTATTTGTATTATAAAACATACCCCTCTTTGCTAATTAATAAATTTCTAATCTAACCTGTTTTATTTCTAGAGATGGCAAAGACACTGCTGAGATCAATTTTGGTATTCAAAGCCAAACATGACCGTTAGTGATTATACCAATATAGCGTGACACAAATGGTAAATACTTGGGTCTCTTGATCATTTGGTTTTGAGTTCAATTCGACTCCAGATCATGGAAAAACATTTCTTTGCGAGATGTCAACTTTTTAAGGGTATCTCTGATATCTCGAAAATTTAGTCTTCGTGGTCGTCGTAGATAATATTTTGGTTTAACAAAAAAAACTCAAAAGTGATTACGGAATGTGTCAATGTGGAAATTTAGAAAATAATTCATAAGCAGCAGGTTACAAAATGTTCGAGAATAGATCTTCAAAACCCCTCTTTCTTTTCTTGTTGGTACAAAAATTCTGTATATGTTTTATTTTCTTTCTGATTTTGCATAAAACAGGATTTTAGTAAACGACCAAAAACAGGATTTATGGACTTGGTCATGTGACCAAAATCCAAAGAGAAGAAACTTCAAGTCTTTACAAATCACAAACATCCAAACAATTGACGCACTGAAATACAAAAACAACCACCGACTGAGTCCAAATTAAGAAAACAAAAAGCAAATAAACACACACAACACAAATTTCCTAGTCCACTTTGACCATACTTCACTCTCCCAATTCTTAGTCCTACCTCCATATGACACGTGTCAAGCAATTACTAACTCTTATATTTTTCATTTATTTATTTATTGTTAAATCTCCAAAAATTTAAAGAAATAAATAACCGTTCGTACAAATATATCATTTGACCAAATTTATTCTCATTAATTCTCCAAATCCCACTTTGCTTTCTTACCTTCAACAAAATATATTCCCTAAAAAATATTCCCAATTTGTTGGTCCAAAAACACAAACTATGCTCACATCTTATTCTTCTCCCACTAATTTCACTATTCACAAAAATGAATCTTTTATTGTGAAATATTTTAGCCTTATAACTTTGTTTCAAATCTTCTCAAAACAACAAAGAGAAATTATTGATGGGTACCAAAAAACTTGTAATGCTTCAAACTCATATTGATTCAATCAAATTGTGTTTTGCTAATGATTTTGTCTATGAAAATGTGCTTTGGCCATTGGCTTCTCTCTGGATTTTCTTCTCCAACTATGTGCTTTCTTCCATGGGGTTCTTACTCACTTACATCTTCAGGTAATTTGATGACTTTTATCATTTTTTTATTGCTATTCACTAATTATTATTATTATTATTATATATTTTTTGTAAAAACAAAAATGAATAGTAATTGATTTTTATTATGTTTTAGATTTCTGAGGAAAAAGGAGAACCTTGTTGAACTAGTATTAGTTGCAAAAACAAAGAGGAATCAATTTGAAGATTATGAAACTAATAGGTTCACAGAAGATTTAGCAAATTTTCTTTTTCCAAGTTGTGAAGATTTTCATATAGCAAGTGAAGAAATAGGATGGTATATTTTAAAGGAGAAAAATTATGATATTGATATGCATGAAGATGGTAAGCAAATGGAAGGAAAGAGAGAAGGGTATGTTTTCTCCAAGGAGAGTGTTTCAAATGTTAATGAAGATGTCAAGAAAATAGATGAAAATGAAACAGAGTCCTCTGTTTTCTTGAATTGTGATTCTGATTTTCATCAACATGGTAGCAAGAGAATAGAAAAAGTTCAAGAACAAAAAACAGAAGAGGATGTTATTAGAATTGGTAATAATAAAAGGGATGGAAAAACATGTGGGTCTGTTTGTTTAATGGATAGTGCTTCAAATGTTAATGAAGATGTAAAGAAAATAGAAGAAAATGAAACAGAGTTCTCTGTTTTCTTGGAGTGTGATTCTACTTTTCAGCAAGATGGTGGTAAGAGAAAAGAAAAAATTGAAGAAGAAACTGAAGAGCGTGTTCTCATCATGGATAATGAATCTGAATCAACCACAAGTAAATGTCAATTATTGCCACAAAAAGAAATTGTTGGTTTTGATTTTGAAGAAGAAGAAGAAAAAGAACCTATGAGATTAACCTTTAGTTTTCAACATAATTTTTCAAGTGAATATGTTTCTCACAATGCAATTTTCAACACTAGAAATATAGCCAAGGAGGAACTTTTGGATCATAATTTAGTGCAAGGCATTGTTTCTCGTGAAGAAAAAGAAGAAGAGGAATCTATTCAAAAACATGGTGAAGAATTTGAGTGTGAAAGTCTTAAAGCAAAAATTGAAGATGTGCAAAAAACTCAATCTTCAATTGATATAAAAGTCTCACAAAAAAGTGAGAAAACTAAAGAAACCATGTGGGAAAATGAGATGGATGAAATGGATTATGATGATGAAGATGATGATAAGTGGGAACATGATGAGTTAGTGGAACAAATAAAATTGGAATTAAGAAATGCAAGACAAGGAGGACTTGCAACTATTTTGGAAGAAGTTGATGAGGAAAGAGAGTCTCCAAAAATTGTTAGAGAGCTAAAGCCATTGAGCATTGAAGAGAAGATGGAATACAAAGATCATATTGTTGAAATTCAAAAGGTTTATAAGTGTTATGCTGAGAAAATAAGGAAATTGGATGTCTTGAATTACCAAGCCATGCAAGCAATAGGTAAGAACCAATTTATAACTTTAACTTCATTTCTATGTTACAATGTTACAACATTTGCATATTTTTAGAACATGAAGTTTTAGCCTTACTATTCACTAATGAACTATGATTAATCAATTTTGTCATGTTCTAGTTTGACACTTCAAAATAACACAATAACTATTTTTTAAAAAAATAATAATCTATCATACACTTATTCCTTCAATAGTACTCTTGTTTTTCCTATATCATTGACTAAATGATCTATTTTCTATGTAGGTCTTCTTCAACTAAAAGACCCTCTAAAACTAATGCTAAAGCCAAAATCTACCCTCCAACATGCCAAGCCTCTAGTCTCTCAGAATTTGTGGTCACGCAAAGCACCAAAGCAAAAATATGACCCATTGCTGAAGCTTGTTCATGAAGTGCATAGGGATTTGGAACTTGTGTATGTTGGGCAGGTTTGTCTCTCTTGGGAAATCCTATGTTGGCAACACATGAAAATTCAGGAATTAAAAAAATATGATTCTCAACAAAGGCCTCATCGGTATAATCTAGTTGCTGGTGAGTTTCAACTTTTTCGAGTTCTCATGCAACGGTTCATAGAAGATGAGCCATTTCGACAAGAGTGTAGGATTCAGAATTATGTCCAGAACCGTTTTGTCATTCGCAACTTGCTCCAAGTTCCACCCATAAAAGGTGCAAAGAAAAATTTACCATTACTCAATTGTTGCATCGCATGCATGCATGAAAGTGTGTGTCTGTGTGTGATTGTTATGGAAGATGGATTGTGTTTAGGCATGCAACCACGTCTGCGCCATCTAATTTTGATCAAACGATTCGTGTTTCGACTTTGTGATTTGAATATGTTTGTCAAAGCTCGAATACGACCCATTTGATCAAGATTTGATAGATGAGATTGCGTGACTACTTGGTTATCCCAGCTTTCCTAGGCTCTAGGTTGTGTGGTATGTTATAATTTTGATGTGTTTGCGTGTTTGAAAATGGATTGTCTCTAGTCACGAAATCAAGTTTCCACTATTAGATTTTGATCAAACACTTGTTTCGACTTGGTATTTTGAATTTGTGTAGCAAATTTCGAATACAATATGGTTGATCAAGATTTGAGGGGTGAGACCGCGTGATTGCATGGTTTCCCTAGTTATTGCTATGTCTTAATTTTGTTATGATTTTTTTGTAGATGATAATACAAAGGATAAGAAAAAAGTCAAGTGGAGTGAAGAGAATGCAATAGATAGTGAAAGGTTAGAACATATCATCAAGGAATGCATGCAAGTGTTTTGGGAGTTTGTTCGAGCAAATAAAGATGATGGAAATACGTCTGGTAAAATATTTCACCAGAACGGGAATGATGGTAATGAAAAGGAAATCTCAGATCTTCTAAGGGATATTCAAACCCAACTACAAAAGGTTTTTTTTTTCTATTTCCCTTGTTTGATTGCCGTTTTGGTTTTTTAGTTTTTAAAAATTGTTTTGTAAAATAGTTCTTTAAACAAGTATTAACCGTTTTGATTTTTTTTTTTGTTTTAAAAATGAGAAGAAAAAAACAATTTCGTAAAACAGTTTTACAAAACAACGTAATCAAATATATTGCAATTTATCAAAGAGTCAAACAAACCCTAAACATTTTTGTTTATGTTATTATCCACTTTTTACAAAATGGGTTTATATTTTCAAATATATATTGCAGAAGGAGAGGAAGCTGAAGGATAAAGTGAGAAGTGGGAATTGCATAGTAAGGAAGTTCCAAAAACACCATGAGAGTAAAATTCAACTAGATCATGACCAGTTGCTGCTTGCACAAGTGGAATTGAGATTAATTTCAAGGGTGGTAAACATGAAAAAATTGAGAAAAGATCAGCTTATATGGTGTAATGAAAAGTTAAACCAAATCAAATTTGTGGGAAGGGAGATCCAAGTGGAACCTTCTTTTTTGCTTTTTCCTTGTTGATTGATTTATCAGCTTCTTACATGTATAGAAGTTACATCTCTACTCACATAATCTCAAGTTGTATATACATAGGCTAGTTTTTTACACATCATATAGACATATTGTTTACTAGTTGATTCATTGATAATGTATAATTGCAAAATTTTGGTATCGAAATTCTTTCCATTTTGTTAGTGTTGAGTTACAATAAATCATTTATCTTTTTTTTGTTGACAAGAATAAATCATTTATCCATTTATTTATTTATTTATAGAAATCAATTGTAGTTGAAATCTCTAAATTAACCTTCTAGCATTAGTGCCACATGTCCTGCTTTTGAGGTTAAGAAATCATTCTTTTCAATGAGACAAAAGTAAAGTCAATAAATGTCCTGCTTTTGTTTTCACTGTGTAAGAATAAATATTCAAAGCAATAAATAACACGATGATGTATAGTGGTTCACCCAAACCTAGGGCTACATCCACTCCTCACTCCCTGTGAGATTTTTCACTATTTTTCGAATAGTTTACAACTTTACAACCAATCATAGGTTTAAAGTTCTTGTGGTAGTTTTCTTCACACAGCTCTACCTACTGTTTTCACACCTAATACAATCCTTCTGATCTATTAGGCAGCTTCTCTAATAGAAGTAAACTCACTTCTCAAGTCCTACACATGCTACTTGAGAAGATTCCTTACAGGTGTTCTGTTTGGTATGTGGGTTTTTGGGATTTCTAGAGCTTGATAGATACAAGGTGTTTTACTTTACAAAACAATACAAGTAAAATAACATACTCAGAGATTGAATGAATCCCTTCAGTTGTAGCTCAGCTGAGTATGGATGAGAGAAAACTTTGACACTTGAGAAGGTTGGAAGATAAGAACTCAATTTACTCTCACACC
The DNA here is from genome assembly GCA_020916435.1 of Oxytropis ochrocephala. Classification (NCBI taxonomy): domain Eukaryota; kingdom Viridiplantae; phylum Streptophyta; class Magnoliopsida; order Fabales; family Fabaceae; genus Oxytropis; species Oxytropis ochrocephala. The sequence goes on from CM037088.1 coordinate 53,681,400, forward strand.
GATCAGCACCCAAATGTGTTTATTTATAGCTGAATGTGTGTGTATTATCCTCTGGTTAAAAGAAAAGAGTCGTTGGTGAAGTAATATAGTCGTTTATAGCCGTTGGAGAGTTTTTGTCCTTGTGCAAACTGTGTTTCTGCAGAAGACAGTAAGATACAGCTGTCATGACACTTCTCAACTATCCATAGTTTTGTAGATGATGCTTCTCAAGTTGATGTTTCTCAAGTTGTTGTTTCTCAAGATGATGTTACGTTGTGTAGACATGGAATTACTCTTCTCATCTTGACTCTTCTCATCATGAGTACTCTTTTGATCTTTGACTCTTCTCATGTCATGATGCTTCTTAACTTGACTTTTCTCAACTTGCCCTTTCTTATTATCATGACCCTTCTGAGCTGACTCTTCTCATGCCATGATGTTTATCTCTATGATGCTTCTCATCTCTTTCTTTTTGAGGATACCTCTCATTATGTATTTTATTTTGGTACTTCTGAGGTTTTCTCATGTTGACACAGAAAAATGATAAGTCTTCTCATGATGATCTTTCTCAAGTTTACCCAATTTGGTCTTGATCTTTTGATTGTTTCATGAGAACCCTTTCTTAATATATTGTGTGCAACATTAATTATTTTAAGTCTTCTCTTCTTGATGCTTCTTATAAGCATATACCTTCTTGAGACTTGATTGATTTGATACCTGTTCTTGTCTTTAACTCAAGAAGAAACATTAGTAGCTCTTAAATCAGATAACTTAAGCTTCTCATTTAATCATCAAAACTTAACATGGGATTTTGCCTCAACAAAAAGTACAATACATCACAACAGAAAAAACAAGAAAGTATTTCTCTCACTTACATCTTAAAACTTAGAAGTAAGACACGATTTTCGATAGCAAGCATTATATTAGAGTATATTTAACCCATTATATTGTTTTTATTGATTAACTATTTAGTCGATTAGTAACTTGATTAGTTACGGAGTTAGATGAAGTAGAGTTAGTCGGTTGAAAAAAGATCAACAAATCTTACAGCAACAAACTCGTGAGAGTTTTTGGTTCTATTTTAATGTTTTTTGCTTGTTTCTGATTACAATGAATTTATGAATAGAATAATCTTCTCTTTTTGGAAGTTTTAACTCTTATAGTAGCTGATAATAGAGCTAACTATATTCTATTATCTTAACTGAATCATATAACCACTAAAACTAACTAATAAACTGCTAAAACTAACCTATAACTAACATGTAACAGAAACTATTTAACTTATGCACTAAGATAGCAAAACTGAACTTAATACTCCCCCTCAAGTTGGGAGGAAGATATTCTTCAATCCTAACTTGCAAATGAGCTGAGAGAACTGCTTCTTTAGGAGAGGTTTTGTCAGAATGTCAGCTAGTTGTTGCTGGGAGGCAACATGGATTAACTTCAAAAAAAACCTGTGTTTACATGTTCTCGAAGGAAGTGGCAATCAATGTCTATGTGCTTGGATCTTTCGTGGTTTGTAGGATTTTCAGCTAGTTGAATAGCTGATTTACTATCACAGAGCACCATGGTTGAGGTGATGTTGATCTCAAAGTCTCTCAACAATTGTTTTATCCAGAGTAATTCTGAGGTGACTGCTGCCAAAGCTCGGTATTCTGCTTGTGCAGAAGATCTTGCGACCGTGACTTGCTTTTTGGACTTCCAAGTAATCATGGAACTTCCTAAGTAGATACAATAACCTGTTGTGGATCGTCTACTCACCGTACAAGATCCCCAGATCCCCAATCGGCATCAACATATGCAGAAAGCTTAAGGTTAGGTTCAGCAGGGAAAAGAATACCCAAACCTGCTGTACTTTTCAGGTATTGTAAAAGACATGATACCATATTGAAGACACATTGAGAATGAATTATATATTATATATTTCTATCAGGTATAAGTTTCACAACCAGCTGTGAATGTTACACCTACTAATCGTGCAGACAAAATTCGGATCCTGCTTGGAACCATTGCAAATTAACCATAGAAGGAGGAAAGAAAGTGTATTCATGTACCTTTTGTGGAAAAGTATTCAAAGGTGGAGGAATGAATAGAGTAAAACAACTCCTAATACTGGAAAAATTGGTGATGTATTAGGTTGCAAAAAAGTGGATCCTAATACTAGATTTAGAATGGAATAGAACTTGAAAGAAATTGCAGGAAGGAAGAAATTGCAGGTAAAGAAGATGTGCATAGGGTTGATCTTGCTATAGCAACATTTTTCTATGAATATTGTGTCCCTATGAATGCATTAAATTCAATTTCTTATCAAAAAATGATTGAGGCAATTACTGCTATTGTCCTAGAGGAATTAGTTTTGTCAAATCAGTTGATGCTTCAGATGTTTTTAAAGATGAAACAACTCTTTGTAATTTGTTTATTGAGTTAGTTGAATATGTTGGTCCAAAGAATGTTGCGCATCTTGTCACTGATAATGCAGCTAATTATAAAGTTGTTGAGAGATTGCTAAATGACAAGTATCCTAATGTCTATTGGTCACCATGTGCTGCACATTGTTTAAATTTTGTGTTAGGAGACATAGGAAAGATGGAACTTGTTGCAAAGTTTGTGTATAATCATGGATTTTTGTTAGCTTGGTTGAGGAAAAGGGTAGGATGGACAGAAATTATATGTTCTGGTCCAACACGATTCGCGACAATCTTCATTGCATTGAAGAGTCTTCTCCAACATCAACATGATCTTCAAGCCTTGGTAACTAGAGTCTAGGTACTATAGAGATCCAAAGGCGAGGGATTTCATCGCTGCTATTTTAGATACTATAGATTTTGGAATGATATTGGAATTGTTGATGGTGATGAAAAACCATCATTTGGTTATGTGTATGATGGCATGCATAGAGCAAAGAAGACTATTAAGAGCACATTCATGAACAAGGATTATCAAGAATTTTATAGATGGGATAAACACCATCGCCAAAAGTTATATGTTGCTGCCTATGTTTTGAATCCAGTCTTCTACTATGACAAAGTTAACATGTCCCGCAAACTAGAGGTTATGGCTGGATTTCTTGATGTGTTGACCTCATAAGTTGATGGCAACCAAACTGAATTTTTGCAAGATACAATAAAATACCGTGAACAAATTGGTGACTTTGGTCTTCCATTAGCATTTAAATCACTACAAGAAATTCAGGCAATACCAGCGGGAAAAATCTGCCGGAAATGACCGAAATCCGTCGGAAATTAGCCATTACCGGCGGATTTTTTTCGCCGGTTAAATGGTCGCAGGTAATGGTTACCGGCAGATTTTCCGCCGGTAATTTCCGACGGATTATCTGCCAGAAACGGGCATTACCGGCGGATTTGGTTTTTTTTTAAAAAATTCAAAAAATCCATTGGAAACGCACTTTACAGGCGGATTTTTGTCATTACCAGCGGGTTTTTGCCATTACCGACAGATTTTTTATTATTTTTTAGTTTTTTTTCGAATTAACTTTTTTTTTAAAAAATTATTCGAATTATTTATTTAATAAGAAGTGAGTAAAAAAGGTGTAGCAGAATATGAACATAAATAATATAGGAGAGAGTGAGAACGAAAAAGTAGGAAGGAATAAGAATGAAAGAGAGTATGGGAAGAAATTATATAGGAGAAAATAAGAATTGAGAATGAATAAGAATGAAGGGGATTATGAGAAGTAATAATATAGGAGAGAATGAGAATGAAAATGAAGCAGGTAAAGAAGAAATATGAATGAATGAGAAGGAAGAAGAAAGAGGAAATGTAAAAGAGAGATATGTAGGAAAATTTATGAAGATTGAAGAGTATGAGAAAGAAGAAGAAAGATAAGATATCTATATATCTATATAAATCTCTAAATGAAGCTTTTTTCAAGCTCTAGGATGCTCCATATCATCTTCATTTATTTTTCAATTTGTTTTTTTCACTATATTACTATTTCTTTATTATTTAACTCATGAGTTTATTGTCATTTAAGGGAATAATTTATACTAATACCTCTCTCCAATGTTATTAAACCCGGACCGACCCGGTCGGTCGGACCGTGAAACGGTGCCTAGGTCGGTTCGAGTCACCTATTGGATCGTGGTTGTTCCAGACCCGTGCGACCCGATGCGACCCGTGAGCGGAAGGCCTCGACTCGGTGCGACCCGGTGTTGACCTGGTCCGGGTTGCTGATTTGTGCTTGTTTTTATTTTTAAGTAAAATGACGCCGTTTTGCTGTTTTTTTTTAAAACAAAAGCTAAATTTGAATTCAATCTTTCTTGTTCAGTTTAACTTTAAGGTTTTTATTTATTTTCTGATGCATCTTTTATGAGTTTTATCATTGCTCTAGCTTTCTTCAATCTTTCTTTTTTCTAATTCAGTTTAACTTTAACATTAAGGTTGTTATTCATCTGTCATTTCAGTTTAGAAGCATTGTTTTGATTTATCTTTAAGTTCTTTCATAATTTCAATTTTAAGTTATGTGTAATGTTGAAGTTGTTGAATGTAGATGTTGAATCTTTAATCTTGAAGTTTGTTTTCAATGAAGAATGATATTTAGTTGCTGTAGTTGTTGTTGAGTTGAATATTATTCAATTTTAAGTTATGTGTAATGTTGAAGTTTGTTTTCAATGATGAATGAGTAGTGAGTTTTTGGACAATTTTATTGTATGGTAAAAAAATTCATAGCTCTGCGATATGTGAATATACAACATGTCTAATTTTAACAGGTTTTAGTAGTGTCACGCAGTCATGCGGGTCAACTACTAACCCCTCGGTCCGCCCATTGACCCAGTGACCCAGTGACTTGCTCGGGTCGACCTCCGGTTTGATTTTAATAACATTGCCTCTCTCCCTTCCAATGCATGATTGTTACATAAAAAAAAAATTTGAAAGTCCTTAATTATTTATTATTTCATCAAAACTATTATAATTGGTAAATATATTTATTCAATTAATTTTAATTTTTGACCAATTCTAACAATAATATAATTTCTTTGAGTTGTGAATAATTGGTATAAAATTATTCATTAAAATTTTTTAACGTACAATCAACCATGAGTTTTCTTTTTAGTTGTAGCTTTTATAGTTACTTTTGAAAATATAAATAATGATAATTGTTTAACTAATAGTGGGAAATAAAACCATTGTATCCAAACATTCATTATTTACTGTCCAAAAAAAACCATTCATTATTTAAATAACGTTACAATATTATCTCATACGTTAATCAAATTTTTAACAAACATTTTCACTTTAAATATCCTTAAAATTATTTTGATATATTTAGGATTAAGATTAATTTTAAGTATATTTGAACAAATGTTATAATTTCAGTAAAAATATACATAAATTATTAAAAAAATAAAGAACAATATATATTCCATGTAGTAGAAAGAATATATGAAGTTATTATTTTATATAAATTTTTTGAACAAAAGTTACCTTTATAGGTGTCAATAAAACTATAAAATAAAAATAAACTAAGACTTATTATTCTCTACCCTTGCATCTTTTCATCTCCATTTATTTTTGAACCTTAAAGTAGCTAAAGTGAATAATAGTAAGACAAAAAGGCAAACACATAGAGAAATAAAAGAACGTTACAATATTTGAATGGTAAAAATGAAGGTTACGTTTATCATTTAATTAAGGAATTACTATATAAACAGTAAAATCTTGAACATTGTTGTCAATTGGAATCATTAGCACATTGTGGTATGTCTTTCCATAGGCAACAAGTGTCACAAAGGGTGGTCTACATGCATGCGTAGAATTGATAAGAAAATGATGCATGGAAAGAAATTAGTGCATTGATTGTCGACAAGAGAGAGTTAGAGGTTTTGGAAAACATAGGGGTATCCATGAAATTGGAGATTAGAGTCATTACATGTAGTAGTTTGAAGCTTCATTAGTAATTGGGGGAATGAAGTTGTTGGATATGTAGTAGTTTGAAGCTTCATTAGTAATTGGGGGAATGAAGTTGTTGGATATTTCATTAAAAGGAAAGTAGTATGATGAATCCGCCGTGAATAAAAATGTATCTCATTTATAAATGTCATATATGTTGTTTAATAGATATTTGTAATCTATTTGGATGCTAGGAAATGATAGAAAATAGGTGAAAAATTTAGGCTATAATTTTGAGGTTGTCACTCATGTAATTTGGTTGTTGTAATTGTAAGAATGATATTGATGTAACTTAGTTTATAGGATGTTCAACCATTTCATTGGCTCTCTTCCTATCTTTTATTTAGCCTAAAAGTTTGTTCGTTTGGGTTAATTTAAGATTCAATCTACTATTTTACCATGTGTTAAAATGTTAGAGTGTTCTACTTTAAATAGTGATGACATAAATAAGATTCAATTGATTTTTAATTTTTTTAACATAAAATTAAGTAAATTTATTTAATAAATAGGTTACAATTTTGTGTCAATTTTTAATTATAGAAAATAAATTCTACTTCATCAACTTTTACTAATACCTCTTCTAATAAAATTTTAATTTCAAGTTATTAGTCTCAATGAGTAAAAATATATTGTTTTTATTTTTGATAGTATCGGTCTTAATTAAACTTATGATAGTGTGAGGTAATTTAAATTATTGACACAAGTGTAATCAATAAACTAGAAATAGTGAGTTTGTCCATTGAAATTACATAACTACTGACAATAAAGTATTATTTTTGTTCCGTTTGAGAGTAGTTTATTGAGAGTAAAACTATGTTATTCCAGAGTAGTTTATTGAGAATAAAACTATGTTTAGTTTTTTTATACAACTATCGATGAAGCTTTTTAAAATGGGTTGTAAACTGCAAATATAAAAAAACAGTTTATCATGTTTAGGCCCTAAAACTAAAAACTTGGTTTTAAAAGATGTAATGTATTGAATAGTTTATTGAGTTTTAAACTAAACTTAGTTTTTTCAACAATTTTTTTATGAAGATCTTTAATGAGTTGTCAACAGAAAATATAAAAAAAAATTAAGATTTTTTTTGTGTGTAACTAAAAAAACTGAATATTTTGTCCTAAGATATTTTATGCATTGAAGTTAATTTTATGAAAGATAGTCTTCATAGTTTCATTTAAATAAAGTAATATTTTCTTTAAGAAATTGAATCATTTGTGTTTATATTCTGTTAAGTGAAGGTCTATTGGTTTGTTAATATTGTGTAATATTTTGCATTCATATTATGCTTGTTTTTTAAATTTTTTATAAACCTTTATTTAAATGAAAGCATATATCCTCCTTTGAAAATATAAAATAGTTGTTTTTAATATATATTTGTACTAATTTCCCTCAAAAAAAAGTTGGGTAATTTTTTTGAATAATATAAATAAACAATTAATTAGATTATATAACTATGCCAAAATTATACCCATGTTGCTCTAAATTAGTTAACGTGATTATTTCCCAATTTGGTATATTGCATGAGAGAAGCGGTTAATAATTCATTGTAATTCTAAAACCTTAGTATGAAAATGATGAATAATCTGAATTTCTTAAATTTCAATTTGCTTCTACTAATATCATTACAATAGTTATAGACTTTAGTCCTTATAATAGTTCTTAACATCGTGTAGTACTAAACTAAATTATATTAAATTTAATTTTTATTTTTATATATGTAGGTTAATTTGTAAATTGCTATCTTAATAAATTATGTTGAAAATTGTTAATCTTTTCTTTCTAATTATATATATATATATATATATATATATATATATATATATATATATATATATATATATATAAAATAATTACATCTTTACATTCCTCTAAAAAAATATTTGAATAAACCTGTGCATCGTACGGGGTTATCCCCTAGTCTGATTTATTAAGATTTGGTAAGATAATGAATATTGACTGATTGTAACAAAAAAAATATAAGTATTGACTGATTGATTTATTTATGTCAGCGCTAAATCAAGCAGGGCATAACCGAAATGAAAAGCTCTCAAAGTGGAAGTTCATTTACCCTCAAATCAATTAGCCAATATTCACAAAATTGATACAAATAGTAAACCTAAAGAAAATCTTAAAAAATTAAAGTAAATCTATTAAAATTATGTCAGTGTTAAATAGGAAATTCAAATTCAAAAAAAAAATCGAATCAAGTCAACAATTAACCTAAGAGACAAACAGCAAAAAGAAAAGATTAATGAATTTTATTATTATTATATATAGATCAATTAAGAGATTAGGTGTCTTTTTTTTCGGTCTGATATTAGTGTATCTTTTACAACGATCACAATCAATAAATAAAAGCCTAATAACTGAAAACTCGATTTTATCTTATTTTATTTTTTAAGAAATTTTTTAATTGGATCCCCATAGATTAGCTATCACAGTTTTTTAGCGATTGTGATAACTTATAGTCCAATATAATTGATCACAATCAATAAAAATCTTAATTATTCATAATCGGATCCAATTCAAATTCAATTTCCCATATCACATGCATCATGTAATATTTTTTTTTACTATTTAAGCTTACGAGTCTCTCACTCTCGCAAACCACTTAGTAAAACATTGCATCTTCAATGGCTTCTTCCCTCTCGGTTCCTTATGTCATCCTTCCTTCCACCCATAACACAAACACTGAGGAAATTAGCACAATCACTGCTCATTGTAACGCCGTTGGTGTATTGGAGAACAGAGCAGGTGCTTGGTGTGTTGGCTCTTCTCATGGTTGGTTTGTTCTTTTAGACAAGTTAGGTTGTCCTTTTCTTCTAAATCCATGTTCTGCTACTTGCACTTACTTGCCATCTTTTTCACCTGCATTCATACATGGTGCTAATAGTCAATCTTATTCTTATTATCTCCAATCTCTTCGTGAAACATTTGTATCCAAAGCGGTGTTGAAGTCTTCTCCTTCTCATTCACAATACACCCTTGCCATAATGTATAGTTATCCATGCAAGATAGCTTTTTGTCACAAACAATACAATATGGACTGAACTTGGACTCTTTGGTGCAAAGTCCTTTTATTATGATATTGTGTTTAGCAACAACAATCTTTATGCTTTGACTGAAGATGGGTATGTTGAAGGGTGGGATTTTCGTCAACAAATTCCAACAAAAATATTAGATGTTAAACCGATCATGGAGATAGATGAAGAAGAGGAGAGAGACTTTCCAAGAGACAAGTTTTCAACACAAATATATTTGGTGATATCAAAAGGAGAATTTTTATTGGTGAAAAGGTTTATTGGAAATTTTGTCAATGATGATGGTGAAGTAGTTGATGAAGGATGCAGTTTAGAGGGTGAAATATGTCCTTATATGACAAAACATTTTATTGTGTATAAACTTTGTTGGGTAAAGAATAAGTGGGAAAAGATGAAGTCTTTGAATGATAGAGTTTTGTTTCTTGGTGCTAATGAGTCAACATCGGTGCTTGCAAAAGGATCTTGTAAAGCAAACTCAATTTACTTCAGTGATGATAGGTGGGAAGAGATGACTTTGGACTATGAGTATGGTGGACATGATTGGGGTGTTTTTAGTCTTCAAGATACAAGTGTTAAGCTCCTAACTCCATATGCAAAAAAGATGGATCTACCTCCTATTTGGGTTGTTCCAAGTGAACTTACTAGTGATGACTGATGATTGCTTTTGATACTATTGGAATGTTTTCATTGTGTTTTTTTAAGTGTGTTTTCAAGTGTCTGCCTTTAGTTATCGGTTGTGTTGGAGTCTTTCTTTAGGTGTTATTGTTGTTAGCTTTAGAGTATTGTTATGTGTTTCAAATTATCTTGGTGATTATCTCGGTGTACGTCTTGGGTATCATTGTTATTTGCCATAGATGTTTTTGTAATATGATGTTTTGGTAATTATGACGTATTTTATTGTTAAGGAATTGATTCTCGATTTCCTGATGATACATATGATTGAATTGGGGTTTGCTAAAATTTAATGTGAATCAAGAAATATCATTGTTTTTATATATATATATATATATATATATATATATACACTAATATTCAATCTCATGTGTCCCATTTTTTATTTTCTTTTAAAAAGTTGACTACTGAAATTTCTCTGTTTGTTTCTTAGTCTCTTTTTCACTAAGAAACTTCATTTTTTTATATCTTTATTGTTAAATTTTTATTTTAGCGGATCATGATTGACGGCGGCAGTCACACATCTCATAGCCATTAGATCAATAAATTAAGTGAAAAAAAATTTCCTCTACTTTTTAAGATGCAAAATTTATTTTCGGATTATAAAAAATTTGCTTCTAAAGATAAGTTTTGATATTTTAAATCTTGAATATTTTTGTCTTTATTTCACCTTTTAAAGACTTGTTTTCAAGAGTTTTTGTGATTTTTGACCAAAAAACAAGGTAGTGATTTTGCTTCAAACTAAGATGGAAAAATCATCTAGCTAAAAGAGTATCAAAGAGGACTTGTATTAACCTCATCACTTTACTTGTAAGTATTAAGTCAAAGGAAGAAGTTAACACTACTATTCAGTCAAAGAAAAGAAGTCACTGCTGTAAAATAGTTATTGAGGTCAAAGCATTGTTAAATATTCATAATTCAGTATGAGAAGATAGATTACAGAAAGAAAAACATTTCTAGTAGATACTGTAAAAGAGAATGAGAAGGAGTTAAAGAATGAAATGAGAGAATGAGAAGAGTGTAGGATAAAGTTTTATTTATAGACATTTTTGAACAGTTCCGCGTTTTTACTGGCGGATTTTTAAAAAAATAAAAATTACCAGCGCATTTATTTTAAAAAAAATTACCGGCAAATTTTTAATAAAAATTATATATTTTTTTTGAAAATTACCATGATTTTTGAAAGAAAAAAATCATGTGTAATTTTACTGCAAAGAAAAAAATCTGTACGAAATTTCGACGAAAAAATCCATGAAAATCTACCGAAAAATCTGCCGCAAATTTCTTGTAGTGAATCTACAAAGACAATGAATCCTCGTAAGCTACTTTTATATAAATTTGTTAAATTGTAATATTTTTTTATAATATATATTGATTACGGTTCCAAATATATTAAGATTTTGGTAGCTATGTGGTGGAATACTTTTGGAGGTGGTGTGCCAAATGTGCAATCATGGGCAATTAAGATACTTAGTCAAACTTCTTCTCGAGAGAAATTGGAGTGTCTTTGATATTATACACAAACCTTTGGAGCATCAAAGGTTGAATGATCTTGTATTTGTGCATTACAACTTGCCATTGAAAAATAGGTATTCCATTGTAATTCTTTATTTTGACATTTTCTCCTTTAGATTTGGATATCACTTGTTAATTCATACCTTTTTAATTTGTTAGAGTCTTCAACAAGAAGAGGGAATTTGATCCTATTGACTATGTGAGCATAGATTATATTGAATTTTGGATCATGGAAGAAGAAGATACTACACTTATTCTTGATTTTACTGAGATGGAAAATATAATTTATAATGAGGAATTAATCAATTTCCATAATTGGTTTAGAAAAAGATGATGGTGAGAATCTATTATTTTTGTGTTTACATTTTTCTTGTTATTTTGTGACCAATAGAGATAAACTAATTATTTTCTTATTATTGGTTACTTTTTTTATTTGAAGATAATCAAGAAACACAACCTAAGGGATTTGAAGATGAAGGGCTTAATTTGGATTCATTTCCTCTAGAAGACATTCGTGCCGATCTTGATCCAACAAGCACAAATGCGTGAAAGTCATTAGTGTTACGCCCTATGTTGTTTTGTTTGACACTTGAAGACTTGTTTGTTGAAGACTCTTGTTTCTCTCTTATGTTTGATGCGTATTTTTTACGTTTTATTTTTTATTTTCGTGAAGACTTGTTTGATGTTTGAATTTATTTTGAAAATTAATTTGATGTTTGGAATTTTGATTAATATTTTTACGAAGTTTAGTATTTTATTTATTTATTTATATATTAATTATTACTCGTTCAATCGTGGTTCAACCGATCGAGTGAACTAAACGCGAACCACGACCCGTAGAGCCTCATCGGTTCGATCTCCATCCGATTTTAAAAACATTGCGTGAGACTGCTCACGACTTTCTTTAAAGGAGATCCACCACAGTTTAAAAGAGATTTTGACCCAGAAGGAGCGGAACACTGGGTACAATAATTAGAAAAGATCTTTTTAGTAATGCGTTGTGAGAGGACCATCATGTGGGCTACGAAACATTCATGGTCGTATTATTACATGGTTAATGATTGATTTAAAAGACTAAGGCAATATGAAAGGCCAAACTATGTGACTTTGAAATGTGGTGCTCTTAACCATGGTGAAGAGTGATTTTCAAAGTTTGTACATTTATTTTTAGCATGAACATGTCAAAAACCTCTACATATGAATGTTGCGTTAGAGGGTTAAGAGTGTCACATAATCAATCAAGGTAGTAACATTAACCAATTAACAAACCTTAGGAAATTAGTTAGTAAAATAAATTTCATGCTAATCAGTTAACAAAGGGATGTTAATCGATTAAACATCTTCCCATAATTGAATGAATATGGTGATTTTGGCGGTTTAGTTAACTAAGAGATATATATCATCGGAGATTAACAAAAATATTATGGATAGTTAACGTATTATCCAATTATATTTTGAAAGTTAAATGATTATAATCGATTGCACCCTTAGTAACCAATTATAATAGTATAGTAGTTACAAGTTATAGATTGTCGATTTTAGCTTTATGGTGTTGATCAATTATCTAGAGTGGTGTAATCGTTTACAAAGAGATTAGAATTCCAAGGACACTAGGTGATGATCTTAATGATTGATCTTTGGATGTAGTTGATTTACTGGACCTCACTTATGGGCTATTAGGATTTACTGGACCTCGCTTATGGACTATTAGGATGTAATTGATCTTAATGGTAAGACGCTTAGGAACTAATATATCACTTGAACATTAGAATGTGTTGACAAGGATTAATGAACTTATGATGACATTATAGATGATGACATGAACAATGTGTGCGGTCACTTGACAATGAAGGCGACAAACAATGTTAAACGAACGTTGATTGGATGATGTTGTATTATGTGTTTGTGCATCATTGGAGGTGTCGTGTCGGGAGAAAGAAAATTTTGAGACACAACACTAGAGGTCATCGTGAGACCTTAAAGGACTGCGTCTTGTATGAGTAGTTACAAATAACAATATGAGGTAGCTACTCTTTGTTAGAGTGATCCATCCAACCAAGTTGGCCTATCCTAACAAGCTACAAAACTTTATTAGGAATGGTGAGAGTATTTGGAGGGAGGATTATGTTGATTGGACATTCAAATATCTTAAAACTGAATACAAAGCTCCCACTCGACTTTCCAGAGTTAGAACGAATCAGCATACACATGAAATACTGCGTTACATTGACATTCATTGAGATAGTTAGGACATATGATTGATGGTCGATCGTGTTTGTGCGTTTGATGCGTTTCTTTTATACTTTGTTTACTTTACATATATTTTTGAGAACGATCTTCCATCCCTGTGTGTACGCGCACATGTGCATGTGTGTGCCTGTGTGAAGAGTCGACTAATGAGAAATTCATAGTAGCTAAGCTGACAAATGGAGGGGTTACAATCACAAATCAATGCATAAAGTATGTACCTAATAAAAAAATAGAATAATTTGAATTTTAAATTTAAAAGGACAATTTAATCTAAGTGACATATTACAATGGGTGAACAACACCTTTAAAATAACTTAGGTTATCAATAAGAGTTGAGACCATCAGTAAGGTATAGCCTTGTACAACATAGTGAGCTACGGTTAGAATCTTCTCTAGAAGAGTCACCCATACTTAATATCTAATAGTGCATCGAAAAATATTAACTCTAGTGGAGTAAGCAAATGTTTTGTAAATTGGAATAGACATTAAATTGAGAAGACTTACATGTTATGATTCAATTGCTTTAAACCACTCGAGCTCTAATAAAACTGCGTTTGAACCCCTCAAACAACTGAACCAGATACAATATTTAGGACAAACTTTTGATTAGTTCAATTTTTAAAAGACTACTAAAGAAATATGTAAGAAGCTAATAATTGGGTTTTTATTGAAGTGCCACGTGTTGCTTTTTGCACCATCTAATTTTCACAACATACGATAGCGATGGTGTCCTTACGGCCCTTGGATCTAGGTCACGCTGAAACCCTCCTTTTATAATACTCATCGCATTCACTTTTCTCACTTCTCCTGGTCGCCGTGAAAGCTCGTCTTAGGTCGTGAGAAGAAGAAGATGGTGCAGCGTCTCACATATCGGAGGAGGCATAGCTATGCCACCAAATCCAACCAACACAGGGTTGTTAAAACCCCCGGTAACCCTCTCTTCTCTTCACACTTCTATGTTGTCGTTTCCTTTTGATCACGACGCGTCGTTTTTCTCAACTTGTGAGAGATTTCATCGTATTATATAATTAGGGGATTTTCTTAATCGGAGTTGTAAAATGCAGGTGGTAAGCTTGTTTATCAGACAACTAAGAAGAGAGCTAGTGGACCTAAATGCCCTGTCACTGGAAAGAGGATTCAAGGGGTATGCGTTTCCTTCTAATCAGCAAATCAAAATTGATTAGTTTATTTAATTTAATTATTTATTATTTAGTTAAGTGATCTGAATTGTTCTTTTTGAGATGTTGATTATGTATTTTTGTTCTGGGGCTGTTTGCTTTATTCATATATATGGGGATGGTGTGAATTGGTAAATAATGTAATGGTATTCACGTTTTAAAATCACGGTTGTGGAGAACTCAAGAATCGTTACTTTGCAGGCAATTGCAGACAAATGCGACAGATTCGGTCGCAACTGCAGTTGCAGACTGCAATTTAAAACCATAAGGCTATTACTAGTAGAAGATATAGTTCTTGGATTACAATCTAATTTTTTTGTAGGTAATGTTGAAAGGTCTAGTTAAGTAGATCCTGTTCTTACTACTACCAGTGATGTTTGTTTTTACTTTTTTTGATTGTGAAACATTGGCCACATAACTGATGCACTCAATTTTGTATGTAATGATGAAATTAGACATTCTTTTCAAAACAACTATGTGGTCTTCCTATTTTATTAGAATCTTGTATAGGCTTTCATGCCCTCTTGGCTTTATTAGTTAATTAATTAATAAATTGGTACTAAACCATTTATTTGGTTCAAAAGAGAGAAAACACATTTATTGGGTTCGAAAGAGAGAAAACGAGTACTGGATGCAACTTTCATATATAATAACTGTGTTTTCTAGATCTGGTAGGAAGTAGAAATGAAGTTGGCATGCAGTACCTTTTCAGTGCTATTTAACTTATGCGTCGGCTTATGCCTTAAGTTGATTTTTGCCACAAGTTTTGTTATTGCTGGCCTGTTTTCAATGCTATATGACTTGTATTGGCTTATGCTTAAATTAAAATAACAGACACACGGATCACTTGAGTGAATTAGGAAGCATATAAGAAATATATGAAATAAAGATATAATTATTAAAAATTTGGTTGCATGCTTCTGCTTATTACTTTCTTGTAATTGGGTCTTTAATGTGTAGATTGGTTGTTCATCTCTGCATGATTTGTCAGCATAGAGTCAATAATATTAGAATGGATATGCAGGAATTTATTTATTAAGGTCGTTAAAGGAGAAATATACCCTTAACATACCTAGGATTTTTGTAAGCCTTGAAGGCGCTAAAACCACAAGCATTACAAAGCAAGATACTAACGGAAATGTCATTATTTTGCATTGGTTTTTGATATAAATAAACTAATCACGCTTTCTATTCATAATAAGATTAAAACTTTATGATGTTGAAACTACAAATCCCTTAAGGTGTGTTTGGGTAGAGTATTTTTAGAGGGTAATGTAATTTGAGGGGAATTCAAATATTTCAATTCCTCCCAAAATTTACATTACCCTCTAAAACTACCCTATCCAAACACACTTTTAGGCTCTTGCTGTTAGAAGTCCCAAACTTTTGACAACTATTTTTTGACATTCTGGAATTTTACGGGCTTCAGCATCACGGTGAAGTGGTCAAATTATGTAGTTGTTATCCAGAAAAGCAAATCCTAAAAAGCACCTCGAGGCGCTGACCGTAGTGCCTTGCCCAAGTGCCCTAGGCATACTTTTAAATGTTTTTGACTACCCAGTTTACATCATACTTGATTTTCCCTCACTGTTTTATTTAAATATATTTAAGCTGCTTGTTGGATTTTTTTTTTGCACTAGTTGTTGGTTTTGCATTATTCTTGTCCCTTTTTATCTATAACTATCTATAAAGTAAGTTCTCTCTCGTAACCACCTCTTTTGGCGTTTCACTTTTTTAATACAAATTTACCCTTTTACTTAACTGCATTATTTAATTCAAATATAACATCTAGAGAATTTTCTTTTCTTCCCATAAACTTCCTCAATTAGTGAACTTTTTCTTCAAATACAGAAGCACAATAATAAAAGCAAAATAGTTAACACGTAAGTCTCAATCTTTGCACTAGTGGTTGTTAAGGAAGTTTGAATGCTGGTAAGTTATGAGGTTACAATGATTATTTTCTTGATAACTGCAGATTCCACATTTAAGGCCCACAGAATACAAGAGATCAAGGTTACCCAGAAACAGGAGGACTGTGAACCGTGCATATGGTGGTGTTTTATCTGGCGGTGCTGTTAGAGAAAGGTCTGTTCTTCTCAACTTTCCTGGTCTATAGTTTTTATTTTTTGTCTAAATGAACGGATTATGTTGCCAAGTGCTGACCACACATTAGGAAAAGGTTTTGGTTGTGGTTGTTGTAAATTGATTCTTAATTTTGTGTTCGGGTTCTGTAGAATCATCAGAGCTTTCTTGGTTGAAGAGCAAAAGATTGTCAAAAAGGTCTTGAAGATCCAAAAGGCAAAGGAAAAGCTATCTTCGAAGGCCTGAGTTTTGTGAGATAAGATGAAGATCTTTTTGGAAAACGTTTAGGTTTGAGTGATTATAGTAAAGCACAAAATTCTATATAGCTCTCCCCATGTTAATTTTGTGCTTATTTAGTTTCTTTGACCTCATTCTAGTACAACTGTTATCTTTGTTGACAGATCCATAACAATACAGTTTTGTTTGTCTGAATTTTTATCGTGCTGGATTATTGATACTTTTTAAATATATTTTTGTCTTGCATTGTTATTGAATACCACAGTGAATGTTAGGGTACACAAATTCATCGGTAGTGTATAAATACGCGAAAGGTTAAATTTGTAAAATGTCTTATGCCTATCCCTCCCCCTCCATGTTCTCCCGTCAGATCAACACCACCACCATTGCTCCCATTGGCTACCCCTCTCTCCCCTTCCCTGGCAGTAAGATTAAATTCACAATTCCAGACACATGCCTGGTGAAAGGGTATATCGACAATGAATTTGAAACCCATAAATAAGATTCTCTTTTGATTTTATTAATCTTGGAATCAACTGGATTCATTGACTTTCTTCTCTGCTTTTGTTCCCACGACTATACATGACAGATGGGGGTGTTAGAGCTTGACACGACTGAACGGCAAAAGTGCTAGAGGAAGGAGGTTGTTGCGCGAAAGCATGTGGGGGTGAGGTGGTTGTGCCTGGGAGAAGAGAATAGTAAGATCTCGTGGGTTAGATTAATGGTGCTGGTTTTGGTCAGAGATTAGCTTTTCAACTAGAGTTGTTATAGATTGATTGTACTTTAGACAAGTTTTGAGTTTCTATCTGCTAGCTATGTATGTGGCTTTGTCAACTTTACCCCTAGGTGCGGTCTTTGGACCGAGACTGTGTTTGATGGCTTAGTCCATCTTTATGTATTGGTTTGGTCCTCGTCCAATATGAATATAACCCACACATTATGACTGAATGGAATGTGCAAACCAAAAAAAAATAGTAGTTTGAGTGTCAAAAATATTCTATTTTTTTTAATTTAGTCTCTTAGATAAGTGGAGATGAAGATTGTTTGTAGAAGATGCCATGTGGAGATGATATTAATAATTCCCATTATGGTAGAATGAGATAATGTTCAATTGAATTGTGCAGAGATGCTTTTGAAGACAGGTTCTTAGAGGGGTTAGAAAGTCATTGGTAATTGTTTAGTCAATAATATTTCAGTAGGATGTTTGGTTTGGACTTGGCATGAACAAGAGTGGAAGAGCCGACCAAAAATTTGGCCTACTTGACAAATTCATGCAACAATAGATGGGTCGATTGGTTCCTCGGTTGTCAAGTGTGGGTTCGAGTGGTATGTGTTGGGTGGTTTCAGTCTTGTAGAAAAAACCTGTTGGCAACCGATTCCGACTGATGTTAGGATCTGCGTTTGGGTGATGTTGCAAAGGCAGTGGCTTTGAGGTTGTAGTGGATTTGGGTGTCACGCCTTTTTTCTATAATCAGAGATTTGAGTTTCATTGGTGATTGAATGTTCTGTTTTTGGGTTAATAAAAAAAGTTCCAAATGATGTCCCACATTGAAAGGATTGACAGCAATGGTGAAGAAGCTCAGCTATAGAACAAGTGTGTATGTAGAGTTTTCAGTTTACGGGTGTAGTGTTTAACGGTTAATAACAATCCATTGCACTTAAGGTTGTTAGCCTATTGTCTACCCAAACAAGAAAGACAAAAAGGACCCAATGAGTTTTAGCTTAGAAAGGTTTTGAGGAGGCTCTCCCCCTTTCTTTCATTGTAAGGGTTGTGTACCCCTTGTGCTCCT
The DNA here is from genome assembly GCA_020916435.1 of Oxytropis ochrocephala. Classification (NCBI taxonomy): domain Eukaryota; kingdom Viridiplantae; phylum Streptophyta; class Magnoliopsida; order Fabales; family Fabaceae; genus Oxytropis; species Oxytropis ochrocephala. The sequence goes on from CM037088.1 coordinate 53,700,055, forward strand.
TTCAATGATATCTTTGCTTATCTAAAAAATAAAATAATGGGCCTTTATGTAAGATTTGATTGGACCCGGCTTAACTGAACAGATCAATTTGCCTAACTTGCAAACTATAACCCGCCCAATTCGATTATCCAATGGTCAAAATTGGGTCCCATAATTATATTCGCACGTTGGGCTGGGTTGGAGAGTTTGGGCTCGAATCTGCCCAAACCTGCCTGTTGTCCAGGCCTAGTTTGAACATGTATCCTTGAAAGATTTCTTTCCAAAATTGTATGTTGTATCTGCAAAATAAGGAATTTAAGGTTCTAAAATGGGGAAATAATGTTGTAGGTTTGGACTCATTACCGATGTTCAAATTTTTGTAGTTTAGCTAATCTTGTGGTTAGTCAGCATATGATTAAATAATATCTCCAAGGTCGTTGCCACTTAGAGCAGCTCCAATGCTACTTGCTTAGCAAATTGCTTAAATTGTAGAAACTTTTAAGAAGTGACACATGGGATGGAGTGAAGTGAGCTGTCTTATTTCTTGCTTAAAGTAAAGTCAGAATTACTTTTACAAGCAATAGAAACGCTACCATGCTCAACATTAAATAATAATATAATGTCTTCAGTTTTTGTTTTTCAACATGAAGTTAAATTTTTTATCAAATCGTGCACACCACCTTCGCTGCACAAGTCTACAATACCTGCATATATAGTTAATAAAATATCTTTTAAATGCCTTTTTTTATCAACGTTTCAAATGGCTTTAAAACAAGACCGTTGCACATTAAATCCTAACCAACTGCAACACCAAAATTATTTAAGGCTTCAACGCATAAAAATTAGCCGTTTGAGATGTGATTTTTTATAAATATAATTTTATTCACACTTTCTTCTTCACAAATTTTCTACCCCTAAATTTATTTTGTTGTTTTCAAGTTATAATTTCGATAGTTATTTTTCTTTCAAATGGATTCCAATCAATTTAATTTTAATCCTTTTTGGATGTATCCGTAGTAGTGAAAATTCTCAAAATCACATGTTCTTCAATCATTTTTCATCAATCTCGCCCAATCTCAACATGTATCCAAGGGCTTTGATGGATTTCGCTGGTAGTTCGGAGTTGTCTAGACCAGCCGAATCTCAAGTTCCACAGTTTCCACTCAAATCGATCTTGAGAATATTACGCTCGTCGAAGAAGAAGGAAAATCTACTCAAGAAATCTCGTTTTAGATTCACAACGAAAGAAGACATACATCTTTTTTGACATAAAAAAGATGGCTCAATATTTCGAAGGATGCAATTGTTGGAGTTGACCAAAAAGCAAATGGTTTTTGGATTAGAATCCGAGATAATTATAACGACTACCGCAAGCAGTTGCGAGAGAGGGAAATCGATCAACTACAACCTCGATGGCAACAAATTAATACTATGGTTGGAAAGTTTGTTGGATGCTACAAATTGTGCAATGAGCGAAAGAAAAGTGGGAGCTTAGAGAACGACGTCATTGTTGAGGCGTATGATCTTTTTGCTCAACTCACAGGTAAGCGTTTTAAATTTGAGCATGGTGGCGGTTGTTGAAAGATGAACCAAAATGGAAGGGACAAGCAATTGATAACTCTTCAAAAAGAGCAAAGGTATCTTTTTCTGGAACGTACTCAACAAGCTGAAAACAACGCAAGGACTAGAAAAAGAAGAACGGTAATAAATCAGAGTCGTGAAGAAGGACATAATCGATTATTCAATGACTACTTCTCTGCAAATCCTGTATACACAGATGCTCAATTCCGACGAAGGTTCCGTATGCGAAGCCCTTGGCAATTATGATGATTACTACCAGACAAAGGTCGATGCAGTCCGTAGAGTAGGCCATTCACCATTGCAGAAGTGCACTGTCGCTCTTCGCATATTGGCATACAGAGTGCCTGCTGATAGTGTAGATGACTATGTTTGAATTGGGGGAAAGCACTCCAGTGGAATTCTTAGAGAGGTTTGTAAGAGGAGTGTGCACAATATTTGGGCCTGAGTACATGAGAAGGCCTAACAACGAGGACACCAAACACTTGCTACAAATAGGGGAGAGGCTCGTGGTTTTCTGGGTATGTTAGGTTCTATTGATTGTATGCATTGGGAATGGAAAAATTGTCCAGTGGCGTGGAAAGGTCATTATAGTCAAGGAGACCATGGAAAATTAACAATCATGCTTGAAGCAGTGGCTTCGCAGAACTTGTGGATTTTGCATGCTTTTTTTGGCTCTCCAGGTTCAAACAATGACATCAATGTGTTAAACACATCCAATGTGTTTTACAAAGTATCAGAAGGAGATGCTCTCACAATACAATACTTGGTGAATAGAACCCCATATAATACGGGGTACTGTCTAGAAGATGGTATTTATCCCGAGTGGGCTATATTTGTCAAGACTATCCCAATGCCACAAGGTGAAAAGATAAACTTATTTGCCAAACGACAAGAATCGGTAAGAAAGGACGTGGAACATGCATTTGGAGTGCTTCAATCTCGATTTGTAATTGTACGTGGTCTGTCACGTTCTTGGCACATGAATACAATGAAACAAATAATGTATGCATGTATCATAATGCATAACATGATTGTTGAAGAGGAGCGAGACACATATGCTGGTATCTTCGATTACGATCATGTCAATGATGACAATTCAATAATTGAAGTATCTAATGGTCCCTCCCCCTATTTTTTGTCAACATTCTCACAAAGGTTTGCACATATGCATAAAAAACAACAACATCGCCAACTTCAAGCAAACTTAGTGGAACATATTTGGGAGCATTTCAGACATGAGAACAACGAACTGTTTAGTATTCCTCATCATTTTTAGCTTATTTGTGATAATAATAAATTATTTTTAAAATTTTATTTTTTACATCTTAATAAAAATTATAGCATACATAAATTAATTATTTTTAATATTTAGCATTTTTTTGATCAGTAAGAAAACAAAAAGACAACAAACAACCCAACTAGGGTCTTAATCTAGCAATTCCTATAGCACCTGCAAGCAGAAATGTAGAAATTGCCGAAGGACAATTATGCCACAAGTGAACTCCATGCTCCATTGATGAGCCTTGTTTTGCTAACCAATCTGCACAAGAATTCCCCTCTCGAAGGGAATGTTGAAAAGCTGAGCTGCCAACCATGTTCCTTAAAGGGGCGGATATGATTAATAATTAGCGCCTGCGGGTGGGTGGTAAAAACTCCCTCATTGATGAACTTTAGAGCAGTCGACGAATCAGTCTCGCAAATCAGATTCTGATATCCATTTACTTGAGCAATGTTGAGTCCATGAGAAATGGCTTGCAATTCTGCATTCATGTTGTTTGCGTAGCCACACTCGCCTGAGAAAACAGAAACCAGTTGCCATTGTGATCCCGGAAGATCCCTCCATACCCTGAGCGGCTAGGGTTGCCAAAAGAGCTACTATCAACATTAAGCTTGACAAAGTTTGCCGGAGGTGGTGTCGAAGTGACTAGTCGCGGTTCCTTATGAGAAGAGTGGTTAGGAAAAGCTTTAGTTGTAATGTCCAAGAGACAACGAATTTCGCTAACAACTCGCCAGTTGTCCTATCTAATATCAGAGAAAAATTCTTCATTTCTGGACCTCCATAACATCCAGCAAGTGATGATAAAAAGAATACCAAAATTGCCTATTGCATTGGACTTGAACCAGAGGCGAGGGTCCTCAGAGTTGTAATCTTGAAGGTTGACAAAACCAAAGAGGTGCCAAATAGGATGGGATCGATTACAGTTTACAGTCTCTCAAAGTATGGAGGAGTGTCTCATTCATAGCACCACATCTATGGCAAGATTGATCATGGGTAGTGTGCCGCAAAACTCTAAAGGAATTGGTAGGAAGGCTACCATGCATGATTATCCAAGCGAAATGCTTGACATTCTCTGGGACCTGTAGCTTCCAAATCCACTTCCAGCTTTCTAAGTCAGGAACCTGTTGATCAAATAAGTGTGTGAGCCATAAATAAGCATTTTTGGTAGAATACTCACCTGATGGAGATGAGCTCCATATGATTGAATCTTCAGAATTAGGATTAATAAAGACATTTTGCATCTCAAGTTTAATATCGCCAGGAACATTGGTGTAGGGAAGATTGAGGTTCCAAGAGCCATTAATAACAATGTCCTTAACCCGAATATCTAGGTCGTGAATATCAACATAAGGGATTCTATCACTAATACGACCTTTGTGAAGCCATTTTTTATACCACGGAGAGATGTCACCCTTACCCACTCGAGTAACATACCCAGGTTTAAGGATCTCAGAAGCTTGGAAAATTGAGAATCAGGTATGTATTTAGATGAGAGAAGCCTAACCCACATTCTTGGACGGTAGGAACCTGGATTTATGCACACTGTCTTTCATACCGGAGGGCAGGAATAATTCGTGGTGGACTTCCTTAACCAGCTCTACCTTTCTTCTTGTGCATGAAATGAACAATTTCTTTAGCAATGAGAGTGTTATCAGCAGTGCCACGGTTGGGAAGGAAGCTGCTCTAGTGAGGGCCAATAACATCATCAAGAAATGGTCTCATTCTCCTGACATAGATCTTAGAAACCAATTTTAGGAGGACATTGCAAAGGCTAATCGGCCTAAAATCCTTCATGGTTTTGGGCGCATCAATCTTGGGTATAGGAACAATCAAGGTGTGTGCAATTTCTTGCTCAATGTGGCCATTAGAGAAGGCTTTATTTGTCAAATCGAAAACATCAATTGACACAATGTTCCAATAATTGCGAAAGAAAACTGGTTGAAACCCATATGGCCTCGGGGCTTTATAAGCATCCACATAAAAGAGAGAATCCTTTACCTCAAGCATAGTCACTGGTTGGATGAGGAGGCTACGTATTTCAAGGCTAATTTGAGGAATATTAGCCAAATGTAGGCTATGAGGATCAACATGGTCGCTGGATTGGAAGAATGTTTTGAAAAAATTATGAGCTTCTGTTGGGACTTTTGGTGTGAATTGAAAAACAAGTCCCACAATGCTAAAAGTAGACACTCTTGGAGTGTTTATAAGTGAGGACCTCACACCTTGGGATTGGGCCCCAAGGGGTACCAAGTTTTATAAACGGGAAAGCACACACATTAACTGACCACCACACACGCGCGCGCGCCGCTGCCGCCGTCCGACCGGCCGGCTCGGCTCAACCGGGTCGGGTCGGGCTTGGGTTGTGAGGTGTAATTATTCACTACAAGAAAAATGGGTTTTTTTGGCGGATTTTTCTGCCAAAAAACACCCAATTCCGCCGCAAATACAGGTATTTTCGGCGGATTTTTCCGCCGGTAAACGGCTGGTCGCAACGTATTTCCGTCGGAATTTCCGCGTAATTTCCGGCGGATTTTAAGTAATTCCGGCAGATTTTATGGGGAATTTATGCGACGGATTTCCCATGCATTTTCCTGAAAATTTGGACTTTTTGGCGGATTTTTCCGCCAAAAATATATTTTTTTTTAAAAATCCGCCAAACATATTTTTTTTTAAAAAAATCCGCCGCAAATACATAAAAAAATCCGCCATTTTTTTTTATCAATCCGCCGAAAAGACCCTAAATTCCGCCGAAAAATACTTTTTTTTTTTAAAAATTAAAAACATTTTAAAAAATTTATATAAACGTTTTTTAATATTAAAAAAATTTTTTAAAAAAAATATAAATAGCATATTTAAATTAAAAAACTCAAATAGTGATAACCAAATAAAATGTTTTTTAAAAATAAATAAATTTAAATTAAAAATATAAATAGCATATTTTTTTTTTAAATTAAAAAACTCAAATACCAAATAATAAACATTCATAATCAACCAAATAATAAACATTCATAATCAACCAAATAATAAACATCCATAAATTAAAATCCAACAAATCACTCCGATATCCATAATAATAAACATCCATAATCAAATATAAAGCTACTAAGGTGCGTGCTCATCCGAGTCATCTCTGTGATAATAGTTATGACCTCGTGCTGGTTCATCATCGAACAAAGCAGTCTCTAACGCATTATAATTTAGATCAATATTATTGAAGAGCTGGGGTGATTGCCGCCGGGAGGATCTTTCATTGCTTGGGGTTGATACAACTCATCTTTGAGAGGTGGTGACCGTGCTGGGAAGATACTGGGGTGGATATTCTTTGTCATTTGGGGGGTGGTGGTCTTGGGGGAGGATCTTTGGGAGGATACTGAGGTGGATACTGCTGGGGTGGATACTGCTGAGAATAATGGGGCTGTGGCGGATACTGCTGAGGGTACGGAGGATTCTCAAGCCAAGGCGTCCGGTGTAGGAAGCCATATGTGATGATGATGATGATGATGGCCTCGAAGGATGGTTCATCTGAGCCATCAACTGCTGAATGCGCTCCTCAGTTCTCCTAGCTTGCTCAGCAGCGCGCTCCTCAATGATCCTAGCGTGCTCAAGCGGCGCGCTCACTTATCCTCTCTCCGCTCCTTTACCTCTTCCGGTTATCGTGCATGTTGCTCCGCTTGCTCGTTCAATCTCTCGGTTAAATTGCTTTGGTCAATTGATCTAGCAACTGCGTTGGGGAGCAACATAAGAACGACGAAGATTACTCTGTCCCCGAATATGATCGACTCGGCCAGAATGCTTTCCTTGAAGAACTTGGGTCCCATGCTACGGATCCTCGCAAACGATCACTCTTTTGTGGGCCAACCGCTTATCCCAAATAAAGCGAGCCACTCTAGCCTCCTCCACAGATTGATGACCCATCGCTCTGCATGAGACTCACGCCACTCGGCCATCCCAAAGATCATAAGCATCCTAAAAAAACAACGAGATAAGTAAATAAATATTAATAAAAAAACAATAAAAACAATATAAATATATATATATATATATATATATATATATTGTATTTAAAGATAAATAACTAATAACATAATGTAGTTTTACCTGAATCCTCCTCGCCCTATCGTGGATAAATGTATCATCCTCCTCTCGCATATACAAGTTGCGATGCAACTCAGGCAAACTGACCTCCCGTCCAAGTTCTTCCTCCTAGATACATAATTTTATTATTTAATAACAACTACTTAACACATATATAGTTAATAAATTTAATTAATTGATGAATTAAGTAATAGTTATAAAATTATGTACCATGCACTGGTGATGACTTCCAGCACTAACACATCCACCTGCGTGTAGGCAGTAGCCATTTTCAGAAGCACGGTTCTTCTTAGCTTTCTCTTGTTTATTTTTAAATTCATCCGTCTTCCAATACTCGACCAGTTGTGCATAAGCCTCTGGTCCCATAAAATCAGGTTTTGCCTTTGCTTTCCGTACACCCCGCAGTACTTCAGAGTATCTATCACTGCATCTCTTGTTGAACGCATGCTCAACATCTTTCTGTTGCTCCTGTAACCATGTACATTGTTCCTATTTAAAAAAATTAGAAAAATATTGTTAATACAGACAAATTAAACAATTCAATAAAATAATTAAAAATTAATTATTTCGTAGAACTTACCAAGAAAGAATCAAGCATGGCCCTAAAATAGTCTTTGTTCTTATCTTCTTTATCTTTCTTAACAAAGAAATCAATTTTTCCAACCTTTTGGAAATTCTCACGAATTGAGTTTATGATTGCGGTGGCTGCAGGCTTTGAAGGAAGAAACACAAATTTTTTAAAAAGTCAATATTTTGGACCACGAAAAGTTGTATAAAAGGCAACAAAAATTAATAAATAATTATATACTTACGAATCTCCTTGAGGCACCACGATGACACGACCATCTTCAACATGTGTCCTACCGTAAGTCCTCCCCCAACAATCACCACCGGAAGAGGTGCACAACTACTACTACTCGCACCATCCTGTGTTTGGCTTTGGCAAATATCCGCCAAGAGGAACAACACAATGACGCGTCCCGTGACGCGTTAGCGGCGAGTAATAATCTTCTTCCTCCCACCTGCCGTATCCGCGACAGGTGGAGGAACATCGTGTGTGTCGTCACGATCAGATGAGGATCCAGATGATGACATACATGTATACACACACACACACACACACACACACACACACACACATATATATATATATATATATACATACATTTAAATATTAAAAAAGAAACATGTATATATATTGCATAAACATTCGTACAAATATTCATACAAAATAACCATAAATATCCATACTATTACCAGTTACTAATTAAGTACCAAATAAAACTGAATAACTAGAAAAACTAATTTGAATCCCACTCATTCTAAAAATCATCATCATCAGATGAGCAGGGAATTCTTGATACACCAATATGTTCTTCTGCATCTTCATCAGCATCTTCTTCGTCATCAACTTCATCGCCGGTGTTTGGTTGATCACATAAACGAGTAATGGGTTCCACTTGAATCACTTCATTTACATTAGACATCTCATCCATTTGAAATGGGACATCTTCCAGTGTGTCATTTGTCTCAATCCGGCCTCTTGGTTTTGTCTTAATTGTGACACACCAACCACGCCTATCAGTCCGTGTTGATGGATAAGGGACATAATAGACTTGTCTCGCATTTTGAGCAATGACGAACGGATCATACAGTCAATATCTACTACTCATTTTAATGTCGGCTGTATTTGACTTTGGATTCACCCTTGTTCCTCGAGCGCACGGATCAAACCAATTACAATAAAAAGCACTACCGTCCGACTATAGTCTAGATAGGAGTCGCAACTTCAGATATGTGTTGAATCACACCATAAAAATCCCCTTCACCACCTCCAGTGACACCCTTCATGCAAACTCCACTATTGCTTGTTTCTCTGCCTTGTGTCCATTCATTATTGTGAAATTTGTATCCATTGACAAAGTATGTGTGCCATTCTTTAACACATCTTCGAGGACCGTCTGATAAGTTCCTCAAGTGTTGGTTGGGAGGAGTTGGTGGGAGGGCATAAACACGTTGCCTAAACCACATTGGAAAATGTGCATTAATATAAGCCAAGATTGTTCTTCACTTATTTCCTCAGATGACAAGAATTCCCTAAAAAGAAATAATTAATTGTTACACATTTGTCTACTTTTATTGACTTAATTAAGATCGATATATATAGTTAATGTTGAGGAATACATACTCAATGAATGGTTGCACCTCGATGATGCTTTATCAACACATGAATATGTGCTTTGCTTGAACTCTTCCTCTGTCGTCACCAAAGGAATTGACTCCCTCCCAGATGGACGACCTGGCAAACAAAAGACAGACAAAGCTAATTCATGTCTAGGACATTCAACATCCATTTCATTTTGACTGCTTCTTGGAGCAAATTCAATCTTGAAATAATAAGAACAAAAGTTGGTTGTTTCACGGTGTAAGTATGAAGAACATATCGATCCTTCAACTCTAGCTTTGTTTTTCACCGATCTTTTTGAATCACCCATGAACCTAGATAAAACGATATGTTAATTAATTAATAATGTTATTTTTAAACTTCCTTTTATATTATAATAAATAATCGACCTTTCAAACGGATACATCCATCTCAGATTGGGCGTGTCCGCCAAGTTTAGCTTCGATGCGAGATGCACCCTGTAGATGCTCCATAGAATCAAAGAAACCAAAGTGAAATACTCTCTCCAACTTGCATAAGATAAGTGGGATGTCTTGTTCTATTTTTGTAAGATCATCAACTTTTAGGGTTCACTTGAACACAAATTCTTAAAGTATGTACTTATTTCAATTAGCGGGTTCAAAACGTGTGTTGGCAAATGAACTAAAAGCGATGGGAAGTAAGCACTCCATGAATACATGACAATCATGACTCTTCATCCCATTATCCACATCCGCACATCTAGATAAATTGGAAGAATAACCGTCTGACATTTTCAACTCTTTTATCCACCGATAAACTGCTTTCGCTTCTTCCTTAGATAAAGTATAATTGGCTTTGGGTTTCAATGTCCTAGTACCTTGCTCAACCAACAAGAAATCCTTTCGTCTACAATAATGAGCTATGTCCTTCCTAGCTTTCTCATTGCTTTCGTTTTACCTTTCACGTCCATGACAGTGTTAAATATGTTATCAAAAAATTCTTCTCTGTATGCATTACATCCAGTTGTGTCTCAATGAGATTATCTTTCCAATAGGGAAGTTCCCAAAAGATACTTCTCTTTGTCCAGTTGTGCCATTGCCCATAGCCTTCTGGACAAGAAACAACACCCGCTACGACTTCCACTGGAGGGATGTCTTTAACACTGTCCCAAACTTCCTCTGGTGTCAAACTATGAGGAGGTCCACTTGTTTCAACATGTCCCTTAATGAATGCATATTTCTGCTTTCTAAATGGGTGATCCATAGGTAAGAACCTACGATGCGAGTCAAACCACGAAGTTTTCCCTCCGTATTTAAGAGTGAAAGCCCTTGTGTCAACCATGCAAATCGGACACGCCATCTTACCATGTGTTCCCCATCCAGACAACATTCCATAGGCAGGGAAGTCATTAATCGTCCACATCAAAGCTGCCCTCAATCTGAAATTTTGTTTGCGTCTTTGCATCATAAGTTAAAACACCATGCCACAACCTTTTAGGTCATCAATCAAAGGTTGCAAATATATGTCAATACCAAATTGTTGGATTGCTTGGCCCCTAATAATAGCATTTAAAAACATGTATGGTTTAGACATACACATTTCTGGTGGAAGATTGTATGGGGTAACAATAATTGGCCAACAAGAATACGATGATGCCGATGCTTGAATATAGGGTGTGAAACCATCAGAGCATAAACCAAGCCGAACATTGCGTGGATCATCGGCAAAATCGGATGAACACGATCAAAATGCTTCCAAGCTTCACCATCGACGGGTGACGTAATTCACCGTAATTGTTTCTATTTTCATGGTGCCACGTCATTTTACCCGCGGTCTCCATTGATGTAAACATCCTCTGTAGCCTTGGTATAAGCGGCGAGATAGAACATTGCTTTTAAATGGAACCGGTTTGCCTCTCGCTCATCCTCTCCTGGCGACACGATATAGCGTGGCTCTCCACACAACTTGCATTCCACAAATTTCCATCATTTATGCCAAACTCATTATTATAATAGAGCATGCAACTGACACACAACAATCAATTCTTTTTAGATTTTAAGCCAAGCTTCGATACAGCCTTTTAGCATCATAATAACTCTGCGGCAAAAGTTCTTTAATAGGGTTGCATCCAACATCATTTTGGTCATATATTCCTTCAAATAATGGTTTATTTGTCTCACTCAATTACGTGTAAAACAATTGCGCTTCCTCATTAGGAACTTCTTCAAAGATCATATTCCGGTTCTTCAAAATCCAAATTTACTCCAACGACATGAGATATCATTCCACGATAAACATCTAATGCGGGTTGCATGATTTGGCCAGATCCGGATGTCGAAGCTACTTCTTCAACCTAACATTAGTACTTGAAAGATATACTTCAACCGAACATTAACCGCAGAACAAAGAACCGCAGTACCCCAGTGCTACTTAGCGTTTACTCCATATCCAATAATCTGCCTAAACCCATTATTGTACAAATGCATTCGACTTCATCTTCATTTTTATAAATCGAATTGAACATTTCACGCACGGACATCTAATTCCCCTCTCTCGCGCAAATCCTTCGTCCACGCTTTAGCACAAAAATAAACTCTTCTACTCCTTCGCGCAAACGCCTATTTAAACCGCTTCTTCCAGAAATAATCGATCATACATCCAACTACAAATCCATGTTTTCAAGATCCTAGTACTACGTACCCATAAATAATAAATCAAATTTTATATTTTACAGACATACAAATACACATATACACATACACATACACATACACTAACAATGTAAACATTACATTAATAAATTATAACAAAAATAGAATTTAAAAAATTTAACACATTTTATATATTATGTTATGGTAAACATAAATATTAGTCATTTTAACTAACACTCAATTAACTAACAAAAAATATAACATTTTAACAAATACATAACAATATTTAAAACATAGATTCTATTAATATTAGTCATTTTAACTAACAAGTCTATCAATTTTATTATTAACAATAAATTACATATTATCATAATTATTTAGAGTAAATGAAAATATAAAATAAATTACATATAATAACGGTTTAAATGTAACTATTTAAATGAAAATAAATTACATATCATAATTCTTTGATATATTTAATAAGTTCGAAAATATAATAAAATTTAACAATTTAAACAAAAAAATGATTATATAATGACTTTCGAAAATATAATAAAATTTAACAATTTAAACAAAAAAATGATAATATAATGACTTTCGAAAATATAATAAAATTTAACACTTTAAACAAAAAAATGATAATATAATGATATTTAAAAATATAATAAACTTTAACAAATTAATAAAAATAATAATTATATAATGCATTTTCGAATAATTACTATATTATTGTATTTCGCATTCATCTAAAAACTTTTAACATCAAATAAACTTTGTCTTTTTTAACTACTATATTATTATATTTCGAATTTTTAAATAATATTAATGCAAATTAAATTTAAATCAATATTTTAATATTGTATTTATGTAATATTTTTAAAAAATATTAACATAAATTAAAAAATAAGCACAAAATTATCAAATACATTCATCTTATTTGGTACGAATTTATTTAGTAATATTAACTAATATATTATAATTTTTCATATTTAATTATTGAAGAAGTCTAACTACTAACATCAAATAAGTTTAAGGACAACAAATAATTTCAATAACTAACCTAGAGTGTTGAGAAGACTCGACTTGATGCTAAATCGAATCCTTTTAACAAAGAAACAAATATCACCAAACTCAAACAAATCCTAAACAAACAACACCACAATTAGTAACAAAGTATAAGTTAAAACAAAATATAAGTTAAAACAAAGTCTAAATTAAAACATACCTTCAAAACAAATTTGAGAGAAGTGTTGAGAAAGAGTAAAGATTGAATGTGAGGATTATTAAGAGAGTGAAGTGTTGAGAGAGTGAAGTGTTGAGAGAGTGAAATGTTGAGAGAGTGAAGTGTTGAGAGTGTTGAGAAATCAGATTTATAAAAGGAGAAGGAAGAGAGCCGTTTGAATCGTTGTAGTTTTCGGCGGATTCATTGTAGTTTTCGGCGGAATCGAGGTGCTTTGACCGAGGTCATGTTTCGGCGGATTCTAGGCTGTTTTCGGCGGAATCAACATTGTGTTGACCGAGGAGGCTATTTTCGGCGGATTCTAGGCTATTTTCGGCGGATTTGAGATTGTGTTGACCGAGGAGGCTGTTTAAGGCGGATTCTTAGTCATTTTCGGGGGAATTTTGAATTTCAAATTTCCCCCCTGTTTAGCGTATTGATGTGGATTCTTAGGCTGTTTTCGGCGGATTGATTTTTTTTTTCTGAAACTTTTTTGTTCCCACTTTATAATCCGCCACAAACGTCAAAAATCCCCCACAAATGTCAAAAATCCGCCAAAACTTTTCTGGTGGATTAAATCCCCCACAAATGTCAAAAATCCGCCGGAAAGTTTGTGGGGATTAAAATCCGCCAGAAAGTTTTGCCTTCAATTTTCAGTTTTTCTTGTAGTGATTTTTTGCGAAAATAAATACTTTATTTTATTTTTTGATGCGTCAACTGTCCCGATACGTTGAACCATCCAAATACAGCGAACTAGCTGTTATCTGATAGAGTTGTTGCGAATTCTTATCCGATGGAGCCTTGCTTGCGCTCCAATCCAGTAGAATATAGATGTTGGATCACAACAACTCTTTGCTTGTGCTCCAAACACAACTACGCCTATAAATAGGCTGCTCCTCACTTCAATTTTTACACACCGAAACTTGACGATATTCCAAGTTTCTTCTCTCTTCTCTCTCTAAAATGTATAGAGTGGTCTGCGTACCATATTTTGAGGTGTATTATCTCGAACGAATCTTCACAGTGCAGTGAGTTTTGTATCTGGGTTGTTTTATCCTGGGGACGTCGTGGTTGATAGCCTGCTTGCACCTTAGCGCAGTGCCGCGAACCGTCTTAAAGAGAGCGACCTAGTCCGCGACTCATCCCAGTAATCTCTTTGGTTATTTTCGAAAATCCTTTTTGAACCACGAAACAATAATTTTAAGACGCTTTCAAATTAACCATGACTACCGAAGAAATTACTGGTCCCAATGCTTCTGACTTCAACAAACCCTTTCGGTTTGAAGGATCTCACTTCAAACGTTGGCAACAAAAGATGGAATTTTACTTACATGTGAAAAAGGTTGCCAATGTTCTGACTGATGAGATTCCGGTCTCGGAAGAAGTCGATGATGAGGAGCAACAGGATAAAACTGCTAAAGAGATACTACTATGAAAGGAGCATGACTATCTCTGTAAGAATTATATTCTTAATGGACTCTGTGATGATCTTTATGATTATTACAACACCTGTAGGTCCGCCAGAGAAGTCTGGAATGCTCTGAAAAAGAAATATGACACTGAGGAAGCAGATACTAAAAAATATGTTGTGAGCCGCTACCTCAACTATAAGATGACAGATGATAAATCTGTAGAGACTCAGTCACATGAGATTCAGAAAATAGCTCATGAAATTATCTCTGAAGGCATGGCCCTAGATGAGAAATTTCAGGTAGCTGTTATTATTGATAAGCTTCCTCCTTCTTGGAAGGACTTCAAAAATACTCTGAGGCACAAAACCAAAGAGTTTTCGCATGAAAGTTTGATAACCCGACTCTGAATTGAGGAGGTATCTCGAAATCAGGATCTGAAAGATGAAGTCTTGTTTGTTTCCAACAACAAGAAAAAAGGAGCGGTTCTGAAGCCATCTGGCAAACCTTTCAAGAATCAGAACCGTAGTCAGCCTCAGCTCCAGAGGAGCCGCAACAAGAATGGGAACCCACAAAGGTCCCCAAATCCTAGACTTCAGCCGTCACCTCCACCACCACCTAAGAATGATGCTGTTGTCGTTCCATTCAATTGTTTCAATTGTGGAAAACCAGGTCATATGGCACGAAAGTGTAGGAACATGCCAAATCCTGCACCACAGGCTAACCTGACTGAAAAGCAATTTATTGCTATGATCACTGAAGTAATCAACATGATTGAAGCATCTGAAGACTGGTGGATGGATACTGGGTCCACTCGCCATGTGTTCCATGATCGTGCTATGTTTAAAACATACACGCCGCCAAAATCGAGAAAGTGATCTTTGGTGATGCTCACACCACTATTGTTGCTGGTATTGGAGATGTTGAGCTGAAGTTCACCTCCGGAAAGATATTGATCTTGAAGGACGTGATGCACACTCCTGAGATAAGGAAGAATCTGGTTTCTGGTTTTCTTCTCAATAAGGCAGGGTTCACTCAGACTATTGGGGGGGATTTGTATACCTTAACCAAAAAGGGTACTTTTGTAGGGAAAGGGTACGCCACTGCTGACATGTTCAAATTAAATGTTTCTATCAATAAAATTTCTCCTTCTGCTTATATGTCGTGTGATTTTAATATTTGGCATTCTCGTCTTTGTCATGTTAACAAGCGCGTTATTTCTAATATGAGCAACTTAGAATTAATTCCCAAACTATCGTTAAATGATTTTCATAAATGTGAATTTTGTAGTCAAGCAAAAATTACAAAAACGCCACACAAATCCGTCATTAGAGAATCAAAGCCGTTAGATTTAATACACTCTGATATTTGCGAATTTGACGGAACTTTGACCAGAAATGGTAAACGCTATTTTATCACTTTTATTGACGATTGCTCAGACTACACTTTTGTATATCTTATGAAAAATAAAAGTGAAGCGCTTGATATGTTCAAAGTTTTTGTAAATGAAATTGAAAATCAATTTGGAAAAAAGATAAAGCGTTTTCGTAGTGATAGAGGAACTGAGTATGATTCCCAGTTATTTAATGATTTTTATAAGATGAATGGAATCATACATGAGACGACTGCACCATACTCTCCTGAAATAAATGGTAAAGCAGAAAGAAAAAATAGAACTTTACCGAACTGATTGTTGCTATTATGCTTAATTCCGGCGCTGCAAATCACTGGTGGGGGGAAATTCTATTGACCGTGCGTTATGTACTAAACAGAGTTCCTAAGTCTAGGAATAAAATTTCTCCTTATGAAATTATAAAGAAAAGACAACCAAATGTGTCTTATTTTCGAACTTGGGGATGTCTGGCTTACGTCAAGATCCCAGACCCAAAAAGAGTTAAACTCGCCAGTAGAGCCTGTGAATGTGTATTCATTGGGTATGCAGTAAATAGCAAAGCATACAGGTTTTATGACGTGAATGCAAAAGTGATCATTGAGTCAAATGATGCTGACTTCTATGAAAGTAAATTCCCTTTTAAATCAAGAAATAATGGGGGCACCGGAACTAGTCAAGTCTCTGTGCCTAGGAGCGTTGAAAACAACGTAGAAAGGGAAATAGAACCTCGAAGTGGTAAGAGAGCACGTGTTGCTAAAGAATATGGACCTGATTACACGGTCTATACATTAGAGGAGGATCCAACTAGCCTTCAAGAAGCCCTGTCTTCATTGGATGTTGACTTATGGCAAGAAGCCATAAATGACGAGATGGATTCTCTAGAGTCTAACAAGACATGGCACTTAGTTGACTTGCCTCCTGGTTGTAAACCAATAGGTTGCAAATGGATTTTGAAAAAGAAACTAAAACCTGATGGCACTGTTGATAAATACAAGGCTCGCCTTGTAGCCAAAGGTTTTAGACAAAGAAAATATAGATTTCTTCGACACATTTTCACCTATCACTAGAATCACATCCATAAGGGTACTAATATCGTTGGCTGCCATTTATAATCTAGTAGTACACCAAATGGATGTGAAAACCGCTTTTTTGAATGGTGAACTGGAAGAAGAAATCTATATGGAGCAACCTGAAGGTTTCGTAATTCATGGGCAAGAAAACAAGGTCTGCAAGTTAGATAGGTCTCTGTATGGTCTTAAACATGCTCCTAAGCAGTGGCATGAGAAGTTTGATAATCTGATTATATCGAATGGGTTCAAAGTGAATGAGAGTGACAAATGTATTTATTACAAAACTGTAAATGACATTTGCACTATCATATGTCTCTACGTAGACGACTTACTCATATTTGGATCAAACATTCATGCTGTAAACGAAGTGAAATCAATGTTGTGCAACAACTTTGATATGAAAGACCTCGGAGAAGCAAGTGTAATCCTTGGTATTAAGATTACCAGGTCTGAGAAAGGAATTTCTTTGGATCAGTCTCACTACATTGAGAAGATCCTAAAGAAATATAATTACTATGACTGTAAACCCGCCTGCTCACCATATGATCATAGTGTCAAACTTTTCAAGAACACAGGTGATAGTGTTAGGCAAACAGAATATGCGAGCATCATTGGCAACTTAAGGTATGCCACTGACTGCACTAGACCCGACATTGCCTAAGTCGTGGGATTGCTGTGCAGGTTTACCAGTCGACCTAGTATAGAGCATTGACTTGCTATTGAGAGTGTCATGAGATACCTTAAAAGGACCATGAATCTCGGATTACACTATCAAAGATTTCCCGCTGTACTTAGGGTACAGTGATGCTGATTGGAATACACTGTCAGATGATTCCAAAGCAACCAGTGGCTATATATTTAGTATAGCTGGTGGTGCTGTCTCCTGGAAATCTAAGAAACAAACCATATTGGCTCAGTCCACTATGGAGTCTGAGATGATAGCACTAGCAACCGCTAGTGAAGAAGCTAGTTGGTTAAGATGCCTACTAGGAGAGATTCCCTTATGGGAAAAACCGATGCCAGCTGTGTTGATCCACTGCGATAGTACCGCGGCTATTGCAAAAATAGAGAACCGTTATTATAACGGTAAGAAACGACAGATACGTCGTAAACATAGCACCATTAGAGA
Organism: Oxytropis ochrocephala; assembly: GCA_020916435.1. Taxonomy (NCBI): domain Eukaryota; kingdom Viridiplantae; phylum Streptophyta; class Magnoliopsida; order Fabales; family Fabaceae; genus Oxytropis; species Oxytropis ochrocephala. The sequence continues at coordinate 53,718,006 of CM037088.1, forward strand.
GTTTCTCTCAAAGGGAGCTGTGAGAGTGGATCATGTACGCACTGATGAGAACTTAGTCGATCCTTTGACGAAAGGATTAGCCAGAGAGAAAGTCCAAAATACATCTAAAAGGATGGGACTACTGCCTTTAGAACCATGAGTCACTCACGATGGTAACCCGACCTAAAAGACTGGAGATCCCAAGAATTAGGTTCAATGGGTAATAAAAAGCGCGAAGTGATATGAGATGAACATGCTATTAAAAGTAAAGAAGCATGATTCCTGAATCGATGTAAGGCTGAGACAATAGAAACTCTTAATGAGATCTATACTCTATATAGAGTGGAGTACCTAGCTACAGGAGTACTCTTGATAGACTCACCTTTGTGAATGTGGAAGTGGGGCCGCTTCCTATGGAATTCTGAGCAAAAATTCCTAGAGCGTTCGCTAAACTGGGATAGACGTGCAGGGCCATAAAAGCACGGGCTTTTGAGAATACACCTATTGAAAGGGTTGTGTGTAGTTTTGATGTTCGAGATGTTCAAGACTACGAGTCACTCTTGTTGAATCGAAATCCTAACCGCTACGTAAAGGTTCAAGTCGTAGACACCTTTGCTTAGGCACAATCTTATAGAAGCGTTTGACACTAATTCTGAAACTTCTTTTTAAATTCAAGTGGGGATTGTTAGGACTTTTGGTGTGAATTGAAAAACAAGTCCTACATTGCTAAGAGTAGACACTCTTGGAGTGTTTATAAGTGAAGACCTCACACCTTGGGATTGGGCCCCAAGGGGTACCAAGTTTTATAACCGAGAAAAAGCACACACATTAACTGACCACCACACACGCTGCTACGCCGTCGCTTCGTCCGACCGGACGGCTCGGCTCGGCCGCGAGCCAATGGCGTGAGGTGTAATTATTTTTTACGAAAATAAATACTTTATTTTATTTTTGGTCGCCAACCGTCCCGATCGTTGAACCGCCCGTATCTGAACGAACTAGTCGTTATCTGATAGAGGTGTTGCGAATTCTTATCCGATGGAGCCTTGCTTGCGCTCCAATCCGGTAGAATATAGCTGTTGGATCGCAACAGCTCTTTGCTTGCGCTCCAAGCACAACTACGCCTATAAATAGGTTGTTCCTCACTTCAATTTTTACACACCGAAACTTGACGATATTCCAAGTTTCTTCTCTCTTCTCTCTCTAAAATATTCTTTTATTCTCTACTCCATTAGAGCGGTTTACGAACCGTATAGAGTGGTCTGCGTACCATATTTTGAGGTGTATTATCTCGAACGAATCTTCACCGTGCGCGGTTTAGATCCAATGCTTTTTATCCTGGGGACGTCGTGGTTGATAGCCTGCTTGCACCTTAGAGCAGTGCCGCAAAACGTCTTAAAGAGAGCGATCTAGTCCGCGACTCATCCCAATAATCTCTTCGGCTGTTTTCGAAAATCCTTTTTAAACCACGAAACAACAACTTCTCTCTTAAGCACTTCCTCATCGTCACACCATTCTCCATTAATCATTAAACTAGAGACCTTGTTCCTTCTTCTATGTATGACTGCTTGAGTATGATAAAACTTTGTGTTTTTATTTCCAAATGTATTTCTTCTTCTACGTAGATCTTCAGGTTCAATACTCTAAAATTCTTGAGGAGGAACAAGTGTAGAGGCCACCAATATAGTGAATATCAAGGAAGTTGCAATTCGATAGCATTTCGGCCAGCAACATAGCTCTCTCCAGTCTGAAATTACCTCCATAAACTTCACTTGAAAGCAAGATTTCATTGAAATCCCTCTACATGGTCCAAGGCCCTGTGATCTGGGTACAGATCTGAGAAAGATAGTCCCAAAGCCCGCATCTTAATGAAAAATTAGGAGAAGCATATATGGATGTACAAAACCATGTTGCATTCCTTCTTGTGATATAGAAGGTGTTAGCCCGGTGCATACTATCAACTAAACTAAAGGTAGTATCATGAATGGATGACAAGACCCAAATACCCCCTCAGTGTCCCCTAGGCCCTAGCCTCTTGAATGAAAACAGGATCGATAACCCAAGGAATTCCAAAATCTTTTAACTTTATGAAGTGCGACATGTTTTTCACAAATACAAAATAAAGAAAGTTTGTGTTGTCTCACCAAATCACGGGCATAATGCCTAGTTAAAATATTTAGCATTTAATATAGTTTTACGTATTAAATACACAAATTAATATTTTAATTTAAAGTAATGTTGACTCCAAATATTTTAATCTAAAAAAGTGGGTTGCTTAAATATTGTTTATTTTTCTACCAAAGTAGATGAATTGCTTAAATGTTGCTTAACGCTTATGTGGCATTGTAGTCTCACTTTAAGTGGTTATGCAACCAAAAGTAACTTGCTTATTTTTCTCCTATCGAAGATGCTTTTAAGATCTCATTTTAGAATAGAAGATCTTAAGAGTTGTAGAAGGGATGAGTTCTGCTCAATGCAAGGTAACATTGTAATTTGTAACACCCCCATATCACGTGTTTAGTCTTGTTGGGAGAAGTAAGTAAATGCTTCTTAGAAAGTTCATTATGTAAATTGGTAAGTTTTTTTGACAAACGAGTAAATCAGTAAGTTATTTTTTTTATTTGTCGTGAATTCAGTAAGTTATACAACGAGTGAAACAAAACGATCTATACTTCTTTCAACTCCCTAGCTACTCACATGACACCCATAACTCTTAAATATTCTCAAAATACCCTCACATCAAAAACCCCCTAACGCTATATTTTAATTGGTTCAGAGCACGAACGACCGAACCGGTTCAGAGGTGTGAGGACCGAACCCCACAAAACCTCTTCACGTTGTGATTGTGACGTTATACATAAAAACCCCTTTTATACTCCTCCGCCTCATATTAACCGTCCCTGCTTTGGAATGTTTAACATGTCTCAAATTAATTGTCACTTTAGAATCTCAATACAACATTTATTATTACTTTAATACCCTTACTTTATAATATCAATAACCGTGTCATTGTTTCGATCAATAAAAGTGTAAGGGTATTTTAGTCCTACCACATCTTTTTACCATAAAAGTTAACATAACCAATCATTTTCTTAAAATCCGCACATAACCTTTAATGACAATTAATATGAGACGGAGGGAGTACTTAATTAATCAAAGTTACGTTGATGTTAGTGACATGTTGAAGTGACATAAAGTGGTTTTAAAAGTTAATATAATAATTTGTGTTTTGTTTTGTGTCACAATTTGTTCAACGTATATATGTGAGACACTCAATATAAATTATATTAGAGTAATTTACAACTTTTTCTATGACCTGTGTGAGCTTCGTCTGCGCTGACATAAAGTGTTGAATCACAGAAAATTAACAGAAAAAGAATTGTGAGGTTCGGCCGGCCGTGCTCTAAATTTGTTCGGCAGGCGGTGCTCGGAACCTAATAAAAAACAGTTTTAGAGAGGTTGTCTTTGAAAATAATACACTTGGTGCAGTAAAATCTGAACCAGTTCAGCCAAGCGTGCGCCGAACCGTACTTAATATTTAAACAAAAATAAAAATCAATTTTTCAGTAAGGGCTTTTGGTCTTTTCACACCAAAAAGGGGTGTCTAGTGAGTAGAAGGGGGGTTGTACGAAACATGGGCCAACAAAATGTCATGGTTAAGGATTGGATCGGAGGTAGCAGCCCAATTTTTGCTTGGATCATTCGAGTGTAAGTCCGGAGGCATTTGATAGTGTAGACTTGAAGGAAGGCCCCATGCTTCTTCCAATCCCCTCTCTACTCACTAGACACCCCTTTATTGAGTGAAAAGACCAAAAGCCCATACTGAAAATTGGTTTTTTTTTTTAATTTTTTTTTATTTTTTAAAATATTACGTGCGGTTCGGCGCACGGTTGATCGCAACAAATCGACTCTGGCAGCGCCGAACCAGTCAAAAATTACTCAGACACCCCAAATTTTGTTTTGACCAGGTTCGATCATGCGTGTCCCGATCCTGGTCGATCAAGCGTGCACCGAACTGGATCCACCGTCTAGTTTAGCGCCTAAAATTCAAATTTTTGGAAATTGTGTCCAACGGTGATGATTTTAACGGTGCTGATCGTTTTAAATCAACGGCTCACGTTCGGTTACACCTATTATAAATAGCCTCTCACTCTTTACTGATTTTCACACTTATCATTTTCACTGATTTTTCACTCTTCACTGATTCTCACTCTCACTCTTCGTTGATTTTCACACAACCCATTTGCTAAAATGGAAGATCTAAATGAATGGCAGTTGTGCCCAACTCAGAGATCGTCAGACAAATTTCTAACCGCACTGCATCGCCCTGGAACGGTCGAGAACATGGCCGATGGTGTTTCTTTTAAGTCTCGCGACAACTGCTTCTGTAGGCTGGAAAAAATATATTACATTCAGCCAGTTGAAGGAAAATGTGGAGAGGAAGATTCGCAAAGAGGGAGAGTGGCGCAAAGACATCTCTCGTATACGTTACCGCAAGTGCGTATGTTTAGAAGACGGCACTCGCCGCTATGAAGCTATGGATATCCGGAGCGACAATGATGTTCGCGCAATGATGGAACATCATTGTAACACTCTATTGGGATGTCAGCTCATTGATCTGTTTGTCGAAACGATGCGCACACCGGAAGAGGTGATTTATATTATGGAGAGAACGCTCCCCAAAAATTAGTGAACTCTCTCTCAGTATTTTCGTTTATTTTTTTATGTCGTTTATTTTGATGTATAGTTACGCTCTTTAAATAATAAAATTAGTAGTTTCGTTTATTTTCTTATGTCGTTTTATTTTCATGTATGCACGGGTATTCACAATGGAAAAAAATGAATAAAAATTCACAATGGATAACAAATTAAAATTTCATTCATTAATAATTACGTAGATTACAATGGACATATCTGTCATCAATGACAGCAGACTCCGTGGACATATCAGAGCCGGACTCAGTGTTAGAGTCGTCAGAGCCAGAACTGGAGTCATCAGACTTAGTGTCAGACTCAGGGGCACTCCGCTGCTGATTCCAAATGCGGTAACCAGGGTCCGTTGAGTTTGAGTCAGGATCACTGTGTGACCTCTCAGACTCAGTGGACATCTCAGAATCATCGGGGGCGCCGTAGATTGAGAAGCGCCCCTGACCAAGGTAGACAAGGTTGAGATTAACACTGTCAGTTGCGTCATAGGCATTGCATAACTCAGCGGTCTCAACTTGGATCCTGCCATCGCCATAGTTGTATCCGTAATCCATGCCTCCTACATCCAAGGAAAAAGACACTTCGTCAGGCAGAAAGTCCAGCTCGTCTGGGAGGGTGATAAACCCATTGTGAGAAATGGTCACGAAGAAATTCGTCATATCTGTGAAAGAGGAAAAAATATCAGAATCAGTACGGTTCGGCCCTGCGAGATCCGACCACAACTCAGCATGGTTCGACGCACACCTAACCGATGCAGATCGGATCTCGCTCAACCGAACTGTTCTTAAATAGTGGCAAAATAGACGGATCGGTGCACGCCTGGTCGAACTGGGTCGACCTCTGCACGGCCGAACCGTCGTGAAACAGAGAAAAAAATAAGAAAAATGGAAGAGAGAGAAGGGAAGAGGGACATTACCTTTCACAATGGAGGAGGAGGACGACGGTGGGAGGAGGAGGGCAAACGGAGGAGGAGGAGAGTGTGTGAAAGGGGTTCTAGTGTGAGGAAAGTGGAGGAATGTGAGGGGTGTGTGTGTAATTGGGGGGTTTTTTAACAAAAAAAATAGGATGGTAGGGGCATTTTGGGAATAAATGGACGGTGGGGGGGGGGTTCTAGTGAGTAAGGGGTTGTACGAAGCATGAGCCTGAATGAATGTCAATGTTGAGCTGGTCTTGGACTAGCACAATTGGGTTTATTAAGGCTAACAAAAAAGATAGGTTTTTTTTGGACCCCATCATCATATAATATAGCCCCACCAAAAATTTAAACCCATTTTACCCCTGGGAAAATGAATTACGGAATTACATGTCGTTTGAGGTAATTCCGTTTTGAAAAAAAAAAGGCGTCGGAATTAACATAATTCCGTTTGCACTAATTTTTTCCTACGGATTTATGTCTAACATAGATAATTCTGTTGTTCAAAAATAACAAAATAAAATTATCTATTTTAGAGATAAATTCGATGCCTAAAAAGAGCCAACGAAATTATCTCTAAAATAGATAATTCCGTTTTATTGTTTTTTCTAAATAAATCCGTTTTTTAAAATAGATATATATGTTAAAAAATTATAATAATTATTTTTTTAAAATAAAATAGATATGGATATTGGTGACCCTTTGGTTCTGTTTGGTGTATAGATATTCGTTACAGGTGACAATGTTGTACGCCGGGTAGGTAGTTTAAGCTAAAAAATCAGTTTTCAGTCAACCTACTTCGATTTCTCCGAAACCACAGCGATTAATTCCGAAAAAAATACAGAGTCATGACTCCACAGAAGGGACTTCTTTTCGGGAAAGCGGGACTCAAAATCCCAAATTTAATCGTTTACTTTTTTTTTTAATTTTTCATAATCTCCAAAAAATCTAATTTTTTTTACATAATCTTCTTTTGATTTTATTAGATTTTTAGTGGTGTTTTTATAAATTTTAGATTGACTTTGATAGTTTAGCGAATTTTTAGTAGTGTTTTATTAGATTGATTTTACGGAGTGATTATAAAATATAATTCCGTTTTGTTTAAAGTTTTCGGGGCAAATAAGACTTTTCATGGGAGTTGTGGGAGTATATTGTATGATGGTGGGGGTCAAAAAAACAAAAACCCAAAAAGATATTGGTTAAGAGAGCCTTGTATAACTATCGACTATCCTAGTCTTACTAGAGATGGAGATGGTCACTTTGGTGCAAACTTATCTTTGGAGGAAGTTGCTAAAGTCAGAGAAGTTATGCAAGAAGGTAGTAGTCTTAGGGGTGCAAACAAGGGAGGTACCAACAAAAGGGGAAAGTTTCGTGATGGTGGTGTTTCTACTGTGATAGTTTGAGGCTGAGGAGACGGTCTGACCATGGCACCAACGTCATTATGACATGCATAAGTTGGAATTGTCGAAGTTTTCCCAGGACCTCGACAATTAATGAGTTGCATGAGCTGTGCAAATCTCACCGGCCTGATCTCCTCTTTCTTATGGAGACTAGAGCTTCAGAAGGTAAGTTTGAGAGAGTTAAGAGACGTTTGGGGTTTCCATTCAATTTTTGTGTTTCTACTAGAGGCTATCTTGGCGGTTTAGGTCTTCTTTGGAATTCTCAGATTACTGTTTAGATCTTGAGTTGCTGTCCAAACTTTATTCACTCTACTATCAAAAAGGGGGACTCTGTTGTTCCTTTGATTAACATCGTACTTTATATTTTTTGTCACGAAATTATTATTATTATTATTATTATTATTATTATTATTATTGTCTAATTCGGTTATTGAGGAATTAAACTTCGCTATTTGAAACGCTGAAATTTTTAGAAACCTTAAAGTATACAAAAACACACTGATTAATATCACACTTTATACAGTTTGTAACGAAATTATTATTATTTTTGCCTAATTCGATTATTCAGGATCCAACTTCGCATATTTGAACCGCTCAAATATTTTAAAAATCTTAAATATCCTTCACACCGGTTAGCATCTCAGTTTGCATATTTTGTCACAAAACTAATTTTTTTTTCCTAAATCAGTTATTGAATAACAAACTTTGTGTATATGAACACCAAATTTTTTTCAGATTTTAAAATACACTAAGACACATCCTGAGTAGGTAGCTCAGTTGGCGAGCTAAGGGATACCGAAGGAGTGCACCAACAAGTGCAAGAAGGAGGTCCTGGGTTCAAACCCGGGAAACTAACATTCCCCCCTCCCCTACTAACATTGCTTATAAAAAAAACACTAAGACACACTAAGTAACAATAAAATAAAAGAAAAAAAACAAAAAAAGGCCGTTGAAATATTGGGTGCCGAGCAAAAGAGTTTTATTTTTTTGTAATAAAAAACGAGTGTTTTTTTTTCGGATAAGAAAGATAGTTATATTATATATAAATAATGAAAGAAGCACTAGGAGTACTCCAACCCATTACACAAGTGTCTAAAACAAAAGATGTCAACCATTAATACAATGAAATGTAAATAATAACAAAAGAGTGTTACTTTTGTACATAAAAAAGAAAAATGATGCTAGTTTGGTAATTAAAAGAAAGACTTAATTACACTTTTAGTCTTTCTATTACTAGCAACTCACGATTTTAGTCTCCAAATTTATTCTTTTCACGAATTTGATCCCCCTATTTTTCCAATTTCTAAAATCAATGCCCCTCATTTATTTGGTCAGACATTTTTGCTCGATTGAGAGACCAAATGGACAGCAAGATACACATCGAGAGACTAATTTGACTATTTACCTGGGACTAAATCACATGAAAAAAAATTGGAGACTAAAATTGAGAATTTCTCATAATAGGAGGACCAAAATTGTAATTAAAATTTAAAAAAAAATGCTACAATTAGTTCTTTACACTTCACCCACAAGCACGAGCTGTAGGTATAAGTGAGTCTGACTTTGACTTTCTGGACACAAAATTTTAGGTAATCGTCGTACACACTAGGGGTGGACACCGGTCGGATTTGGGTGGTTTCGTGCCCAAAACCACCGATCCGACGCAACCCGCGGTTGGGATATGCAAGCCCAAATCCGACCATATGTTCTTTCGGTTTGTGCGCACTACAAGAAAATCGCTGATTTGCCACGGACATTTCCGTGGCAAATGTACAAATTTCCGTGGCAAAACAACATTTGCCACGGATTTGCCACGGACAAAAATTGGTGGCAAAAACGCTCGTCGCAAATCGTTTGCCACGGAATTTCCGTGGCAAATGTTTCCGTCGCAAATTCGTCACTAATCCGTCGCAAATATCCGTGGCAAAGTCGTCGCAAATTGCATCGCAAATCCGTGGCAAATCCGTCGCAAAAATAAAAAAAAAAATTAAATCTTCAAACATCTAGCTACCCAATGCTAAAGATCTGTTAAAAAAACAAACCTCTTGGATTATACAAGTAGTCAAAAAATTACAAGGTTCATTCATTCAAATAAGGGAGTAATGACCTTTGTATGCTCAAATAGCTATTTCATAAATAGATGGTTTACATCAAGCTGTTATTGCACATAAAGTGGTTCAATCAATTCAAATCAAGATGAATGATCAAGAGGTTTCAAAGTCTCATGGACAAATTGAAAAGTCAAGGTCTCCCAATCCCAAGCTTCGGCTTTCTTGAATGCCTACAAGCAGAGCATTATATGACATAGTCATTAGACATAAAAAGTAGCAGATAAAAGAAAGAAAAAATAGGTTTATCATTTGTTTTTGCTTCTTTATAAAGAAACAAGTGAAGCATGTTGATCATCATTGGCATTACTTCATGGAAAATTATTTATGCAAACTGATGGACCTATTGCCCGCCTATTAAAATTTGTTTAGGAAAATTATTTTTGCTTTGCTTTATAAAGAAACAAGTGAAGCACATAAAGCAATCAAGCAAAGATGAAGCAAAGATGACTAAAAAGAGGATTAGAAAGTTGTAATTATTTCGATGTTTTTTATGCCCGAATCCTTTCTGACATGACTAAAAAGAGGATCAAAAATTTCAAAGAACAACAAAAAGGAAATAAACCAATATTCAACTTATCGTAGAGTTTTAGTTAAATGAAAGGCCGCTTAATCATTTGACATCCCCTAAAAACTCTTAATATGCATACATGATACAACTATGCAAATAACCTAATTTGAGATTACAAAAGAACTCGGACAACTTTCTATTTTTTTCTCATTTTCTAACTTATGCAATCCACAAAATTTATGCCATCTAATAAGGTACTTAGGTATGTCTGCCATATAGATCACTACAAAGTGGCAACCACAGGATTCTGACACACTCAATTTGTAAAATATTCTCCATACAACTTCGTTTGAGGTATACTAGGTAAAATATAGGAGGAAATTCCTAATTGAGTAAAGAACTTACAAAATGACGTAGAAGTCCAAGGGAGACCCCTTTTTGGCTTTATCTTCCATGGAAAGCAAGCGTTGTCGAGCTTGCCTTGATTCTTTCCAATCACTTGATCCGTTGGGTGAGTCGGACTGTTTGGCCTTTGCAGTGGACTGAGTTTCAAGAATAGAAATAAGTCTCTTGAGATCACAAGCTGCTTGTTCATAATCTCGAACCATCTCATCTAAAGTGGCTCTTCTTGAAATTGCCTACAAAATGAGAGCATGAAACATGAATGCTAAGGAAATAATCACTCTCAGGGAGCTAGTTTAACAAGCAAAAAAATCCAAAGTAAGCTTATAGGTTTGGCAACTAAAGGAAGAAATCTTTTAAAGAACAGTAATTCAGAAATTTCCAGACAGCCACCATTTGCCACATTGCTTATATCAACAAATTTTGTAATAAAACAAGAGATTGAATCAGATCAGGTCACATATTCACATGTATGGCATAGATATACACTGAAATGATCTCCTAGATCCATTGGGCTCAAACTCAACAAGCTACCTCTAAACTAATCTCATACACTGCCTCATAAATCTCAGTAGTAATTTCAAAATAATCCCTCTCCTCTCATATACCCCAAAAAACCCTGAACTGAAATTAATAATCACCTCATAGCCCATGTTATCTATATCCATCCTCATTTCTCTGTGCCGATCAAGCATATTCCTAGAACCATACAGTGAAGCGTGCTCAACAATACTTAAACCCCCGAAAACCCAAAAGAAATAAAACAAATAAATTTGAGTCAATAGAAGTAAAGTAGGAATGAAGTCGAAAAGAACAACTTTGCGACTCTTAATCAATACTCGATCAAGGACTGCATAAAAGATTACATTGGAAGGAATGTGCTTTAATGTTGCAAATAAACCAAGCATCCCAAGTTCGAGTTTACTATATGGTGCACAAGCTAACACAACAGAAAGGTGTGTTCCAACTTTAAAAATTACAGATAAATCATTTAGCTATACTTGACAAAACAAAAATAGAGTTCCTTGATATAATGACAGTACCTCTCGAGGAAAATCTATCATGGAGACCAAACCTCGTGACCCAATGATCGATATCTATCACTAGAAATTCTTGACCTCCCATGTCTATCACCGCTCCGCCACCAATGGTGGTCGCGACCTTGGATGTCCGGAAGGGTAACTTTCAACCACCATGGGCAATCCATCATCCGAAGGTGTCGTCGATGCCCAAGCGAAAAACTTGAAGAAGCCCTAAAAGTTGGAGTTTATCTCTCGAGAATAGTTGCTTCAATTCCCTAGCGATGCGGGCGATTCAAAACTACGAGTAGTTGTAGGATGTCGGCTTGTACCATATTCTTGATGGAAACCCCCAACATCTACTGGATGCATTACTAGAAGTAGCACCACTTCCAACAAGGAAGTGACTTGTCTCAAGACCAAAAGCACCATGATCTCAGATTTTAACAAAATTTTTTAGATATGAAGGCAATGAGAATGAATGTTTATGCTTCGATTCAAAAGATTTATTAACTACAAACTAACCTGATAATAACACTCTTCCATTAGCAGGAGATATGTTCATTTGGTTCCAATCCCTTGTCAAAGAGGTAGAAATCAGACCTGAATGATCCACCAGGCTAGAATGATCAACTGGTGGGACAGTAGGGTACGAGTTGTGTGAATGGTTACTTGATAAATGAGTCCTAGACGGGTTGGATCCAAATTAAGCGCAGGACGGCTCCTCACATTCCTTACAGAACTCTCACCCTTCATTGATAGGCCAGCCCCTCTAAATGAGGGTGTCATAGCAACATAATCCCAGGGCGTATATTGAGTTGGTCCTGAAGAGTTGGTCCTACCTGCAATGGAGTTGGTCCTGAAGAGTTGGTCCTACCTGCAATGGAATGGAGGTTCATCCAATATAAGTAATATGGTTTGATGCAAGCAATGCAGTTATTTGCAACAACAAAAAACAGCCAATGAAACAAAATACAAGTGGAAATGAAGCATATAGATTTAACATTACCATTGTTCACATGTTGATCGAGATGCATTTGATTCCACTCGTCACCTCACCCTCGTAACATCGGAGATGCATTATATAAATGTCTATGCCCCATAATCGCCACTTGCAATCCCCAAGAGTCAAAATCGAGAGTGTAATTGACTTCTGTGTCCGAAAATAACCTAAAACTCGCAAGGCAAAAAGAGCATCCGATGAAATTCACTTTAAAAACAATCAATAGAAAACAATCAAGCAAAGCTACTCACAAACCACAAAAACATTTATGAGACACCAAAGCTACACCACGAATGCAAAATTTTATGAAATAACAACAAACAAATGATTAAGAAATTATTCAAGAGATGAATTAAACTAAACCTAAATCAATCAAAATCAAGAAAGGGGGAAATCATTCAAAAACTAAAATCAAGCCAGATTAGGGTTCAAACACAAGAAATTCGATGTAAGCCGATTATGGTTCAACCTTCACATATAAAAGAGCAAGACATAGATTTATTGAGATTCTCACGAGAATCTGTGAAGAAGAAGCTATACCTCCAAAACGAGCGAGAGTGATGAAGTGAGATCGAGTGACGGTGAGGAGTCGATCTCGTTGAGTAGCGAGTGATGAGCGAGAGTGAGTGAAGACGCGAGAGCGAGAGGGAGATGGAGATGAGCGAAAGAAAGAGCCGAGAGCGAGAGCGAGAAGGAGAGTGAGGTTAGGGGTTTCGTCGAAGTTGAGGAGAGTGATGGAGCAGGAGCACGACGGTGGGGAGTGTGGGTGGAGGTGAGGTGGTGGTGATTGAGAGTGAGGAGGGGAGAGGGTGAGGAGAGAGAGCGAGAGGGAGGAGGAGGAGAGAGAGAGGGGTGAGGAGTTTCGATTTTAGGATGAGCGAGAGGGTGAGGAGTTTCGATTTTACGATGGGGATCGGGCTAATTTTAATTTGATTAATGGGTTGCAATGGACTTGCCACGGCATATCCGTGGTGGCAAACTTCAATCGCTTTCACATGTCCGTGGCAAACCCGTGGCAAACACCAGTGGAAATTTCGCGCCTTATTTTTTACGCATGCCGTCGCAAATCCGTGGCAAATTACTGACGGAATAAGCTCCGTGGCAATTGTTGGTGGCTAAAACAAGTTTTTCTTGTAGTGGCGGTTTGGCCAGTGGTTTATGACGGGTTAAGGTAGAGAAAAGAGAGTTTTTCAAAAAAATTCATGGCTTCTCTGAAAGTTTTTCCAAGGTTGAAGAAAGAGAGGTTGAAGAAAGAGAAATTAATTGTCTTAAACAAAATCAAAAATACTAGTAGATGTGACTGTTGGAGAGAGTAAAAGAATTTAGATAAAGAATTAGTAAAAGCCTTCAAACTGTACCGACGTGAGAAAATGAATGCAAAGAGAAAAAATTAAATAAAAATGTGATTTGACTGGAGAGAGAAACAGAAACGGTCTTTGGGTTGGGTAGTGAGAAAATTAACTTTATTGGTTGAAAACGTGTATTAGCTGTAAAAGCAGATAGTGTAGGGTGAAAAGTGTGTATCAGCTCGTCTCAAAAAGTATTACGTGATGCTTTGGTCGGGTTTGGTACCGATGGGTGTGGGTTCTGTCGCACTCGATTCCGATCATATATATCCAAAGGTAACCGTTTTTGACCATTCGGATAACCAACACCCGACTGTCTTGTCCGAAATAGTAAATAGTAACTCGGATTTGACCGGTTTCGGTCGGGTAGTTGGATCCTGTCCACCCCTAGTACACACGATTGATGGTAGTATAGCTTTGACCCACCTATACTATGGATTTCTGACTGGCAGATTTTGTCCATTAGAAATTCAAATTTCTTAATAAGTGATACCAAAATATCCATTCTAATTTTCCACACTTAACACAGATAAGGAAATTAAAATATTTGAATGTTTGTTCTTAATGGGCGATGCCACGAGCTTTGGATATGAAGGTCAAATAAAGTTGAGCAGTCCAGTGAACCCGATCGAAAGCATGCATCTCTCTATATAATAAGCCTTCCAAATTCTCTCTTCCACATTACAACATTTCAACAATGGCCACCAAGCCTCCTTCTAATGCCTCTTTCCTCCTTCTATTGCTTCTCTTACATTTCAATTTGGGTACATTATCATTTATCATCTTTTCCTAACTCTGTTAATATTGTGTGACATATAATAATATTTGTATATATCTTCATAAAAATTAATTCAAGTGTGTCATATTCATGATATGTATAGGGAAAAGCCAACTTAAGGTGAACTACTACTCGAAGAGCTGTCCAAAAGCAGAAGAGATAATCAAGGAACAAGTGACTCAAACTCAACTATACAACAAACATGGAAACACGGCGGTTTCATGGGTTAGAAATCTCTTCCATGATTGCATAGTCAATTCATGCGACGCATCCCTAATATTAGAGACTGTGGCGCGCGGTGTATTGTCGGAGCAGACATCCGAGAGAAATTTCGAATGAGAAACTTTAAGTACGTGAATACCATCAAAGACGCTGTCGAGAAAGCATGTCCCTTGACAGTCTCTTGTGCTGACATTGTTGCTCTTTCTGCTAGAGATGGCATTATCATGGTAACGTTTCTCGCTACTAAAGAAAAACTAAATTTTAGTGTTACAAAATTTAATGACCCTTGAAATCATGTCCCTTGACAGTCTCGCTACAAAATTTAATGACCCTCGAGAAAGCATGTCCCTTGACAGTCTCCTTGAAATTTGTCACTAATTTTGGTGTTACAAAATTTAATGACGAAATTATATTATTGACAAATTAATTGTTGTATTGTGTAGTTGGGAGGTCCAAACATTGAAATGAAGACTGGGCGTAGGGATAGCAATGAAAGCCACACAAAGATGGTGGAAGATTTCATTCCAAACCATAATGACTCCATATCCTTAGTGCTCTCTCGTTTTGAACGCATTGGCATTGATGTTGAAGCAACAGTTGCTCTGTTAGGTATATAATTCATAATTAATTATCTTTGCCATGTTACACATCAACTGATCATGAAACTGAAAGCCCCTTTCCATCCCTTCCAGTTCAACCATTAACATTCATATTTAGACTTATGCCTGTGTATTATATTTTTAGTTTTATACATTATCCAGTTTGAAACAGAAAAATTTTATGTACGTATAGGGCCGTCCCAAACAATACGAGACCCTGTGTAAATAATAAAAGTGGGGCCCTAATTATATTTTTACCAAATAAAATTCAAACTTGAGTATTTAAATTGTAAATAACATTTTTTCGATAATTGAGAATAATAATATTAGTCATCATTTAGCTCAGCATCATTGACATGCGCTCCCCCGTCTTATATGAAGGGTTTGAGAGGATGTAACCACGTACTACAGCTAAATGAACCAAATACACCAAGATAATTACAATGAAAAAAAATGGGGGGCAAAGAATGGAAGGGTAATTAATGCGGGCTGGGGTAATTACTTTGGGGGCCTATAAATTTTTTTTTGGTCCGGGGCCCTGTGCTATTGCACAGGGCACACTTGTAAAGGGTCGGCCCTGCGTACGTACATATGTTCTATTATCCAACTCGTGATAATCTTCTTCGGAGGAACATTATTTCTGATTTGGCAGCCGCCATTTGTGTTCATTGTGGTGGGCCTATGGAGTCGGCATCAAACTTATTCCTTAGGTGTGCTTTCGCCAAAAGGGTGTGGTACTTAGTGTTCAGATTGTTGGGTTAATTTGGTATTGGTGTACCTGTTTGGTCTTCTGACTTTATTCTCGGTATATATATATATATATATATATATATATATATATATATAGGGTTCGTGTTGATTGAATACACACACAATTTACTCATATATAATATATATTGTTTTTCAAAATTGAAAATTGTGTTGATGAGTCTAATCTGGTAATTAATCAGGAGCACACTCAGTTGGAAGAGTTCACTGCAAGAATCTGGTGCAGAGGCTATACCTAAAGTGGACAAAACGCTGGACCCAACACATGCTGCCTACTTGAAACTTAGGTGTCCAACACCCAATCCAGATCCAAACGGTGTCGTATATTCAAGGAACGACAGGAGTACGCCAATGATCATTGACAACAATTACTACAAGAACATCTTACAACACAAGGGACTTCTCACTGTCGATAGCGAACTCGCTACTCACCCAAGAACCGCACCTTATGTTCAAAAGATGGCTCATGTTAATGGATATTTCAATGAGCAATTCTCAAGGGCCATTCTCTTATTATCAGAGAACAATCCTCTTACTGGAAATCAAGGTGAAATCAGAAAGGATTGCCGCTTTGTCAATGCCAATTAATTAGTGATCTTAATTGGTTTTATTATTTGTCTCTTTGTTGTATTTTGCATACAATAAACCAAGCTTGCTGCTGGTGCTTGTTTATAACGTGTTGAAGAATCATAGTGTATGTTAAAATCTTAAAGTTTATGAGTTTTTGTTCCTAGGTTGTTGTCAATCTTTGTGAGCTCCTCCTTATCAATCTATAATTGTCTTTTTTATATATAACTAGTGAAATACTCCGCAGCATACGCAGTGTCATCGTGTTCTTTTTGTGCGGATAGGCTTCGATAGAATTTAATTAAATTTCGATCATTACTTCAAGTGAAATCAATACAAATTTAATTAGTTTGAATATTATCTCGTCGTGTTTTTATATGAATAAACTCAGATAGAATTTAAGGGCATAAGTAAACTAATCCGCATGTAGACACATTTGCTATAGCAAAACAAAACACTCAAAATGCCTTAAAAACATGTAATAACCCAACCCAAAGGAGGAAACAAAAATGTCAAAAGATTCCAAAACTAATAAGACACACAACAGTTCTAATACAAAGAAAATGCTGCAAACATTCATCTAGTTCAAAGTAGCAGCTTCAAAGATAATTACATCTATATGTAAAAATTCTAAATTACCATATGTTAATACAAAGCCTTCCAAATACTCCTGCATTACATACTTCAGAGACTATTTCAACTAAGCCTTCGAAACCCCAATCTCTTCTTTAGGCACTATGACTTAGATTTTGTCACCTATATAAGCAATGTTGTCAAGACATTGGTAATACTCATAAGATGAAATCTCCAGAAAGCAATCTAATATGGTATGAGTATGACAGTGTTTTAGTCTAAGTATCAAATTGTATACTGATAATCTACTATTCAGTACTTTCATTTGACAAAATAAATATTGCTAAGACTCAGTTGACAAAATAAATATTGCTAAGATTAAACATAAAAAGAAATAATATAATCATGAAATGAAAAATAAATAGATTGAAGCAATCCGTAAAAATAGAAGGAGCATTTTAATAATCCAAATCCAACATAACAACTAAAAAGTCTTAAATAACATGTTGACAAAACTTGAAATTAAAGATAAACATGTCATGTAAACTTGTTAATGTGAGAGAGAATTTGTAAAAAAAAAAAAAAGGTCACAAAGAAAAAACAACAGTCCAAAAATCCCAACCATTATCCCTTTTCTTTTTTGACAAAAACTACATGAAAGGAGAAGAAGAAACGAAAGAAACCAATTGGTATATAACCTGACCCATTTGTATAAAGCTAGAAAGTAACTATAACAGTTGGTGAACTTGGTTTCCCCAATCTGTTGTTGACTTTGCAGTCCAAAGTTTTATCTGTTGGTTAATGACTGCTATTGCTATTTTGGTGAAAAAAAGAGTCTACACGCATAATAGTAGTTGTGACACTGACATTGGATTGTGACATGGGAAAGCAATTTCTTATTGCTTGTATTTTGTTTCCTTAATCAAATGTTAAAGTTGTCCTAGTTCATATTATAAAATTTTGCCTTAAAACCTAATGACCAACTTACACCCATTGGAAAGGAATCGATCACTCTCTAGTAGCTATATATAAATCGAATCTTGATGAGGAACAACAAATCCCAAATGTCAGTGTACTATATTATTAATATAGGGTTCATATTTTTTTTGATAACATTTTTTTATGATAACAATATAGTGTCTATATGTGTGCACTTAAAGAATATATAAATATTTTATCAAAATAAAATAAAGTTATATAAATATAATATCTGTTGCTTTTTCTTTAATGCTTTTGAGTGTCTATCTTTATTTCTTTTTCTTTCAAAACAATAAAGCTTGATTTTAAAGTCATAATAATTTAATAAAAAGGAAAAATATGATAATCATTTAAGAGAACATATAAATGGAAGAAGAAGAAACTCGCCCAAAGAAAAGTGAAACGGTGATAGCTTTGTCGGGGATGGTGATGCAATAGCTCCGACGAACTCTCCCTTGGTGAAACGATGCTAGCTCCCGTGAAACCTCCTACCAACTCTCCCTTCCACAATATTTAGCAAAAACAGTAAAGTGGATTAGAAAGAAAAAAAAATCATGGGAAAAGGAAAGCACAATAATATGATTTTGAAGAAGGAAGAAGAGGATAGAACAAATAAAAGGTGGACAAAATGTTTGTTTTGAAGAAGAAAAAAAAACAACGATGGAAAGAGAAGAAGAGAGAGAGTGAGAAAATTCAAAATATTTTGAAATGAAAAGTGAGAAGAGATGGAAGAGTGGAATGGCAGTAAGATAGATTTGAGTAAAAAAAATTGGACATAAGAGGGTAAAACGTGGATGATGTAGTAAGGGTAATTTGGTATTTTTGTAGGTAGTTAAATAGCATCAATTTATAGTAGATAATTTTAGATATATAGCTTGGTAGTTATAGTTAGTTTGTTAGGTAATCCGGTTAGAGTTAGTTTTCTAGT
The DNA here is from genome assembly GCA_020916435.1 of Oxytropis ochrocephala. Classification (NCBI taxonomy): domain Eukaryota; kingdom Viridiplantae; phylum Streptophyta; class Magnoliopsida; order Fabales; family Fabaceae; genus Oxytropis; species Oxytropis ochrocephala. The sequence goes on from CM037088.1 coordinate 53,736,807, forward strand.
TACTAGTTGATTACATATTCTCATTATAATCAATCACCTTTTGTATCAATTTTACTTTGAAGAATATGGTATCAGAGCAAACATAGTATCCTCCATGAAGATTTCTTCTGTTTACTTTGAAGAATATGGATCACCTTTTGTTTCAATTTTCATTTTACTTTCATTCTTTCTTCTTCTCGGTGTCTTTCTAATTTTTTCCCTATGTTCTTGTCTAAAATGTGATTATTTGCATTTGTGATTCCTCATTTGCGACTTCTGTATCTTGATATCGCAATTTTCCTTGATTGCTCTTTTGTGTTTAGCAATTTACGAGTTTCATGATTCTCCATTGCGTTTGCATTTCGATTTCGCATGCATTTTGCTTTCCTCTCTGTGAATCGTTCTTGATTCCGATTTCATCTCAATTTCGTTCTTCAATTATTGTTCGAAACTCTTCCTATTTCTATTGCGGTCTTTGGTTTCGCCCTTCAATTCATATTCAAAATCTCTTCAATTTTTGACTGTTTTCTCTTTCCTCTCTCGCTTATTTGAGAGTATGTCTATTTGTGCAACTTTCCTTCTCCAATTCGATTCTTGAAGTCTCTAAATTTCTTTCAACTCGTTTTGCGATTCTTGCAGTTCAGTTTAGCGATCCCACATTATATTCGTGAATCTCATTTCTGCTCCTGAGGGAATTCATTGCATGTGTAAAAGGTTCCCATCATTGAAAATTGTGACCTCTGAGATTGATGTTGCATTAAACGAAGAGTTTCGTGTTATCCCGGGATTGGGTGAATTTGGTGAACGCTACTTTGACACGGAGCAGATGTTAGAGTGCATGGAGGAGCTCATCAGTGGCCAGAGAGTGAAAATCCCCATTTATGACTTCAAGAAGCACCAACGCTCTCGTGATAGTTTTCGTCAGGTCAATGTGTTATGAGCAACAATGAAGAATTGGGCCAAAGTGCTAATGATGAAGAGGAGCCCAATTTAATTCCCAAGCCCAGAGGTCGCTCCAAGAGGAATACTGCCAAGCCCAAATGGCAGAATTCTTACATCATGAATTAGTCATTTTGTGTTGATCTTGCCTAGGTTTTTTTAGGGTATTGCTTTTCCCACACCCCCACCTACTCTAAACACACCCCATAAGGGTGTGAAAAGACCAAAAGACCTATTTTTTTGAGAAATTTTCACTGCTCAACACGGGGCTTGAATGAGTTCGAACGAGTTCGTTAGTGTGTTAAATATGGACGACACCCTCGGCGCGTTTTTCACACTGCTCGAATAGGGTCATACGAACGAGTTCGATGGTGGTCATGCGAACATGGTCGAATTATGTCGTTCGAACAAGTGTTGCGAAATTAACTGCGCAAGAAGACGATCATTGGGCGCCTCGATTCCACCGGCGCTTTTAATCAACGGTTTACAATCGACCAAATGTGTCGAGATAAAGGAGTGGATGTAAATCACTTTGGAAAATGTGCCCGAACGGATAGAATTTAAACGGCTCGATCTCGTGATCTAAAAATGAAATCAACGGTGACATTTCACCACGCCTATTATAAAAGGGGGTTCACATCCTCGGACCTTCTTCACCAAACCCTAATCGCTTTCTTCACCAAAACCTTCTCTCCTTCTTCCCAACCCACCGCTTCTTCACCAAAACCTTCTCTCCTTCTGAACCCAAATTTGAAATGGAATGGCAATTGTGCTCAACCCAAGACTCAACGACAAATTCCTAACAAATTTCTTCACCACAATGGGATGTCTACCACCGACGAACATGGTGTCTTGTGTTTCGTTGTCCCCAACCATGTCTTCGCAGAATGAGTAAGGACATCACCTTCGCCCAATCAAGGAAAAGGTGAGAGGAAGATTCGTCCGCAGGAGCGTGGCGTAAAGACGTGGAGCGTATACGTTTCAAAAAGTTCAATTGTAGAGATGATGGTACTGTCCAGTATTCAGTCATGGAGATCCGAAATGACGACGACGTCCGCGCAATGATGGAACATCTAGCTAACGTTCCGATGGGGCGACAGATCTTAGAGTTGTACGTGGACACAATACGAACTGCAGAAGAGGTCATGCATCTTCTTCAACCACCACCACCCGCACCACAACAACCCATACTTACACACCCCTGTAAAGTTGAGTATGAGATGACTTACAACCGCTGGAACGACCATTCTGGTCTGTTGATTCATAGTCATGGATCCAAAACTAAAAATTTCATGCTTAAGAACAACATCACATTCGCGAATTGAAAGAAAAAGTAATAAAAATGTGAAACTAGATGGTGTTCAAAGAAAAATAAAAATCGAATGTCACTCCCCTACGCCGCAAATTGGAACCCACGTGTCGTATTCGTAAGTGCCTTGCTGCGTCTCAAGAATGACGAAGACGTTCATCAAATGTTTGAGAAACATGAAGAATTCCAAGGTGTCATTGAACCTTATCTCGAATTGTTCGTCGAAACAGAAGAATCTCTCGAAGAACTCTGCCGTAGTATTAGAGGTAGTAGTAGTAGTTCTAAGTAGAAGTAAGTTGTATTATGTTTTCCTGTTGATGTATTTCGTATTTGGTTTTCATGTATTTCGTATTTGGTTTTCATGTATTTCGTATTTAGTTTTCATGTATTTCGTATTTTGTAATGACAATTAAATTTGCGCAAAAGTAAAGGGAATTTCAAATTAAAAAACCAAATGAAACAAAGTTGTTAAATTATACAAAAAAAGTAAACAAATATCCTCCTAAGACATATCCTACTGGGTGTTGCGCCCCCTCCTCCTCTCATACACATTCCCAAACCTCCTCCTAAACCCACGGAAGGGGTTGGCAACCTCTTGATCTTATTTGAAACATGGTAATCGACTGCTCGGGACATGATCATCGATGGCCCGATCAATGTCATCAACCAAATCAATCACTCACGTAGCATCTCACAACCAAATAACATAACATTATTATTAAAATAAATAGAATATTAAGAAACATTATCAATGCAATTAACATAAAAGACGCGTACCACAATCGACATCGGGCTCATCTCCAAGTCGATAATGCTCGGGGAAGAGAAAGGGATGTGAGACCCTAGAGTACCATGGAAAGTAGCCGAAGACCGTGTTTGACGAGTCCGGACACGAGGGGAGGCCCCGCGCCACCAAGTAGTCCTCGAAGTGTGTCCACATCTCGTCACACTCGGATAGGGTACAAACGGCCCTATGAGGAGGTGCAGGATCCTCCGGAATGTCTTTGCATCTGCCCCAAACCGTCTCGAGCACTCGATCCGGAAAATAGCGCATCATGCAGCCACCCACTCCGAATGAACCCTCTCGAACACGGGATGGCTCCTCAAAGGTCTCACCCGCCTATGTCTTTGTGTAGGGGTCCTGTGTCACCTCCTCACGGTGTGGCCAAGGGCATAATCGATGGTGCAGGACTTGATGGCCCCAGGGCCATCATCGCACAACCATTTCTTCGCCTGTGGGCTACTCATCATACTGCGGGTGCTCCACCCAAGAGGAAAAGTTTGCACTGGAAGGAAGTGCTCAAAGATCCAAGCTGTAATGAACATATAATTGGTTGATTATTAATCTAAAAGTAACACTAAAGCAAACTTAAAAGTAAAGAATATGTTTCATACACAAAGTAAAGGAAGATGACCAAAAATCTTCTTGGTCTTCTTCCTTGTAGCATCCTTCACCGATCATAGAGATGGGCGGGGCCATGGCCCCAAAGAATAGTCTCCAATCGCTTCTCCAAATCCATCAAGATACCAAGGTAGCCAAGCTTAACCTTGTTGCACGACTTGTCGGCAAACAAGGTGCAACCCAAAAGATACAAACATGTAGGCCCTAGCGAAGATGGTCCCACCGCCTCGGGCTATGGTGGGTGGTAGACCCTATCCTCACCCATACAAGCCCATGAGATGTACCCACGGCCAAGTCCGGCAACAGCATCCTCCGTGTGGCACCTGAAAGTCAACCAAAGAAATGCTTCCCCGCCATGAAGTCCGATCGGCATGTCATAGAACCGGCGATGAATGGGGATGTCGCGGCACGGTGGGATACATCATCAAGGGTGATGCTCATCTCACCCACGGAAAGGTGGAATGATGATGTATCCGGCCGCCAACGCCTATGAATGCGTTCAAGCACCGCTTGTGGAGAATGGGAAGCCAAGCCCAACCAAGGGAACCAACCACGAAGGCGCCGAGTGTCCCTAATCGCACATGAAACACTTTGTAAAGAACAGTCCATGTGGGATTGTTTGTAAATCCGGCCGAACCTGCATTTAGAAATGACACAATAAGCCAAAAACATTCTACAACATATTAAACAAATTTACAACAGTCAACTATAAAATAATAAGTTACCTGGCCAGAATAAAAATCAGTGAGGATATGTGCCCCGTATGTGGGCAAGACAGAACCATCTTCTGGTCCACCAGAAATGGGAATGTCGCCTCACAAAGCAGCAACCTCCCGAGGCTCAAGAACCTCCTCCTCACGAGGCTCGGCAGCCTCCTCCTCGTGATGCCCGGAAGATGAAGGCCTAGCAGGCGGATGAAGGCCTAGCGGCGGATGAAGGCCTAGCGGATGAAGGCCTAGCGGGCGAAGGCCTAGCAGGATGAAGGGCCGCAGCTAACTCATAGGCGGAAATTGAGCATCACGCTCAATATCCCGCCCAATATCCTCCGGAAGTGGGGAGGAGGAACATCAACCCTACCCCTACCCACGGCACGACCCCTAGCTCGGGAGGTTCAATGGCTTCTTCCTCCTTTTGCGGTTTGAAACCGTAGGAGGTGGCCGACCGGCTTCGCTCGAGATGGTTCACCGCATGACCACCTCTGCTCCTCACCATATCTCAAACAACAATCAATGGATCCAATTAAATCAAATTAACAGAACAAAATGCAATTAAAGTGACAAAGTTCATCATCAAACGATCGCTCGAACGCCACATGCGCGATCCGGTTCGCACAACCCCGTCGAACAATTCACTTTCGATTACAAATTACAACGGTTCGAATGAGGTTGTTCGAATCGTGTTCGCACACCCTCATTCGAACACCTTCGCTTTCACGCGTTCGAGGGTGCTCGCTCAACAACTCGGCGTTTGAAAAAAAAAAAACCGAGAATGGAGCGTAGGGGAGAGGCATACCTTGAAGAAAATGGAACGAATAGAGAGAGTGAGGAGGCGAAAATAACCTGGTGCTCTTGAGAGTGTTGGTGGAGAAGATTGAGTGAGAGATTGAGTGAGATTGAGTGAGTTGGGAGAATGTGAGTGAGAGGAGGGAAAGAAAGGTTTAGGGGGTTCGTAGGAGGGGAGGAGAATGAGAGACGAGGGAAAGTGAGAAGGGGGAAGGGGTGTGGGTTTTTTTTGTTTTTTTGAAGGGGGTAATTTTGGAATTAAAATTTTGATGGGGTGTGAATAAGTAGGGGGGGGTGTGGGGAAAGCACAGCCCGTTTTTTTAATAGGATTCTTATTGTACTATTGAATAGGCCTTTTGTCTTATTGTTAGCTCTCCTTAGGGATTGAGCCAAGCAAATTACAGCTGGCTTGGATTACCACTATATATGTACTAAAGATTCCAATCAATAAAGGCAAGAAATGAATTATCCAAAAGAGGGTACTCCACTCACGGAGCAATAGGGTTTTCTCCACCTACGGAGCTTTCTCTTTCTATTTCTACATTTCTACTCTCTGCTTACTTTTCAGCTATTTCCATTTCTATTTCACTAAAATCTGCATAACTGCTACTGTGTTGCTGGTTTTTTTGCTGCTGTCTTTGCTGTTTTTTCTGCTAAATAGTACTGTGCTGGTTTAGAGTACTACACAATGCCTCAGATGTCATTATATTGGAGGGAATTCTTGTATTCCATGATCAAGGTGTCCGGGATCTGATGAACATGAAGATCTTTGTTGACACAGATGCTGCTGATGTGAGGCTAGCTCGTAGAATTAGACGTGACACAGTAGAGAGGGCAAGAGATATAAACTCTGTTCTTGAGCAGTATTCAAAGTTTGTTAAACCTGCATTTGATGATTTTGTTCTCCCATCAAAAAAAAGTATGCTGATGTGTATGTTATTCAATCTACATTCCAGATAATGGGGAATGCATACATTGATTCATGATTTGTTTCTTCGGCTTCTGTTGTGTCTTAATTGGCTTTGTTGATTGTTTTGATGTAATTTTCTTTTAGATTTGATGTGTACTTATCTATTGTTCATGTCAAGTTAGAAGTGTTGTGAATAACTTCTAGCTTGCGGGAGACTATTAGATATATAGTTTGGTAGTTATAGTTAGTTTGTTAGGTAATTCGGTTAGAGTTAGTTTTACAGTTCTTTAGTTTGTTCGTTTTCTAGTTCTTAGTTTGTTATATATTAATTAGGTGAGATGAATCTATATATAAGGTCAAACTCTCATTATAATCAATCACCTTTTGTATCAATTTTACTGTGATGAATATTATAGTTTCTTAATTTTTTCTCTCCTATCTTCTATGGATACCATATTCTTGAATAAACAATGAAGCTATAATAAGTGTCTTTGTCTCTTACTCTCTTATTGTGAAGGATGGTTAAAATAGTAGTTGTGTTAGTTTGTTAGTTATTATTACCATTGATTTGTAAACTACAGGTTAGTTAAAACTAAGCCCATCATGATGTGCTCTAGTACAAATGTCACACTTTTATACATTTTGATAGTAAGTCTGCAAGGTACAACAATTCTTTGGGTTCTGGCTTTGTCAGGATAATTAGTGGGAATATTGAAAATCTACTTCAGATGATCTTGAAGGCCTTATCTCATTCTTCATCCGGACACACTTCTCACTTTTTTGGAGCAAATTTGAAAGTATAAGGTGGCAAAATAAACCATTTATCCATCTATATATTTTAATTTGGATCATATCTACTACGGTCACTGCTCTTAGCAATGATTGCAGGTTATTTAGAAAAACTCAAATCCCACGATAATTAGAAATATAGTCTCAAAAGAGTTTATAAGTGAGAAGTATTCCTCACCCATGCTGGCCGATTTTTGTGGGGTTGAGTTAGGCCTAAATCACATTCTAAGATGGTATCAGAGTCTATCCTAAATCCTTCGGGCCACCCACCATTATTATCCCAACACCAAGCCCAGTAATGCTGGGCGTGAGGGGGTGTATTGGGAAAACTCAATAACCACATTAACTAGAGATATGGTGTCAAAAGAGTTTATAAGTGAGAGACATCGCTCACATTACAAACCGATTTTATAGAGTTGAGTTAAGTCTAAGCCACATTCTAAGACTTAAGGTAGCTAACTACATCTAGAGGATTACTTTAATATGTAATCTCAGTCATCCATTTCATTTTATCAATAAAATTAAGTAAAAATATAAGTAGGAGATCAAGACAGAAATACTCAAGGGCAGATCTTCTCATGGACCCAACAGGGCCGTGACCCACCTTGTAATTTTTTTTGGCTCATACTTCAGCCAACCCCCTTCTACTCATTAGACACCCCTTTATAGGGTGAAAAGACCAAAAGCCCTTACTGAAAATTGAATTTTATATTTTTTAAAAAATTACATACGGTTCGGCGCACGGTTGATCGAACCTAGTAGCGCCAAACCGTGTATTTTTCAATGTTCGATGGAGGTCCAATCGAATTGGTTAGATTACCCGTGCGCCGAACGGTGCATTTTTGCTTGTCACCTGATTTTCACGTGAGGACAATTTGGGATTAAACCAAATTTGGGGGTGTCTGGTGAGTAGCTGGAGGGTTGGCTGAAGCATGACCTTTTTTTTTTCATATAGGGGAAATTATTGAAGTACCCTTATTTTTTTTAAAAATTGACACCCTTCTTCTAGTACCTCTCGTGCACGTCTTACAGCGACTCACTTCTTTCTTTTTCTCAAACGCAGAAACACAACACTTTTCTCCTAAAACCAGCAAAGCTAAACCTCTTCCTTTCTTTTTGCATAAGACTATTACATTATCGTTGTTTCCGTTGTTCATCTTCATTCATCACCGATTATCGTTGTTATCGTTGTTGCTTGGCGTCGTTCCTCACTGTTCCTCAACTCAACTGTAAGTCTCTACCACTGTCATTGTCAACGCCAAGTTCAATGGGTTAACGACCTGTCCAATTTTGACCAAGAGAATCAAACAAAGGAGAAAAATTTATCTCTTCTCGGATCCATACACAGAGCAAGATGTTTTCTCCAAAGAAGGAATAGCGTGACTGACATTGTGAAAAGATGAGAAAGCCTTCCTTACATCTGACAGACACACCAATGCTTTGTCATCGTCTTCCCCAACACTGTCGTTGGAATCGCCATACAACTCCCTTAAACCAGAGCTGCAATCATCTGAGCTTGAAGAGTACGCCGGAGCGGAGTACTGAGGTGGAATCGTAGTGCCCTAGTCGATGTACCCACATACATGAAGTGGAACGAACCCCGAAACATCTAACTCGCACTCTTCTTTGGCTTGAAACAAAATATGGAGACCACACACTTATATTCTGAAGCCAAGGAGACCACCACCCACGATTGGAACTAATAGCGCCTGGGATTTCCCCTTCCACTATGCTTGACAACAAGATAGAATCTCCCCCCATTGGTCTTGCAGTAATGGCGTGTTATCCTTCCATTGAGAGACTATGTTGAAACTCAACCATTATAGCCGATTTAGACTCTACCAACACCCCCCGCATAACAAGAGTTTAGAGTTTTCACCATTCCTCCACTACTTCAAACTCCATGTTAAACTGCTAGTCATTAGACCCTCAGCATTCCCCCAAGGTGGCCTCCTCCCTGTCCCAAGTTGATAAACTCCAATTTAGTGCATTTTTAGAGATACTTTTGGATCACTTTTAGAGCAATTATATACTAATTATATAAATCACTAACTTAATTTGCTCTTTATTTTGCAGAGAGAAAGAAAAGATAAAAAGAAAGAAAATAATATATATTATTGATATGTATATAATATTTTATAAATATTATATATGTATATTATATATGTGGGTGTTTGCTTTTGAAAGAACAAGAATGTGGCCCATTGTGGAGGAAGTAAGGCCCATGGCCATTTGAATTAAAGCTGGACACGTGACATGAAGAGAAAGGCAACATGGAACCCTAGGCTTAGGCATCTAATATAAAGGCCTTTACTTTTCCCACACCCCCATGTACTCATCGCACGCCCCCAATCTTTTTTTTTTTTTTTCCAAAAATGACCTCGCGTGGGGCGCCGTGCAAATGGTTTAAGTGGATCGTCGCGACGACCTTGTGCGAACAGGTCGAACGACCCTGTCCGTGTTAAGGAATTTGTGTCGTTCGAACGACATCGTTCGAACCTGTTCGAACAAACTCATGCGTGTTAAGGAATATTGTCAACTGTTGGTTACAGGGTGTGTTATTGCTGCCTCGAATGGCTTTATTCGAACATGTTCGAAGGGTGGCGTTCGAACAGGCGTTTAAATTGTATCATTCGAACTAATGTTATACGTATAATAACATAAAAACCAAATGTAAACAGACAAAGTTTTTTTGATTTCAAAAGTTGCCTACCAATAGTCATATACAACGTTGTGTACCAAAATTATAAATCTAACTTAACATTGACTACCATCAGTATCTTTGCTTAAATCTACACAAGGAAGGGGATGGGGGGGTTGTGATTGTATGAGCAAACACTTCCACTTTTGCATGCGGCTAATAAAAAGCGAGTCCCAACCCTTTGCTATGTGTGCCCTATTAGTATTCCACATAATATCCGGCAGGGGCATTGGACTTCCAGGCTTCATAAAGATCTTCAAAAAGACAACAAAAAACATAATGTTATGTAATGTTTTCGAATGACTACGCTGAATCTAAATAGAAGACACGCTACTGCATAAAGTGTTTGTGTTCGCACGGTGCGGATGTTGAATCGTTGGGCACTTCTGAATGGCGCAACATTGAAGGGAAAAATTGTGTAACAACAATTAGGTGACCAACAAGTCGATGACTTTGTACTTGTTATCGATTAGATACCCCGTGATCCCAGATAGTCATCCAATTATCTTCAACATTGTTCCCATGATGTGCCCTCAACAACGCCTTCATCAAAAATATGACCTTACCAATACCACCATACCGTCGAGTGTAGAAGTCATTGTATTGGTTAAGCTCCTCCATCAGATCGCTTCGATCGATCGCCAAGCCTCCTCACCCCTTCCAAGAAATGCCGCAATACACCTAATCCACAGCTACCATCACCAACCACGCAACAACTTTTTCAACATAGGACGCATGTATGCTGGCATCCCTATTATGTATGTATTAAATACATCCATAATCGCAGCATCGATGATCTCAGAATAATAGGATTCGTAAAGAGCAAGAGCCGGTGTCAAAGTAGGAGCTCTTGAAACAAAGAGCGATGAGCGCCTTCCGTAATAATAGGTGTGGGTGTTGGTTTCTTATTTAGTGGAGGAGTAGGGATTGTAGTAGCACTATCACTTGAGTTCTCTTTTTGCTTAGTGATGGATTAGGTGCTTTGGACACGTTGACAAAGTAGGAGTAGCAATTGAACCAGAATTGTATGGGTTTGTAGACGCCCACTCCTACTTTGGGGGAGTAGGTCGCTTACTTTAGACCGAGCAAAACATCCACTAGATCCGAGTCAAATTTGTCATCTACATGCTCCCAAAATGACTTGTCTCGCTTTGTTGAGTAATCAACATTCCCTTTCTTATCTTTTTTGGTGCTCCTTTGTAATGATCGTGATCCGGAGGTGGACACATAGAAGTCGTGTCGTGGAATGCCAATTCACGTGCTTTTGCCTTAATCATAACTCTACCGCGTGATCGTGAGGCCTCAAACCTTCTTCTCGATAGCTTCAAGTTCAATGTCTACACTCAACTCATCATCCATTACCTCATGTCAGATTTTTTGAAATTCAACCTCCGCCAATGTCAGGGGAATCATGCTCAACTGAATTGGAGTGCACCCATCATAACCCTACAAAAAGCGACATTGATTTAGTGACAACCCATATAATGTTGAGTTTATAGACAAAATAACAAGATGAGTGTACATCATACCTTGAAAGCTCACATGCACATGGTAGTCCGTGTGTAGTCCTGAGTGTGCATCGACATAATGATGGGTTAAGTGAAACGGATCCATCACGCACCTCACCCAAAATATGGTCTATAGCATTAGATGAAACTAAACCCTTAATTTCATCAAAAATATTCTTCTTCAAGTGTTGAACTTTCACTCTACTCAAACTATGCTCGAAGTGCATTTTAAGATCACAATGTTGTATCCTAAGCATGGTCTGCATTCCATCCCAACACTTGCACAAATCTCCCCTACTGTCTCGTAATATTTGCTTCAAGTGAGAGTGTGCAGACTCAACTCTGTTGGTGGTGGTGTTGCCAAGGTGCATATGCTTATTTATCCATGCATCAATAAACTTTTCCTTGAAGGGGTCTAGCCAGGTGGTCTTCACATATTGTATGAAATTGGGATAAGGTGCTGCCAAGTCGTTAAACAGACCCAACTCATAATCATACTCTTCTGTAGTCTTCGCATGGACAACAGATAGAAATGCACCCATAATGTCATTAACAATAGCTTGGTCTTTGACAATGAGCCTTGCTTTGGCCCTCACATTTTTCTTAATGTGAAATTGGCACAACAAGTTTGCAGATGTTGGAAATATTGCTGCCAGAGCATTCATCATACCTGTGTCTCTGTCAGTAAGTATGACTTGTGGAAGTTCATCCTGTTTCCTAAATAAACCCTCAATTTCTCAAGAACCCATGCAAAGTTATCCATCCTCTCCCAATTGACATAAGCAAATGCAGCAGAGTAAGTCTTCTCTGTTGATGTTACACCAACGATCTCAACCAACGGATACCTGTACCGGTTGGTTTTATAGGTGGAATCAATCAACAAAACAATCGGGAAGGTGTTTAGAAGCTCAATGGAATCTGGATGTGCCCAAAAGATGTCTTTCACAACAAAGAGTTCCTCTTCAAGTCGAGTCCAATAAACATAATTATCGCGTTGCAAATAAAACATCGCTTGTTGGAGCTCACCTCTACCTCACGCATAGCCGACCGTTGCCTTTGACGACAGTTGTATATTTGTTTCACAACCGTATAGTTATCATCAGGCTTCATCAATTTCAGCTCATTAAGGATCAATTTAGGCCGAGTATGATTCCTAGTCATTCTAGCCACTAGTTCCTTCTCTTCTGAACTTAACCTACCAATGTACGGACGTCCATCATGATAAGTAGCCATGCCATGGTTATGAGTTCCATTCATAACCCTCAAAATCCATCCTCCAAGCTTCTTAATAAATTTCCTTTCAATCAAGGGACAACAACATTTTCTAGTGTTTGTGCCTTCCTCAACATTTGTCTTATATGATCCAAATTTTATCACAAATCAACATGCGTATTGTTTACCCGATCGTCGTCCGTCGTCGATCTTCCTATAACAATCACCATCCCAAGAGATTTCCCAACCGCACGCACTCCAAGTCGCCAGCTCCTCACGAGTAGATAATCAAATTCAATGACTAAGTTGTCGCTTACATAATTTGAATAGTTCCTCAAATTAAAACAACTAATTCATTCTCACCGTGACGCTTTGGAACGAACTAGTAAAGTCTTGGGATTCGACGAGGCCGCTCGAACAAATCAAATTCACACCCCGCTTAACACTGCTCGAACACGCTCATGCGAACATGTTCGAACGACTGCTCGAACCGAGCGCGTTTGCAGAAAAAAAATGGCATAAAAAACTCAAAACAGAACCAAAATGGAAAATGTTTGGTAGGGTTATTACCTTGAGCTAGTTGTCAATGTTGGGTAGTTAAATGGGAGTGAATGATGAAGGTGAGGATGGGTGGGTTTTGAAGTGGAGAGAGGGGAGGTTTGGGTGTTGGAAAGAGGGGAGGTTTGTTGTTGGAGAAGAAGAGGGAGAGGGGTAGAGGGGGAAATTGAATTGTAAGTGGGGTTAGTTTGGTAAATGTGTAGGGTGAGGGGGTGTGTTTTGAGTAGGAGGGGGTGTGGGAAAAGTAAAAGCCAATATAAAAGGAGCCGTATGCATCATTAGAAAGGGGAGCCGTGAATAACAACAGAACACCACCAATCGGCAGCGCACAAGAGGAGAGAGTGAAGGTTTTAGATACCGTTCTTGACACCGTGAGAGAGCTTCGGAGCAGAAAAAAGAGATTGAAGACTCAGAATAAGAATTTCTCAGATTTTCGGGTTATTTTTATCTCTGTAACTCATGATTCTAATTTCTATTTTGTTGTTTTTGATTATTATGGATACCTAAATCCTCTTCTAGGGTCTTAAGTGGATCTTGCTTGATTAGAGACCTTTTTATGTTTTGATTTATGCTTTGAATTCCTAGTTTTTATTTCAATTAATATTATCCTATTGTTTTTATCACATAATTAGGATTGACAACCCTTTGCATGTTAATAATCAATTAGTTGATCAGCGACCGTACTGCAATTAGTTGGTGGACCTATAGGATAATTGGGACTATAACTAGGGCATGACCAAACCATAATTTAGTCTTCCAATCATTCAACCTTTTTGTACTTTATGCTTTTCTTAAACTTAAATTCTAGCATGACCAAACTAGGTTTAATTTAGGGAAAAAAATATTAATCGCGAATGACCAAACGGGTTAATAGCTTTAGTAAAGGGATTGGTAATTGAATAAAATAAGGGGATTCAGGTAGAATTAGACATAGATGAATCAAACTTTGCAAGTGAAACCGTGACCCTAGGCTTTTCTCCATTGATCAAACTTTACAATTCAAATTCTTGCACTTTATTTCTTGTTATTTTAGTTTCTACAATCATCAAATATTCGTTCGTTTAAATAATAATAAATCTCGAGTAGTTTAGTACTTGTTAGTTAATCCCTGTGGAGACGATATCTTTTATACTACTTCTGCGAAAGAGTACACTTGCTCTAAGTGTGTCTTTGACGCAACAAGTTTTGGCGCCGTTGCCGGGGATTAATTTAACAATATTAAACAAAAAATATTTTTATTGCTTTAGACATTTTTATATGCTTTAGTTTTTATTTTTGTTTTGTTATTTATCTTATTAAAAAGTAAAAAAAAATTGATAACTCTTTCCCAAGAGCTCGTTGCAGTTCACTTTGTTTTGCAGAGAAAAATCCAAATCATGTTTAAAACACATGGAGATTATCTTAGAGAAGCAGAGGTGCAAAGAAATTTTGAGAACTTATATTGGTATATGCCACAATGCCAAATCCCGATTTCTCCTCCTCCTTATAACCCTTATTTGGATTATTGTGATGACTATGAGCCACCTCCTTATTCCTCCCACTGGAATAATTATGAGCCACTACAAGTGCAAAGGCATGAGGAGGAAAAACTGGATACAAATGACGTCTTGGCCAATTTAATGGAGCAGACAAATGAAAGACTTGATAGATGTAGTGATATGATAGCACTGGCAACTCAGTTGGCTCTAAGGCAAGAGGAGGAGACACCAGACACCAATGATGTATTTGAGCAGATAAATGCAAAGTTTGACCGCATGAGTGGTCAACTATCAAGTATCATCGCTATGTTATCTCAAGAGGCCCAAGAAACTCCTTATTCAGAAACTGAGCAATACAGAGATAATATTCTTAGTAGTGATGAAGTGTTCTCCAAAGAAGATAATCTAGAGGAAGAAGCTCTCGAGAAAGATGAAGAGACTCCTACTGAAGGGAGTCAAATCAAAATAATAGCTCCTACTAAAGGGAGTTATATTGAAACAAAAGATGCTATTGATGAGAGCGGTTGTGAGGAGAATGAGAAAGATCCATTGGTTCATGAGCAGGAGAAAGAGGAAAAAAGCCAAATTTCTGGCCAAATTGTCTTAACCATTGGTGATGCTGCAATTGAGGTTCACAGGGGAAAGGTAACTTTAAGGAGTGGTAAAGAAGATAAAGTTATTGAAGCTTTAAATTCCAATGAAAATTTATCCTCTTTAACTTCTTATTTTGATGATGTAGTTGAAACTAACAGTTTTTGTAATCTAAAGATGCAGGAACTTTTGGAAAAAATTCTTATTTTGCAGGATCCTAGCATAGTGGTGGATGGAGATGAAATAAAAATTCCACAATCCAATGAAGTTCATCCACCACGTGGAAAAAGAAAAACAATGTCAACCACATGGTTAGAAAGCTAAGAAGGTGCACTGCATTAGATGTCAAATTTGCTCTCGGAGAGCCACCTGATTAAGCATCAACTATCGTCGGGCTCATGACGTTAAACAAGCGCTTCGCAGGAGGCAACCTGTGTTTTATTTTAATTTATTGTTATTTTTTTATTTTGCTTTTGTTTTTTTTGTTTTTGTTTTTTTTATTTAGGAATTAGCTCAGTTTGCAAAGCTCTCTCAGGGAAGTCACTCTTACTCTCTCTCTCTCTCATTTATTTCTTTTTGTGCCAATATGATATTTTGCATTGAGGACTATGCTTCATGCTAGTGTGGGGGAGGGGACTTTATTTTGTTACTTGATCTATATTAATGCACATACCCATTAAATATGTTGATAGCATTTTTCTGGCTTGTTTTGCATGAATTATGCGTAAATTGAAAACAATAGAGATTATGTCTTTTTGGGACCCCATAATTGATTAATTTGACATACTTGTGCTTAATTGAAACTGTGGGGTTGTCATTAGGAAGCTGATAATTAGCATTTGTGTCTGTTGAGTACATTTTGTGAACTAGTTTCTAAATGTGAGATCTGAGCCTTCATAAGGGGATTGATACTAAATCATAAATTTTTACCCCTTTTCTTTCTATGAGTGTGTTTCCCAATTTGCTACATTCTAGAATTTGTCTTTTGACCATTTCAAGACGAAAATTGATTTGCATCATTTAAAAGATTTGGGGAATTTAGGTATTTTTCTGGCCTCAGAGTTGTTTGTTGAATTTATCCATTAGTTGTCCCCTTTGAGCCTAATGTTATATTTTTTTTCTTTGGTACCCAGATATAATTTTTTTTTGGTAACCAATTGAAATTGAATGTGGAGCAACTATTGAAAATTACAATTTTGTCCTCTACTTTAGTTGTCTATCTTGTTAGGATGAAAAAACAAAAGTAGTGAATCATGTGCTTACAAGGATATTTTATTACAAAGTGATCGTACCTTGACCAATGAAGAGTTGAAGTAGTTGTTGCTTCGCCGAATGGGCCGGCCGTTGAATGAGTGAAAGGACCTGGCCCCGCTTCACGCTGTTGAGCACCTCGGGTGGTACCGCAAAGACACTCCGACGATCTAGTGAGAGGTCGCCGTGCGGATAGCACAAGGTTAGAGAACGTGCTGATGCCATATGCGAATGGCGATATATATCGCGAGGGCCGACCGTTAGCGAGATTTTCGCCGGCGAGAATTGCGCTCCAAGCGCCGTGTTTGGGCCGACGATCGAATGGGCCGGGCCGCAGCCCGCCTGCCGCTGGCGCTTCGATTTGCCGATACACCCAGTGAACAATTGCCCCCGCCCTAGGTCGCTTAAGAGCGGGCTGAGGCTTGAATCGATGCCCCCAGGAGTGAGGTTACTTTGATGAAACGGATGCGGTCGCTTGTTTTTCCGATAGGATTCGTGTCGCACCGCCGCTAACCATCGGCCGTCTTGTGCGACGGTTGGTCTTCACCGACATTCCGCATATAACGCTTGGTGTTTCCGAGGTTGTCTGGAGACAACCATTGGCGAGAAGACGAAACGTTGCGACGCTTCGCCTCCCGGTCCCCTTCGCGCCATGGGTCCGCACTATAAATAGCCCTTCAGTTGAGTTCATTTCTCACGCTTTCAAGAATTGCTCGCCAACGACCGACTCATCCGCCGCCGACTTTGCATTCATAGTTGTTTCGTTTACTCGCGACCGATCCGCAACATCTACTCAAGGTATGGATCGATCTTTACTTCTATTTTCTTGAACTTGAGTTTTTTCTTTGAAAGTGTTTCGTACTTTCCCACGCCTCGTGATAGGGGGTGTCAGGTCGAGGGATGGCCACATCGCCCCCTCTCATGAGTGTTCTGCTCGATCGACCTGACTCGTTCCCTCTATCACAGTGTGTTTTGATGCCCCGACGAACCGACCGCCCGTATTCCCTAAAAACCACCGCAATCCTTTGCTACATATATGTCGAGGTCGGGCGAGCCTAATCCCCACGAGGCGAGCCTAAGTCGCCTTTCGGGCGACAAAAATTCTAGCTCTTCGGCAGCGCTCCTCGAGCAAGACGAGTTCGAAGTTCTCATTCTTCCTGGCCGAGGGTCGGCCACCAAGGAGCCCCGGTTCAAGGTTCGTCCATTCTCGAGGAGCGGTCGTGGTAACGCCCCACCGCTGCAGAGACATTGTTTCTCGAGCGGAGGGAGGAGAAGAAGATGATGTGATTATCATTGATGATGATGAAGCGCAGAGTGCCGTCCCAGCCGCGGGCGAGGAGATGGTAGAGGCCGAAGGCGGCCGAGCTGGAGAAATCCACGAGGAGGAAACGGTTCAGCCCGCAGCCAGTTGCTCTGGTCATGAGGTAAACATCGGAGGGTTGAACGAAGGGTCGGCCGAGGTTCAAGCAGATGTAGCCCGAGATGTATCTGACATGTCTTGGGTATCGGAAACTCTTCGCTCTAATAGGAGCATCATTACCGTCGGCCACGATGCTTTGCCCGACTCGCGAGCCGCTCGATGACTCACCGGCCGAGGAGGGTGAGAGGTATGAAGGACGGCGAAGATATTGCAACTTATTCTCCCAACTTCAAGTTCACGATGTATCGACTGTGTTCGAGAGGATGAATATCACCCCTCCTTTTACTGAATTTCAACGTGACGTCCTGCGTCACATCGGGGTCGCCCCTTCACAACTCCACCCTAACGCATGGGCGTTTCTGAAGACCTTTGAAGTTCTTTTGACTAAGCTGGGTCGGCCGGTGTCGATCGTGGCCGTTTCTTCACTCTTTTGAGCCGAGCCGCTCGGGAGAAAGCTAACAAGGAAAAGAGGGAGCAGTCTCCTTTAAGATGCGTAAGACTCACCACCGGCTTCTTCAAAGCATACCAGAATCCTTGGGAGCGCCCGAGAAGTCGGTATTTTTGGATCGCTCCCACCGAGGAGGCCGGTAAGGTCAGACGGAGGTTCAACCGACGGCATGCTCGGTCCCCTTATTTCCCCATCATGTGGAACGAGGCTCACTTCGCAGCGGCCCGGGATTACATTTATACCACAAAGACTTGGGGGAGCCGACTGCAGCCTCTGGGATATGATCAAGGCGCCAAGGCATGATGCGCCCGCATCCTAAGGGCGACATACCTTGCCGACCCTTTGTCTTGCTCGAGGCCGTGAACTAGAGGTCAAATCGGTTTGCTTTTGAACTTTGTCTTTACATTTTTGTGTCAATCTTTTCTTCTAACTCATAACTCGTTATTTTGCGTAAAGAATGGCCGATAAAAATTGGGCCGTGATCGAGCCGGGCTCAACCCCGCCATGATTCCGTGAGCTAGGAGGTACGACGGATCTCGGCGGGGATGTTCCCGAGTCGCCCTCCAAGGTGCCCCCACTCCCGCGGCCAAAAGAAGAAGCCGGCGCAGACCGCTTAAGTCGTTTCGGCCGCCGCTCGTAATGACGATCGCGCTCCGCCAAGCGGATAAGGCTCGACGACCGAACATGGATTCCGCCAAGGCCGACCTTCCTATTCTCTCGCCGAGGGTTTAGGACAGTCGAGCTCGATTGGTTCAGAAGAGGCCGATGGAGGTCCGCGCTTTCTCTCGCGCGGGGATAGACAAAATCATGGCCGAGGCTCGGGGCCGGCCGAAGGTACTTGTTTTTTCAACTGCTATTTCTTTCGTCTTAGATCGACCGACTAATAGCCGGACGATCTCTCGCTCATAGGGCTCGAGCCGCTAAGGAGGCTTTGACGAGCCGCAGTGAAGTATGACAAGCTTGCAAAGGCCAAGAAGGAAGCTTTTCGTATGGGCGAGAGGACCGCCAAACTCTCCAAACGAAATAAGGAGCTTACCGCCAGTGAACAAATTAAAAACGACGCTTGAAGCCTTGGACAAGGATAAGGCCAGTTGGAGGCCGAGAATGCCGAGCTGCAGCGAAGATCCGAGATGGTGGCCTGTGCCGGCCGGGAGGCAAAGAATCGAGCAATTCTATAACGCCTTTGCTCAGCGCGCGCCTTGAATGCGCATCTAAAGATCAACTTCGATGAGAAGATGATAAATCCCACCCATTACGTGGTGGATAACAAGATCATGCCGCCCGAGAGCAGTGTTGACGAAACAGGAAATGTCGCTCGACCGCCACCGCTTCTTTCTCGCCTCGAAGCCGCTCGCGAGCGAGTAATTTCGTAATAGTTTAACTTGCCTTCGGGCACAACAATTTTCCCGCCGTGCGCTTTTTCAATTCGTGGGCGCTGGCTTCGACCGGCCCCCGTGTTTGTAATGACAATTTTTACTTGCCTTTAATTACGCTGCTCAAATTTACATTGCTATGTCGTGTACTTCTTGCATTTATTCGCCTTAGTCATTTCGAACTTGTAGGCGCTCGCCGCCGCTTTCGCGTTATTTCGATAGCGCTGCTTATGGTTGGGCCATTTCGATGGCACTCGGTCGCCATTTCGATGGCACCCGCTGGGATCATTTCGATGATCTCGAGGGTGGTCGCTTCGACGGCTCGTGCTCGCTGGGTTATCACTTAACCCTCGGGCCATTTTCGATGGCGCTGCTCGAGTCAACTTCGCGATCGCTGCTTGTGCCGCCTCGGCGACACGCCATGCATCGCTTCGACGACCGAGGTTCGCGGGTTATCTAACCCTCGGGCCATTTCGATGGTTTCGAGGTAGATCGCTTCGACGATCCGATCAAGTTGATAATCTTCGATCGCTCCTTTGCCACGCAATCTTGAGCGACCGGCCATACATTCTTGCTTGCGGGAAAGTAAAGAACACATCATATTTCTAAAGGTCGCCTCAGTAAAACCCCCGATGGGAAAAAGAGCGCTCACGCTTTTCATTTCTAGATCGGTCGTCATTACATTCAAATCATTCATTACATTCAAACGTAATATTTCCTAAGTTTTTCTGCATTCCACGTTCTAGGGATAGTCGCCCCATCCATGGTTTCCACTCGTAAGCCCTTTTCCGCCTTGTTGATGACCCCGTATGGACCTTCCCAATTTGGTGCGAGCTTCCTCGCGTGCATTCTTGTTTCCCCGCCGGCCGCCTTAGAACGAGCCGACCGACCGTGAAGTCTCTCTTTGCACGCGAGTGTTGTATCCGGCCGCGACCTTCTCGCTTGATCAATTGCTCTCTTAGTGACGCTTGGGTGCGCAGCTTCTTCAATTAGGTCCAATTCTTCTCGAATAGCTCTGGCCGTTGTCAACCACCGTAGGGGATTCGTTCTCCAATTCACCCGCCCATCTCTATGGGTATCACAAAGACGGTCCCATATACCGGCCCGAATGGGGACTCCCTGGCCGTTGAGTGAGGGGTCGCCCCGTAAGCCCATAGAACGGATCGCAGCTCTTCGACCCAGCCTCCTTTCGCTTCATCGAGTCTTCGCCAACCCACGCAAAATTACCCCGCTGCCGCCTACTTGGCCGCTTGTCCGAGGGTGCTCGACCGAGGTGAAACGCTGCTTTACCCTAAGTCGCCAACATTTCTCTCGATCTCTTGTCTGTGAACCGGGTGCCGCTGTCCGTTATTAGTTCTTTGAGGATCCCAAACGGGCCAACACACACCGCCAAGAATTTGCTTACTTTCGCCGAGGTGATGGTTGCAAAGAGGCTCGCCTCACCCACTTTGTGAAATAATCTACCGCCACGATCGAATTTGAACCGCCTCGAGCAGTGTGGAAATGGGCCTAACAAATCCATGCCCCACCAAGCAAACGGCCAAGGTGAGACAAGACTTTGCAACTCGTGGAAGGTGCAATGTGGACATCAAAGATGTATCCGCATTTCTTGCACTTCCGAACGAGCTTCGGCATCCTCGCCCATGGTCGGCCAATAATAGCCGCCACGAGAGCCTTCTTAGCTATGGAACGAGCGCCCGGTGACTCCCACAAATACCTTCATGAATGTCCTCAAAGACATGGCTCCGCCGACCGACGTAAGACACCTTAACAATGGAGAGGAGAATCCTCTTCTCGCATAACTTTCCTTCTATAACCGAGTACTTGGTCGCCTGAGCCCGACCAACTTAGCTTGCCGGATCACTAGGTTCTTCCCCTTCAACAATGTATCTCGTGATAGGGCGATCCAATCGAATGCGTGTGGACACACGTAACGACCAACGATCGACTTGGCTTGGTCGATACGCTACGATTAAGAGTTTCCGAATCAAACTTCGTGATTCCCGGGGTCTTCGTGATCGCCGCTTTACGATAGAATGTCTCCTTTCCGAACATTTTCGGCCCGAGGCACATGAGTCACTTCACCCTGGCCGAATCGCTGAGAAGCTCCCTTTACTCGCTAGGTAATTCTTCAAAGACGCCGCCCTTAGCATCATATAATTCTTTGATCTCGCGAGACGACAAGCAAGGAGTCTCGATCGAAGTTCAACCCGGCCGACATTGAAGTCCCCGGCGAGCCGCAGTCGGCTATGCACGCCATATTCGCCCGATGGTTCGATGTATGGAAAGCGAAAGTCGAGACACCTCCACGGCCGTGCCTTCGTAATTTTCTAGTATTAGGCCGGCTCCACTTCCTTTACTATTAGACGACCCATCTACGCAAAGATCCGTGTCGCTCCAGCTTGATCTTCCGGGGTAGAGTCATTTCGCTATAAAGTCGGGCCAACACCGCGCTTTTTGCGGCGATCCGATTCAAATTTAACGCCAAATTCATCGAGCTCCACCGCCCACTTTATCATTCGTCCCCGCCAAAGTCGCCGATGAAGGACTTGCTCGATTGGCCGATCGGTCCTTACCACGACCGGTGAGCCACAAAGTAGGGTCTCAACCTTCGAGCAAATGATCAAGAGTGCAAGAGCAAACTTCTCTATTTTCTCGTACCTCACCGGGCCTGCAACACTTTACTAATAAAGTAGACCGGATTTTGTTTCAGATCGCATTCTCGACCAACACAAACGCTCGTAACTTCTTCCGTGATAGCCAAGTACAGTACACAACGCTTTCGCCCGCAGCGCTTAGTCATAATTGGCGGGTTGGTCAAAGCTTGCTTCAATTCATCCAATGCCCGCCGGCATTGGTCACCCACTCAAAGTCCACCTCTTTCTTCAAAGATCTAAACAATGGAAGCGACTTGCGTGCCGCTTTGGGAATGAACTCGACAGAGCGCCACCATGCCATTCACCGTTGTATTTCTTTTTAGTCGTGGGGCGGCCTCATATCGCGATCGCCCGCACTTTTCGTGGTTTGCTTCTATCCTCTTTCACCGTGGAAGCCCAAAATCACTACCACCCCAAAGGTACACTTCTCGTGATTCACCTAAGTGAATTCTTCTACGAACCTGGTGGTCCTGGCCGAATACCACGCTCGGATATTTTAGCTTGTCCTTGTCTCGACAAGTCACGAAACGGACTCGGCTTCGGTGTTAAACCGGCCGATATATCGCCTCGGCGTCTCATTATCTCCTTGAACAACAGAGTCCAAGTATTCTTCATACCCTGCAGATTGGCAAATGCTTTGCAGTGGTAGTGAGACAAGAATATTCTCGATCAGTCGTCCCACGAGGAGATGGAATTGGGTCGCAGAGACTCCCACCATTCCAATGCTCGGCCGCCCAATGATCGGGGAAAAAGCTCGCATTTCATGGTCGGCCCCAATTCCTATAACAATGCAGTAATTATTGAAGTAAGCGGAGATGTTTGTCCGATCTCCTCGGCCACAAACTTGTTGAGATCAAGCGGCTTGCGGAGATCTCTCGGAATTTTGTAACGCCGATCTCCCGGAGAACGGGCCGTGCTCGCTCAATGCCGCTCGACCCAAAGTGGTTGCATTGCGAGGCATGCCTCGCGTTCGACATTCCATAAAACCCTCCGACGCCGCTTGGTGGAAGTGGAGGAGGCCTTTCCGGTCGCCGCTTTGCCTCTCCCCGCCGATGCGAAACGCCCCTAATTCTTCCATCTCTCGTAATCTTCCACTTCTTCTCGAGAATCCCAAGATTCGCTTCGATCGACGTGACCTGACGACTCATCGAGGAGTACTCGTGGGTGAGCGACCGGTGTCGGGACGATAGCTAGAATCTTCATAATCATAGGACATTGAACGCGCGCTACGCTGTTCTCGCTGGGGCGACCAAGGTGTGCTTCTTTTTTCTTGAGAGCGAGCGATGAGTAGCGTTTCTCGGCGAAATGCTCCTTCGAGGAGGGAGCGGTGTCTTCGCGCGGCCGGCGGCGCGAGCGTATGTTCTCCGCCTTCCACCCGTGGGCGCCCGAATTGACCTTTTTTTCGTGATCGGAGAGATGAGCGCGTCTCGTCATGCGATCACTGTTTTTTGTTTTGCAAGATCTCGCAAAACGGCTTGAGTGACATGGTCCGGTAGAGGTTCTCAATGCCCGCCTAATCACCGCGCAAGTCTCCAGAACGCGCCGTGAAACTCGCTGGAGGATAGGTCCGCAACCGCTGTGCACCGGGGTTCTTGTCGTGGAAGTCTCGAGATTCGTGGACCGTGACGCCACGCCCCGGTTCGTGCTGGCCGATTCTCGCCTTGAGGGATTGAGTCGAGAAGTGGCCCGCGCTCGGGGCCGGCCGCGTGGAGCCATGAATGAGGTAGATAGCGCACGCGGGCCTCCCATCGTGGTCGCCAATTGATCGTACTTGACCAATGAAGAGTTGAAGTAGTTGTTGCTTCGCCGAATGGGCCGGCCGTTGAATGAGTGAAAGGACCGGCCCCGCTTCACGCGCCTGAGCACCTCGGGTGGTACTGCAAAGACACCCGACGATCTAGTGAGAGGTCGCCGCGGATAGCACAAGGTTAGAGAACGCACTGATGCCATATGCGAATGGCGATATATATCGCGAGGCCGACCGCTAGCGAGATTTTCGGCGGCGAGAATTGCGCCCCAAGCAAATGCGTGGTTCGGGTCGATCGAGTTGGGTGGGGCCGCAGCCCAGCTTGTCGCTGGCGCTCGATTTGGCGATACACCTGTGAACACAAAGGAAACAAAATTGAAGTTCTCATGTACTTACCTTTTCCTCTTAAGAAAAAAAATATATAGAAAGAAAATTTGAAAAAAATGAGAAAAGCAAAGGAGGAAAAGACACATCAAAAGAATGAAAGAACCAAAGGGCAAATCCAAAAAAAAAGCAACAAAAAGTCTACTCAAGAGAAAATGTAAATCAAAGAGAGTGATTCAAGAGAGAAGAAGAGTGAAGAATATGAGAGTGAAATTAATTTGGAGTCCTGAAAAATTTGTAAAATAGATAGAAGCTCCGTGTTTGGTTTCAAAGGTTACTATTTCTTGTTCTTAGCCCTTTGATTATCCATTTCTTCTTATTTCCTACCTTACTTGACTTAACCTTGGCCCCATTACAACCCATGAAACCCCATCTTTTGCATGCATGTGAACTATTTAGTGGAGATTTGGTCAAATTACAAGCTTATGGTAATGTGCATTTTGTGGAAACTTGAGTGTATATTTTCCCAAGTCCCTAAACACATAGAGAGATTGTTAGTGAGTGCCTTTGTTCACATAAATGTATTCTTCAGGGACTTGAGCCTCTAATTGGGCAACCTTTTGACATCTCATACGTGCTATATTATCTATTGTCTGTCATTGTGCTTCTAACTTTGGGTCCTTTATTTGGCTATCTCTATCATTTATTTCAAAATTTTATTGAGCCAGAAGAATTGCTTGAGGACAAGCAAAATTCAAGTGTGGGGGAGTTGATAAACTCCAATTTAGTGCATTTTTAGAGATACTTTTGGATCACTTTTAGAGCAATTATATACTAATTATATAAATCACTAACTTAATTTGCTCTTTATTTTGCAGAGAGAAAGAAAAGATAAAAAGAAAGAAAATAATATATATTATTGATATATGTATATAATATTATATAAATATTATATATGTATATTATATACGTGGGTGTTTGCTTTTGAAAGAACAAGAATGTGGCCCATTGTGGAGGAAGTAAGGCCCATGGCCATTTGAATTAAAGCTGGACACGTGACTTGAAGAGAAAGGCAACATGGAACCCTAGGCTTAGGCATTTAATATAAAAGGAGCCGTATGCATCATTAGAAAGGGGAGCCGTGAATAACAACAGAATACCACCAATCGGCAGCGCACAAGAGGAGAGAGTGAAGGTTTTAGATACCGTTCTTGACACTGTGAGAGAGTTTCGGAGCAGAAAAAAGAGATTGAAGACTCAGAATAAGAATTTTTCAGATTTTCGGGATATTTTTATCTCTGTAACTCATGACTCTAATTTCTATTTTGTTGTTTGATTATTATGGATACCTAAATCCTCTTCTAGGGTCTTAAGTGGATCTTGCTTGATTAGAGACCTTTTTATGTTTTGATTTATGCTTTGAATTCCTAGTTTTTATTTCAATTAATATTATCCTATTGTTTTTATCACATAATTAGGATTGACAACCATTTGCATGTTAATAATCAATTAGTTGATCAGCGACCGTACTGCAATTAGTTGGTGGACCTATAGGATAATTGGGACTATAACTAGGGCATGACCAAACCATAATTTAGTCTTCCAATCATTCAACCTTTTTGTACTTTATGCTTTTCTTAAACTTAAATTCTAGCATGACCAAACTAGGGTTAATTTAGGGAAAAGAATATTAATCGCGAATGATCAAACGGGTTAATAGCTTTAGTAAAGGGATTGGTAATTGAATAAAATAAGGGGATTCAGGTAGAATTAGACATAGAGGAATCAAACCTTGCAAGTGAAACTGTGACCCTAGGCTTTTCTCTATTGATCAAACTTTACAACTCAAATTCTTGCACTTTATTTCTTGTTATTTTAGTTTCTACAATCATCAAATATCCGTTCGTTTAAATAATAATAAATCTCGAGTAGTTTAGTACTTGTTAGTTAATCCCTGTGGAGATGATATCTTTTATACTACTTCTGCGAAAGAGTACACTTGCTCTAAGTGTGTCTTTGACGCAACACAAGTTTAGGTCGCTTACCCACCCCCCCACCCCATTACTTCACCTCAACCTTGTTGACATTGTTGCCAGTACTATTCAAGTGATCTTTCATTGTCGCATGATCCTTGCCCCTACCAATTTTAATATTGTCCATGTAGTGTGGTACATTAATCTAGAGCAAATTTGTAGGTACCAACCCTTAATTCTTCAACTTCCTCTCCAATCTTTGCTTATCACCTACATCCTTGAACCTTACAAACCCAAACCGTCTCCCCTATTTGTCTACTTTGGATGGAATGAAATTAAACATCTGCCACCGACCCCGCTACTAAGAATGCTTTCCAAATTCCAATAAGTTTCGCTTCTTCTGGGAAATTGGTGAAGAAGAAACTGATGGTAGATTTTCTAATGAAGTCCACAAAACCCTTGCGGAGTGAAGGACCACCAGCCCCATCAATCCAATTTCCATTTGCTCTCACAGAATCATTTTAACCTCTCCCCTACCCCATACATCACAAAGTTGTTGTTACCCCCATTAATCCGCTCGTATCCCTTTTCGCGGCCCCCACCACTCTCCAATTTTCAACCCCTTGTGTTAACCATAGCATCCATAATAGTTTAGAGTAAAAAAATCCGTGCAACATCACTTAACGGAATGCATTCTCGATTGTCAAATATATAGATATAGATATAGATTCATCGCGACCATAAAATTTGTGTATGATAGACCATATGCAACTGTTGTCCACTGTAGAATATGCCTTCATAAATGTTGTTGCCTCCATCAAAAATAAATAAATGTTGTTGCCGGTACTCGTGTACTACGTTTTAGACACGCAATATACTTCAAAATGGCATCACATGTCCAAGTTGAATTAGAGGTCTTCCAAGTATATATCTTCTTTGTATTTAGCAATGAGCATCATTTGTTTCATCTCTTTCCATTTTATATATTTTGAAATTTAACATCGCTTCCAAAATTCTATTCAACAAACTTTGCAATATTTCACTTCTAATCTCGAGTTACATAAGTTGAAAATCCTACCATAAACAAAAAGATTCTACATGCAAGTAAATTAAACATAAGTCTCTAAGTTAAAAAAGAAAAAAGCTACTAGAAAAAGTTAAACTACCGACCAAAATTAGTAACAGAAAAATTGAAATACATCACTAATTCTAACGTCACAAAATTTAGTGACGAAATCATAGATGAATTTCACATTTTCCGTTGCTAATTTTCTCGATCTAAATTCTTTAGTTCTAGTCACTAGCTATTAGAAGCTCTAAAAACAATGTCTTCTAATTAATAAAAATAAAAGACTAACTATTAGAAGCTCTAAAAACAATGTCTTCTAATTAATAAAAAAAAGACTAATTAAGTATAACACTTAGTTGTAGAATAACCAGAAGGTGAATCAGAAGTACAAGAGGAAGTATCCCAAAGCATACTTGATTTCCATGCATCACCAACACTGAATGGATTAAACCCAAGTTGTTCATCAACACGAGGCACATGAACATTATTATTATCACCTTGGTTGTAAATACTTCCTTGCATCTCACGTTGTAATAACATAGGATACCCATCATCATTATTATTCTCCTCTTGTTGTAACCTCACTATAGTTTGAGCTTGTTGTTCCCTTTATTGAAATCTCCACCAAGATTAACAGAAGATGACATGCTCAATAGCAATGAAGAAACATCCATTGATGTTTTTGTGGATGTTTCAATAGGAGAAGAGAATAGTAGTGAGCCAGTGCTAGGGTCTCCATAACGATATAAGGGTTTGTAAATCAATGGGTCAATAATTGGATTGTTATAAGAGGTAACAACATCTATAGGACAAAGTGAACTATTACTAGAAGTGGTTAAATGTTGTGTTGTGTTGAAGCTTGGTTTCTTTGTCAACATCATGTTTGTTGAACAAAATTGGTTGTTATCTCCATCATTTGTTAGAACATTAGAGGTAGTTGATGTTTCATGTAAGGGATGGACCCATGAGTGAGATAGAGCTCTTTGAGCTGTAGCATTTGTTTTCTTGAATATCCTGCATATTGCCCAAGATTCCTGCAAGTTCGAAAACATATTAATGCCACTAGGTCAAGCCATAAACACTTAAACGTAATAAAAAAAGGTTTCCAATCTTCTCTAAAGCCTATAACTGGTAAATGCCAAAATTATTAAGCTGGATATCATATCAAGCATTCGTACTTGAAAACCCATATTTGCGTGACTTTCAAGTGACACTTAACACTCTATCTTTTGCAACCAGAAACTGGTTCGCGATAATAATGTTAGGCTAAATATATACCACTTTTGGTCCTTTATCTTTGCTCTAAGTTTCACTTGGTCCTTTATCTTTTTCTGGTCCGTTTTGGTCTTTTATCTTTCATGTTTGGGTCAGTTTGGTCATTTATCTTTATTTTGTTTCATTTTGATCATTTATCTTTCATTTATTGTTTCATTTTGGTCCTCTTAAATGTAACATTTTAGTCACAGATTGCATGAGTTATTCAAGAAACAAGAAATCAAAGTGTTCTTGGTGTTCTTGAGCACATTCATAGTGTTCTTCCTTTTTTTTTGTTTAAGAGGATCAAAACTAAACAATAAATGAAAGATAAATGACCAAAATGAAACAAAATAAAGACAAAGGACCAAACTGACACTGAAATGAAAAATAAAGGACCAAAACGGACCCAAAAAAAGATAAAGGACCAAAGTGAAACTTAGAGCAAAGATAAAAGACCAAAAGTGGTATTTAGCCATAATATTATTATGGTGCTTATCAAAAAATAGCTTTTGGGTCTCTGCAACCATGATTTAGGCTACAACAATCTCAATTTGACGGCGATTCTCTGTAATATAAAGAATGGCAATATGAATGTAAAACATAACCTTGGTTATATATGTTGTTTAACTCGGCTCGAGTGACCGGTCTATGCACGTAAATAAAAATACAATGGAATTATTTTTTTTCTAGTGGAACTTAAATATATCATTTTTATTTTGTATTTTTCTTATTCAGCACCAAACTCAACACTCATTCTAATAGGATCTATCAAATAATGAGGCAACTAAAAAGTTCTTTTAGTAAAACTAGATATGAGAGAGAAACTTTACTTACATTAGCAGGAATGGTCTTGTTCAAATATTTCTTTGGAGAGGATGATGAATCTGATGTAAGAGAAGGTAATCTAAACTCATGCATCATCCAATCAGTTTTGACTCCTTTAGCAGCTCTACCTTTGTAAAAAACTAGAGATTTCTTCAAACCAATACACTTAGAACCCTCTGATGAATAGATAGGTCGATCAGTTCCTGTAGCTTTCCAAAACCCAGCTCCTGTTACCCTATTAGGTCTTGCACTGTTTCTATACTTTCTGTCTCTAGGACAGTAGAAATACCACTCCTTTTCCCCACTACTTGCCATCTCTACACACATATATGAAGCAAATATAAATAACTTGTTAGATACTACCTCCTGTCTATTTTTAACGCAGTTTTGGTTGATCGAAAAACTGATATATCTAGTCTATATTATATACGAGATACATCAGTTGTTCGATAAATCAAAAACTGCACTGTCTCTGATAAAGTGGATCAGAGGTAGTATTAGAAACCCTTAACATAAGGGGTGGCTAAATATATGTAGTTATGAACAAGAAGGGAGTAGTGAGTCTTACTTGGAAGATCCCATGGATCAAATTTATATATATCAAGTTGCTTGATGATCTCAATAGATAAAGGTCTTTGTTGAATCTTTCTCTTTAGGTAAAATCCAACTAGCTCCTCATCAGTTGGATGAAACCTAAACCCTGGAAGCATAACCTCATCAACTTTCTCACCACCATTTCTCTCTTCCATATCTTCAACTATTTTCAAAATTCAAAGAGTAGGTTTAAAAGCTTTGAAGCAAAACCTAGCTAAAAGAAGTAAAGAAATGAAAGACAATTAAAGGAGGTGAGAGTGAAGTTCACTCAATGTGTTAAGCCATTATATGCTTCCTAAGAAGGGATATGCTTCCAAAGGTTCTGCCGTTTTTGAAGGAGTGTGTGTTTTATGAGTATCACGTAGGTTTGGTTTGCCTCATATATAGAAAGAAGAAAAATAGCAAGGCTTAAAAAGAGAACAACTACCAAGGAAGAAAACAAAGTTAAGAGATTAATGGGGAACTTATGATTTTCATCAAAGTATTATTATTTCTTTCATATTAGAAAAAGTTAAATTAGTAGCTAAAATCATGGAGAAAAAAATTGAAATAAATGTCCATTTTGACATCACAAAATTTAGTGACAAAATTTATTTAAACTTCATCTTTAAAATCACTAAACCATCTATATTTACTATTTGTTTATATTAGGAATTAGAAAATTAGTTAGACACTAACTAACTTCTAAACTATACACTAACTAACTTCTAAACTAATATAGTTAAGTTAGTTAGGCACTAACTAATTTTCTAATTCCTAATAGTTTATGGCCGAAAAGACAATATATATTCTAACTCATTTTGCAACACTCATTGAGGTAGCGGTGAGAGGACCATAATTCGAACGTCACAAAACATATTCTTGGCGATGGTGGGAAGCTTTGAATGTGACTAAACCGCATACTTATAAATAATTAGTGTCATATAGGCTCTATTTTGCAAATACTTAAACTACAAACTTATCTACTATCTCATAGCTTTTATTTGCTATCTATTATTTTTAGCAAACTAAGCCATATATAGTCAGTCGACTCAAATGGAGAAGCACAATAGATAAGTTGGGGTGGCACCAGAATACAAAGACCTAATTAGTAATTAGAGTAGTTGAAGTTTAAGGTAGAATCTCAATAAACCACAAAGTTAGCAACGTCTTGGGATTAAGATCTTATATTTAATTACCCTTTAAACATATTAATCTCATGAAAGTTTTGGCTTATCAGCTAAAAGCCAAGACAAAACAAAGTTCCAAGAAGATGATATAATATTTGTGCATTGTGTTTGAAACTTTGAAATATCATTTGGAAATGTGGACCTGAACCAGATTCCAAAATGGAGCTCAAATATATAATTCAACGGCAACTTAATTATATTATTAGTTTGTGTTTTCAGAATCCGAAAATCCCGTTTCTATTCCATTCCCCAGAGCTTCTATTCCACTGGTTTGTCAGGTAGAAACATTTTAATAATAATAATCACTATCTTAATGTCAAACTTTAGATAACAACAAAACGGACGTGTGATCAAAGTCTAATTCAGTTGAGGGGATCACTCTTTCACACTACAAAAAACACTTCATATAATGGAGGTTATTTTGCGGAGGTTTTTAAAAACCTCCCGTAATTAGTGATAAGATTCCAATGCCGTATCTGGTGCGTGTAAATTTGTTATCAATCTACGGGGGTTAAAAAAGCCCCTCTAAATAAAGAGCAATATTTTTTGGTTACTCAAAGTTACTTCACCCTAAAAACCCTTTTGCCTTCTATTTTTCCTTTCTCGTTCTCGTAACCCTAAAACCCTCTTCTTCTCTTTCAATAGCATACATTCTCTTCTTTTCTTCTGCTGGCGACCCATCCTATTCCAACAGCGACAAGCCATCCTCTTCGGTAGCTACTCGCAATGTTGAACCTCCATTGTAGGGACCATCGTTGCTGCAAGCTTTGAGGTAAGGTTCTAAACTTTTCCTTTTTTTTTTTTTGAATATTCTTATTCATATACTGAGATTTGTGCTTGATTCTTGAGATTTTTTTATTTGTTCTTGATATTTTAGTTGTTTGTTATGTTTTTGGCTTGTATTGAACTTTCCCTAATTGAGTATTTTGTTTGTATTGTCGCTGTCTTACATCGTCGCCGTCTCGATTCATCACGGTCTTGTATCTAGGATTTGCATCCTCCTTATCGGTGCTTAAAAACTATTCTGCCCCTCTCTTAAAAACCTCATTATTATTATTATTATTTTTATTATTATTATTATTATTATTATTATTATTATTATTTCATCGATATGAAACAGGAGTCCATATTGGTGTTTACTGTGAGAAGAGGTAGTAACACTAGTAAGGGTACTAGGTTTGCCACCAGATATCTATTTCTCTGTTCATATTGATGAAGAAGATGGGAAACCAAAAGAATTTTGATCCACTTTTTCTAATCGTGTTTCTCATTTGTATGTTACTTTGGTCTGCTTGTACAGGATGAATATGCAGAGTGGGTGATTGCCTCTCAAAGAATTCTCCTTGAGGTCATGGCTGAATTTCCATCACCCAATCCTCCAATTAATATCTTTTGCATCAGTTGCTCCACGGCTGCAGCCAAGATTTTATTCAATCTCATCATCTCCAAGGTTAGGACAATATGGTTGGTGTTATAAAAGTAAGATAAGATGATTTTGAATATACATGTTTATGCTGCCTAAGTTTGATATTTTGTTTAGGGGATTAGTTTCTTTTGGCGCATGGCATGACCTTGGAATTTGTCTTAACATATAGGTCAATGCGGATTTGACTTTGAAAAGGTATAATGGTAGTCTGCAAGTATACTTACTACTTCACAAGAATCCTTTATGCTTGATGTCTGTATGCTATCTCAGTGTTCCACCATTACTCTCAATCAAAGTGGCATTTCAATTGAAATTGAAAATAAGAAAACAAATGAAATACCTACATGGCCATATACATTCTCGTGTTTCTTTCTTACATTGTTGCTTTGTTTGTATCACTCCATTTTGTTTTTCCATTCATTGGTAATTACCTGTAGTTATTCAGGTTAATTCCATGGTCAATTATTTATGCAATCAGAATGGTATTGCAGTAACTGATTTTGCATCTTCGAATGCTGCACTAAGCAAATCAAATAATGCTGGTTTGATTATAATATAAGTTGTTGTGATTATTATTTTCTAGGCCTTGGATGTATTTCTTGACTTAGCTGCAAATGAGCGATCCAGTAATGATAAACATCCTGATTACAGAGCAGACAACAAGGATGATATGCGATTCCTTGTTGATGATTATGATCACAATGACAGTGTAAGTGGTAATATATATTTTTTCAGTACAGTTTTCAGAGTTATTCTTGTTTTATCATTGAATTGGTCACTCATTCTCTTCTGATATTGCTACTCATGTGCTTAAGCTTTTGGGATTGTACCTTGCAGCATATTTATAGTGTTAATTCCACTTGTCAATTGAACTCTATACAATTGCAAGACTGTTAATTTTCGCTGCTTGATGTTGTTTTAACTTCTCCACTATCTGCATCCTTTTTTAACATTGTGTTATTTGTCAAATTTTGTCACAGTTCATAGATAGAAAATCTGAATCGACATCTCTTTCATCTGAAGGTGAAATTTCTGATAAGTTTTGGTCCCTGAGATCTTTTGGAAGGTAAATTATTGACAATGTATTTAATCAAGGATCACTGTATATGGAACCTAACTCCACTAGCTTAGTTGTTTCTTGGTTTTAGGAATTATGCTGATGTATGTAATTATAAAGATAATTATGATATTAGCCCAGGATGTACAAAGTTAGAACTTCCTCAATAGGTGTTGGAGTCAATTTTGATATTTGAAGTGAGTCAATTTTGATATTTGTTATTTCAGGCAAGTAAGCGGGCAAGTGAGCCTCATTCTCCAATGGATGCAAGTGGATCATTTGATGCTAGCACCATTTAGTGGTTTTAGGATCCTTTAGTATAGGATTTTTTTTATGCTATTATGATTTAGTGGTTTTAGGATCCTTTAGTATAGGATTTTATTATGCTATTATTTTTTTGAGTAATTTAACAATAGATATTTGAGCTACAATTGTTTCTTTTTATTATGTTTTTGAGTTTGATGGCATTAAATATTTGACATTACATTTATGTTATCACAGTTATATTTTTAATGAAATTTTCGGTTTTTTGAGTAAGCTTAGTAAGTGATATGTAAGATGTATGTATAGTTATTAGTGATGAAAATCGTAAATAGATAAGGAAAAAGAA
The DNA here is from genome assembly GCA_020916435.1 of Oxytropis ochrocephala. NCBI lineage: Eukaryota > Viridiplantae > Streptophyta > Magnoliopsida > Fabales > Fabaceae > Oxytropis > Oxytropis ochrocephala. The sequence continues at coordinate 53,770,885 of CM037088.1, forward strand.
ATTCTCAAATTGAAAAAGAAATATTGTCTCTGCATAACTCAAATAGGAGGTTGAAACCTCCACAAAAATAGTCTTATCAACTATGGCAATAAAAATCTCCACAAAAAAATACAAATCACTCAATTTCGTGGAGGTTTAGAACCCTCAAAAAACCTCCACAAATTGTGGGGTTAAAACCCCATAGCAAAGAAAACCCCGCTAAAAGACACGATACAAAGTTTCAAAAACCCCGCAAATAGATTGCAAGCACTTGAAACTCCGCGGCTTTTTTAAAACTCCCGCCGATTACGCTATGTTTAAAACCCCACTAATCGACTTAAAAACCCCCGCAATTTGTTCCGTTTTTTGTAGTGTCACTCTCAAAGTCTAATCCTATGAGAAACTACTTGTTTACTAACACCGATATATCTAATGTCAGAATTAATTAGCTTCAGTTTACTGTATATTGACCTTCTTTCTTTGAGCTTTCCTCTATCTCTAAAGACTACTTAACAGATCTACGGCTCGTTGGATTATGGTGCTATGTATACTTTAGTAAAAATAGGTTTAATCGCACTTTTAGTCTTCTTATAATCATTTATCTATGATTTTAGTCTCTTCATTTTTATTTTTTTTACGATTTTGATTTCTCTATTTTCTAAATTTGTGAAAAGTTTGCCTCTAGCTAAATTGGTCCAATTTGAGTCCAAGTGGCGCCCATATTAACTAATGTGACAGACCACGTTGGAATGCCACATGACATTTTTAATTTATAAACATTTTTGTTTTTAAGTAATTTAAATGACTAAAAAATAAAAAACACATTTGTAAAGAAGTGTTTGGATTCATAGATTGAACTCTACTTAAACACACATTTATCTCCGATAACCAAATCCCTAATCCTTAATATTCCTTAACATGTATTTTGTTTCAGAACCAAATCTTCGAACACATTTGCCCCTTTCAAGGAGGAGGATGTGAAAGAAGAAGTGTGGTAATGTGATGGGAATAAAAGCTCAGGGCTTGATGGCTTAAATCTTAATTTCATAAAAAATTGTCGGGAGATGGTGAAGGAGGACATATTGAGTTTCTTTGGTGAGTTCCATGATAACGCAATGTTGCCCAAAGCCATTTCGACTTCTATCATCGCTCTTTTTCTCAAGAAGGAGAATCCTCAAGATCTTAAGGAGTATCATCTGATTTATCTCATTGGATGCATCTATAAATTTTGGATAAAGTGTTGGCCAAGAGATTGAAAAGGGTTTTAGCTAGGATATTTCTTCTTGTCAATCGGCGCTTTTTTTCGTTTAGTAGATTTTGGATGGGGTGTTGGTGGTGATCAATGAACCGATAGATTTGGCGAAGAGAAGAAAAGAAGAATGTGTGTTGTTTACCGTCGATTTTGGAGAGGCTTGTGATTCTATTTCTTGGGATTTTTCTTGAGTACATGGTGGGTTTGATGGGTTTTAGTTTGGTATGGATTAACTGGATGAGAACTTGTTTACACAACCTTATGATGTCCTGCTCATGTCAACAGGAGTTTTCTTTTCAATAGTTGGATAAATTTCATTAATGTCGCCTAACCTTAGCATCATCGAGTAGACACTCCACCCACCTTCTATAAAGTGGTTAAGGAGGAAACCCACAATCATGTGTTAAAAGGAGAGACAAAGGAAGCACAACACCAATTAACATGTAAAACATGTCCAAGATGACAAGTCATACAAATACACCTAAAGAAGCACCTATGGACTAGACTAGAAACCACACAATGATAATATAAAATACATGACATAACTGCTGAGGCAAAATCCTGTGTTAGTTTTAATAGTTAACAAACTTCAAATGTGAGAAGCTTAAGTTCTCTCGATTTCATATGTTACTAATGTCTCTTCTTGAGTGAAATATAAGAACAGAAACCGTTAGCCTATTCTCAAGAAAATATTTGCTTTTGAGAAGCATACATATGACAAGACTTGAAGTATAATGACATGAAGTGTTGACCAGAGACGATCAAAGAAAAGACCTCTCCCGACATGATCAAAAGTCAAGACCGATGGGTAAACTTGAAAAAGATCATCATGAGAAGAGTCATGATGAGAAGGGTCATCATGAGAAGAGTCAACATAAGAAGAAACATGAGAAAAATCAACCTTAGAAGAGTCATGAGAAGATTCATCATGAGAAAAGTCAAGATAAGAAGAGTCGCTGCAATAAATCAAGATGAGAAGCATCACGATAAGAAGAGTAAAGTCGAGAAGCATCATGATAAGAAGAGTCAATATTAGAAGCGCCATGATGTGAATAAATAAGTTGAGAAGATCGATGTTGAGAAGCATCAACATGAGAAGCATTAACATAAGAAGAATCAAGTCGAGAAGCATCAAATTGAGAAATATCATCTTCGTAAGACTAAAAGATGAGAAGAGTCATAGTTGAGAAGAGTGATGACAAATTTGAGAACCGCTGCCTTCTCAGTAGTGCATAAATACAACTGGCCTTTAAGACAAAAGCACTCAATCGCTATAAACGACTATAAAATTTTGGCAACGACTTTTTCTATGGACCAGAGGTTATTATACATATACTCAGCTATAAATAAATGCATTGGATCAGCACTGAAAGGTGTGAGAGTATATTGAGCTCAAATCCTCCAATCTTCTCAAGTGTCAAGTTTTCTCTCATCCATACTCACCACTTCAAAACAAAGGGATTCATATTATTTCGAGTATGTATTTTTGCTTGTCTTATAGTTTCATTGAAACACCATTTGTATCAACCAAGCTCTAGAAATCCCACAAACCCTCAAATTGATTTGTATAACCTGTTAGAAACCTTCTCAAGAATCATGTGTTGCTGTAAGGCTTGAGAAGTGAGCTAGAACCATCAAATAGATCGTAAGGATTGTGTTAGGTGTGAGAACAAAGAGTTGAGCTATGTTAAGAAAACTACCCCAAGAACTTTAAGCCTAGGTTGGTTGTAAAGTTGTAACTATTTGGAAAATAGTGGAAATACTCACCGGGCGTGAGGAGTGGATGTAGCCCTGGTTTTGGGTGAACCAATATACATCACCGTGTCATTTACTACTTTCTAAGTTACTTTACACTACATTTAAAACTTTCCATTTGGAAAATCATCTCGAGCATCATCTTAATCTCTTAATCGATATCTGCTTTTAAGAAGAAGGAATCACTTGACCCTTCTCAACTCGTAAACTTAGTTGAGAAGACAGCCATTCTACCCTTCTCTACTCACTATCTCGGGCTGAGAAGACTCAAGCTTTCAATCACCCTTCTCAACTCACCACTTACACTCACAATGGCTAATCACAACTTGTGAAGTTATTTATCTTGTTTCAGGTTAATTTTTAAAAGGGTCACAATTCCAACCCCCACTCTTTGTGACACTTATTGATTTCAATAACAACATCAAACTGTAGAGCAGATACACCCCTGTCCAAGGTTACCATCCCATGAAGAAACCCAACATATAGCACGTAGATCACTTTCACGCCACAAGCAGCCAAGGAATTGGCAGAGTAGGATAATTGATAGCAAAATCCTCTTAATTTTATGACAAGTAGTTCAAAAACGAGGTAATGCAGAATCGGCTACAATCCATTTGCACATTAGATCAACAGCCTGAATTCTTCAAGGGAAATCGATAAACAATACGATATTGACACCATTTGTAGAAGCAAGAACACCAAAACTCCAAGCATCTACCAACAAGACAAGTGCAATATGATAACTCATATTTATATGAGTTATTTATGCTCTTATTACTTAAATTAATTCAAGTTCTTAAGTAATATTGTTGTCTAATTAAGTAAATATATGTTATTTAGTGTAAAAGAGGGTTAGAACTCGATTATGTGACAAATTGACACTTTTGGTGCTTTCTTGTTATTTTTAATGTGTTTGTTCGTTGTTATAGCATCCGCGTTATAGCGCAAAGCGTTATAACGCTGGATTCTCGCAATGATGATGAGAGAAAAACGAAAAGCAATTTTTGCAAAGATGTCAAATCACCGAGAGCGCACTGCACGCCCTCGCAAAGAACCACCCACTCAGATTTTATAGACACTTGTCTATTTTGTAATGGAAGATAAAAATAGTTGGTGGGATGACTTGTCAACTTTTTGAGAAGATATTTTCTTTATATTGAAGTCTAAAACTTCATCTTCTTCATCTTGGAGTTGTTTGGTCCATAAGAGAGAAGAGTTAGAAATAACTCTCTTGCACTCCATTTTCGCCCAAGATCCATTTTCACAATAAAATGAAGATTTTATGCAAAGGTTGAGAGAGACGTTATAACGGCAGACGCTGTAACATCACATGAGCTGTCATCATTTGGAGTGTTTTCCATCTCTTTGTGATTTCGGTTTTATGGCTTTAGGTAAGACCTTTATGCTTTATTTCTTGTGTTGTTGCTCATCATGAGCTGATTCTCTTGTAGTTGGATTGCTTTGAGCTTTGTAATGAACCTTTAGTATTGTATTTATAACATCTAATGCCTTACGCTTCAATCTTTGCATTCTAATACTTTCAAACTTATTTTAGAATTGATCAGCTAAAATGGGTATATTCATGGGTACAGATGTAACACCCCTTTTCTACCCCATAATTTACACGTCATTTATCAGAGTAATTTTTTTTCGCAAAATATTAATTTAACTGATAGAAAAGAAATGTCACATCGCCATTAACAAAACTCATCGATTGCACTCATCAAGTTTGTGCAACAACATCCGCTCATGAAAATTAAACTCCAAAATTACGCCTCAAATGGAAATAAAATAAATAACTCACTAATACCACTCAAACACGCCTCACGCCATTGGTATAATCATTAAACAATTAGTTATTTAGTTAACAAAATCCAACCACGCCCCTAGGTGTCACAAAGATCGTGAGAGCGACTTACGCACATCCCAACAAATAAAGAAAGAAGGCAAGAGGACCTTCACTCATGGCACTCGCAGCTGCTGCCACAATAGAGCAACATTCCAAGCAGGGGGGTGAGAATTTCAACAAAACATAGTTAAGCACATAATAGAGTAATGTGAACAAAATAGCTTATACAACATCGCTATCACTACCAACAACATCGCCACCAACACTAACTCAAATTACGCTTTTCACCACAAGTCATAGTCATGAATGTGCATAGAAATGCAACCCACGCCTGGGTATATGCATGATGGTACCATTCTCGCTATAAATAAGCCACTATGGGCATATCGTCACTATTTTACGCCAATAGGAGGCCAAGCCTATTCGCCATAATATGCACATGCTATGAGACACTATGGACACATGTGCAAACACCAAATCACTCACCGAGCCCCTCGCTATCGTTGCCATAAAACACTCATGGAGTGTACTTTTCATAACCATCACAATTATATCACAACATCATCATAAACATCACATTCATAACCATCACTATTATATCACAACATCATCATAAACATCACATTCATAACCATCATTATTATATCACAACATCATCATAAACATCACATTCATATATAACCATCACTATTATACCACAACATCATCATAAACATCACATTCATAACCATCACTATTATATCACTACATCATCATAAACACCACATTTAAAGTTTGAGTAACAACCCATGTAAATTCTGAGTAACAACACATTTAAAATCTAGAAAAACATCACATTTACATTGAGAAAATAACACATTTTCAAAGTGGAAAACATCACATTTAAAATTTGAGTAACAATACATTTATTAAAAATACAAAGCAAATTTCTTACATCAATTAAAAACCGCAAACAACAACCTATTTTATGAAAAACAAAGCAATTTTTTATTTTATAAACAAAGAAACAGCAACCTTAACTTATGAAAAAAACAAAACACATTTATAAAGAAAAATACAGCAGCCCATACATCAACTAAAACAAAGAAACAACAACCTATTTTATGAAAAACAAAGAGCCCTTTTGTTTTATAAACAAAGAAACAGCAACATTAATTTATGAAAAACAAAGAACCTTTTATTTTCCAAAACAGCAAACAGCAACATGAATCATAAAAACAACACCCTTTTATTTTCTAAACATCAAACAACACTCTAATTCATAAAAGAAAACAAAGAAATTTCATACATTAATTAAAAACAAAGAAAACAAAGAACATAATTTATAACAGTAAAAACAAGAGTCTATATGTTCCCATATCCATGAAATCGATTCTAACCCCATAAAATCACCCAATTCAAATTCAACTCATCATCTCATATAGTTAATCAAGTGATAACCTCAACAATTTATCAAACAACCTCAAGAAACCCCACAAAACCCATCACATACCCAATTATATTAAATCGAAACGCCCACGCTTACCTATACTGACGTAAGCTCCAAATTATGAAGAACGAGACACGAACACGAACTCACGAACACACGAACGGAACACGGCTAAGAATGACCAAATGACGTCTCACCGAAAAATAGGTCCGACGTCAACTTCACCGAAACGAACGGCGGTTAGTGTTTCAAGGTCTCGACGAGGGGAATCCAACGGCGTGTCCGCTTTTTCCAAACGACGATCGTAGTGTCCAGAATCAGCAATATACAGTACGAAATACGGTATAATTTCAGTCTCCGGCGACCGAAATAACAAAGATAAACGAATTCGATGGTGATTTTGTATAGGGATATGAAGTTTCATAAATTTCGTGATCAAATAAGAGAGAACGGAACCGAGAAGAAAAACGAATGGATTTCATAATCGTCAAGGCGGTCGCACAATAGGGTTCACTTGAGGAACCAAATACTGTGAATTAATTCTAAGATATGTCGTAAGTGCGCGAATTAACTAAGGGGGTGCGACTCAAAGAGTTTCATTAAAAATGGACTATTACAAAGCTCAACATGTTTCCAATTATATTCTAAACCCCAAATTTCTTATAACATCTACTTTGACACATTTCTTTAACTAACTATACCCGAATACTAGTATTTCATAAAACTAAATAATTAAATAATAATAAGAAGTAAATACTAATTTCAACATGGTTCCCATTCCAATAAATCTCTAATTTAACAATTATTCTCAAATACTAACTAAGATTAATTTTTAATAAAATCTACATGCATAAATGTATATGGTTCATGAATCGAACTCAAAGATTGATATGAATGAAAAGTTATTTAAAGACATTTGAGTAACATTTGCTTTGCCTAGATATAGGAAAAACAATAGTTCATAAGGCAAAAGCTTTGGGTTCTTTATTATACAGGGGTGAACTTATTTAGAACCTAGACATAGGAATCTTGTAACAAAACCCTGGCGTTAGTGACGTTATAGCGTTTGACGTTATAACACTTTACTTCTGGGAATTTACTTAGCAAAGAGCAGTCCAACTTACCATTCTGAATTTTTACTTACCATCTGTTCTGGAGTGGGCTCAAGGCCCAATGCAGTCCAATATGGCCCAATACTATTGCTATAAAGGTGGCACGAATCTCAAGGAGTTAGGTATGTCATTTATTACTATTCACTATTCACTGCTCATTGCTGACTTGGGCGTCGGAGTGCTTACGCAGGTACCACCCAGGCGCGACCCAGACTCTGATACCAAGACATCCAAATGACCGAGCTAAGGAACTACATCGCCTTCACATCTAACGATCGTGAACGATCATCATGCGACACAAAGGGGAGGAAATTGAACACTTCCACCATGCAACTAAGGAGGCACGCCACGCGAGCCTCGCTGGGGCCGACTTCTCCGGGCGGAATGCACTCCTCAAAGAAACCCCGCAGGCGCGCCCCACAAACCATCCATGAATCACAGACAACCTCATCAAGAACCTTCCGCATGTGGCGACCGAGGCCAATCTTGAGCAGATATCAGCAGCCAACTCAACAAAGAATCGCCACCGAGTTGGTGGATGCAGAGTTGATGCTTCGCGTCCGAGCATGTGACTCAAAGCTTTCTTACGGATTCTCGCAGAGCAAGAATCAAATTATTGCCGATCGCGGCGCTTTCTTTCTCACTATGAAAAGGGATCCATCCCGCACGCTCGCGGGCCGACGCCGAAGGGCCCTCTAGACAAGTGCGCCCCATCCCACAAGCATGTGACTCTCCCGAAGAAACGACCGACCTTTGCGGGTGGCCCAAAGACGCCGATCCCCTGCCAAGCAAAGTCGTGGCTAGCGGTCTCCCACTCGCAGGGCGCGTAGTAGTCGCCGCCCGTGTCTCACGACCAAGATTATGCAGACTCCGCTTATAATCCGGAATCGACTGTCGCTACCGTATTCTCGGCCGAGTCCTCCTGCTCGCAAGTCAAGAAGCCGATCGTGGATTCATATGGCGAGAGTGGACAACTACGGTGAATGGGAGATCGTGGACGATCACACCTGGCCGAAAAGACATGCGCCCGAGCGAGATAGAGGGCAATCGCTTTCAGTGCCCCCTTTGTATGGCCACATGATGGGCGCTACGAGTACCCACGAATGAAGTGCATGCATTATACCCGCTTGGGTCGAGAATTAGCGACGGACACGGGCCTTTCTCGGCGGAAATCCGCGTTATCGTATTCCCGCAGATTCGAGGAAGCCGCCAATATGAATAAATTCGATGGACGCGCGACCCGTATAAGCACGCACGTATTTCAACAATTATCGCAGCTTATAGAGAATCGAGTCCAACAATGAAGTGCGCATCGCTTCTCGGGCCGCCGACGGACGTGCACTTGAATGGTGGGAATCTTTGCGCCCAATACTATTTCTTCCCCGGAAAGCTTGGTCGCAACTTTCGCCAATTACACGACCAACCGCTGCCGCGATAAGTATGAGGAACATTTGGACACCTGGCCGCCCAAGGCGAACGAATCCTCGAGGCACTATATCAACCGCTTTCAACAACAAGGCAGAGACCATTCGCGACCGACCGACAAGACAAATTGAAGTATCTCAAGCCGGGAATACGTGGATCTTCCTCGGCAGGGTCGTTATGGTTATCCACGAGGAAACCCTTTAGATCGCCAGAGTCCAAAAAGGCCACCAAGAGAAAGTGGAACGAAATTTTATAGCTCGGATCTTCTCTCAAGACAACGCCAATCTCCAATAGGCCGCCAATTTCTTTTGGAGACGAAGATCTATTTGATGGACGAGTCAACAACTACGCTCCTATGGTCGATTCATGAATGGGAAATTCCGAGGTAAGGAGAATCTTGGTCGATCGTGAAGCTCTACAGATATCATTTTCAAGAGCCGGTCGACAAATTGAGCATCGATCGCAGCGAAATCATTCCTCGCCGACCCAACGCCTTTAATCGGTTTCAATGGAGCGATCACTTACCCGCTGGGGACTTTGGAGTTATTGGTCACCTTTGGCAACGACGCCGATGGGAGCATCGCCACGTAACTGGCCAGACGACGTTCTTAGTATTTCCCATCAAGTCATGTTACCACCGCATAATAGACGCACCAACGCTGGGAAAGCTTGAGGCGCTTGTATCAACTGCTCACTTAAAAATGAAATTTTATGACAATAATGGCCAAAGTCGCGACACTAGCAAAGAGATATGGAAGCGCCAGAAGAGCTACTACATTTATCAAGAAATATGTGATGCACAGATTTTGGTTCCGACTCAAAGGGTGGGGGAAGGACATCAAGTCAACCTTGCCGATTTGATGCACGCCACGACTCGATAATGCGATCCGAAAGATGAGGATGATGATTTAGCCCGTGAGCTAAAGAACAAACCGGCTACCGTAACCCCACGGGCAATTCATTGACGCTCAACTAGGGAGGATCCTCGCCAAGACGCTTAAAATTGGAAGCGACCTACCCGAATGCATCAAGGAGGGACTAATCGGCCGCCTAAAAGAATATGCCGACTTGTTCGCTGGGCAAGCGTCCGACATGCCCGAGTACCCATGGAAATCGCTTGTCATCAACTTTCTGGCCGACGGTGCGGCGAATCAACAACTACGCTCCTATGGTCGATTCGCGTAATGGGAAATTCCGAGGTAAGGAGAATCTTGGTCGATCAGTGAAGCTCGGCAGATATCATGTTCAAGAGCCGGTCGACAAATTGAGCATCGATCGCAATAAATCATTCCTCGCCCGACCCAACGCCTTTAATCGTTTCAATGGAGCGATCACTTACCCGCTGGGGACTTTGGAGTTATCGGTCACCTTTGGCAACGACGCCGATGGGAGATCGCCACGTAACGGCCAGACGACGCTCTTAGTATTTCCCATCAAGTCATGTTACCACCGCATAATAGACGACCAACGCTGGGAAAGCTTCGAGGCGCTTGTATCAACTGCTCACTTAAAAATGAAATTTTATGACAAGAATGGCCAGTCGCGACACTAGCCTCGATATGGAAGCGCCAGAAGAGCCACTACATTTATCAAGAAATATGTGATGCACAGTGATTTTGGTTCCAACCTCGTGTGGGGGGGAAGGACATCAAGTCAACCTTGCCGATTTGGATGCACGCCACGACCGATAGCGATCCGAAAGATGAGGATGATGATTTAGCCCGTGAGCTAAAGAACAAACCGGCGACCGTAACCCCACGGGCAATTCATTGACGCTCAACTAGGGAGGATCCTCGCCAAGACAAGCTTAAAATTGGAAGCCACCTACCCGAATGCATCAAGGAGGGACTAATCGGCCGCCTAAAAGAATATGCCGACTTGTTCGCTGGCAAGCGTCCGACATGCCCGAGTACCCATGGAAATCGCTTTGTCATCAACTTTCGGCCGACGAAAAGGCAAGGCTTCTGGCCGCATTGCAGAGTTAAGAGTTCGAATGAAGAGAAAGCTAGGCAAAGAACCCAAGCAGCTTGATGACTTGATCAAAGCAAATTTTGTAGAAGAGATTAAGTATACTACGTGGCTTTCAAACGCCGTGCTAGTCAAGAAGAAGAACGGGAGTGGCGAATGTGTGTTGATTACACCGACCGAATAGTATGCGTGCCCTAAGGACGCTTTTCCCGCACTCAAGTATTGATAAACCGTGGACGCCCTTCAGTTATAAGCTACTCTCTTCTTGGACGCATATTCGTGGTACAACCAAATTGCCATGCACCCTCTCGATCGACATAAGGCCGCTTTATGACCGATCGAGGTAACTTCGCATACAAGGTGATGCCTTTGATTGAAGAACGCCGGGGCAACTTACCAAAATGAATGATGAGCAAGATTTTTGAAAAGCAGACGGTCGGGTGGCGAGGTCTATCTTGATGACATGATTATAAAGAGCAAGTCGGACGACAAGCACGCCAATGACTTAAAAGAAATTTTTGAAGAAGCACGACAGTATTCACTTAGGTCAACCTGCAGAAATGCACCTTTGGGGTACGAAATGGAAAGTTCCTAGGTTTTCACTGACGGAGAGGAATTGAGGCCAATCTCGACAAATGCATACGGCCACGAAATGAGGCCGCCAACTACAAAGAAAGAAATACAAAGAATCGAACGGCATGGTCGCCGCCTTTCTAGGTTCATACCTCAATCGCTTGCAAGTCGCTCTCCTTGTTTAAACTTCAAGAAAATGTGGATTTTGAATGGACGGATCAATGTCGCTAGTTACCGGACGACTTGAAAGCCGCTTTAACTAATCCGCCCGTCCATGACTAAGCCGCCCGTGAGATATCCTCCATCTTTATCCGCAATCACGGAGGAAGCTTTGAGTGCCGCCTTGATTAAAGAAAGCGACACAAAGCGTAATCCCGCGTACTTCATTAGCAAAGTCCGCAGGGGCCTAAGCCCGCTACCAAAGAATCGGAAAGCTAACGCCGCACTATTGGTGGCCGCCCGCAGGTTGAGGCCGTATTTTGTTGCACATCAAATAGTGGTGAGAACTGATCAACTTATAAGGCAAATTCTGCGCAGACCGGACTTGGCAGGCCGCATGATCAAATGGGCGGTTGAACTAAGTGAGTTCGGAATAAAGTTCGAACCTAGGTCGGCTGCCAAGGCGCAAATTCTGGCCAACTTCATAGCTGAAATGACCCCGCCTGCACGACCGTCCCGTCACCACCGACGCTACACGTTGATGGCTCTTCAAACTCAAAGGGAAGCGGGGCCGGTTTGATATTGGAAAATTCTTCGTGGTCGGTCGTAGAAGTATCGCTTACATTTGCTTTCCACACTTCTAACAACCAAGCGAGTACGAGGCTTGCATAGCAGTGGTTATTGCCGCCAAGGAGTTCAACGCTGAGCAAGTAGAATTGCACTCCACTCTCTTTTGGTCGCTTCCCAAATCAAAGAACCGTATGATACCAAAGACGGCGTGTTGAAACATTACCGCTAAAGTAAGGAACCGCCAATAAGTTCGACCAAGCAAAAGTGAAGCACGCCTAAGAACGGAGAACGCCCTAGCGCATATTCTTTCAAAGTCAAGCAAAGACCAAAACGCCGGAACCACCGGCTTGATTCAGAGACTTAAACTCGCCTAGCGTGAGCGACCCACACTAATAAATCTTTTGCCATCTTCTCGCGCTGACTCAGAGAAAGATTGATCGCCTCCTATACCGCAAAGATATCCTCAACTGCAGGTCCGCACGACTCAAAAGGAAGCGAAGCTCTTAAGACAATGCGGCGTACTGGCACTCCGCCGTAGAAGGGAAGCTTTACGTAAGGGGGTTTTTCTTCTCCGCTGTTAAGATGTTTAACGCCCGCAGCACTCACGCCCTGGGGATATTCATGAAGTTTTGTGCGCCACTATCAAGCGAGGTCGCCGACAGCTGCCGCAGCGCTGAGAGTAGGTTTTACCGCCGACTATGGAAGAGGACGCAAAGAACCCGGGTCCGTAAGCGCAACGAATTTGGCATATGCCGACGCCCACATTGCTCCCGCCTCGAATCGCAGAGTCTTACCGCGCTTTGGCCGCTTGCTTGGTGGGGATGGATCTTTAGGACCGCTTTCCACCGCCCCAGACAATTCAAATTTCTCGTCGTGGGCAATGACTACTTCACCAAATGGATAGAGGCCGAGCCATTAGCGACTATTACGCGCCAAAGTGAGTAAATTTTTCACGAAATGTGTTAGCTCGACTTAAGCGCCCCTGCAGCTAATAACGCATAATGTGACCCGGGCCACGACAGAAAGTTTGGAGAGATGTTGGCCGACCTTGGGGTTAAATAAATCACTTCACTTCTTGAACATCCACAAACCAACGGCCAGCGTAAGCGCCAACAGAGTCATCTTACGGATTGAAGAGAAGGTTTGACGAGGCCAAAGGAAACCGGGTCGTAAGAACGATAGTCACCCTCTCCGGGCATATCGAACAACCCTCATTCGACAACGCGAGCGAGTCACCCTTCGGGATTGGTCTATGGAATCGACGCAGTAATCCCGATCGAGATGAGCGAAGTTAAGTTGGAGGACGCACCAATCCACCAACAAAGAAGCAGACAACGAGCGAGCCACTGTGGAAGAACTCGACTGTGGACGAATCACGAACCAAGGCTTCTCTCAAGGAACAAATTATTAAGCGTATGGTCGCCGCAAGATACAACTCCCGCGCGTAAAAGAGAATTCTCAATCGCCACCGGTCCTCAAAGTGCGATGTCGGGAACAAGAATGCTCGACAGGGAAAACTTGCGCTAAATCGAAGGCCCTTATCGCTGGCCATCAACAAGACGGCAAAGGAGCTTACGAAAGTTAGAAACCATGAATGGGGCGACCATACCTAGAACGTGGAACGCCGAGAAGCTAAGGAAATACTATGTGTAACTATCATCATGCGGCGGTGTAGTCAGTGCAAGTGTACACAATCGCAACAAGTAATATACTCGTAAGTAGAGTTCGCTCTCCACAGGATTGGTATTAATTTTAGAGTTTAGAAAGGAATTACACTTTAGAGGAACAAGTAGCAAATAGTTTGAGTAGCAAAGTTTCAGTTGAACAAAGGTTGTAAAAGTAACTAGTTAACAAAGTGAGTTAAAATATAAGAGAAATAAGTCGATTGCCTTCACTATGTAAATTCCTAAACAAGACGCTATAACGCCACACGCTATAGCGTTAAGCTACCACTGCAAATATTTTGTGCTTTTCAAATACTAGCGCTGTGGTTTCATTACAAGATGCCTATGTCTAGGTTCTAAATAAGTTCACCCCCGTGATATTCAAGATCCCACAAATTTAAGCTTTATAAACTATTGCAACTTCTATGTCTAGAGGAAGCAAAAGTTGGCTAAATGTCTTTAACCAACCTTCTCGCTTATATTAACTCCTTGAGTTCTTTCTATGGTTCATGTCCGAATCCACGTAAGTTCTTGCTTTACGTGGCCAAATATAAAACAAGATTAAAAGAATTATAACACAAGGATTAAAACACAAAACGTGAGAAATTATATACGTAATATTAATGGTTCATTACAAGCTTATAGCAACCCAACTCAAAGAGTTTAGCCTCATGTTGAGCATCATCAAAATAACACAAATACAAATACTTGCATTACCGTAGGTAAGAAGGGGAATACAAGTGCAAAAGATACAAGCTTGAAATCTCCTAATCATCCACGCATAGATGGTACATCATCATCAGCCTTACACCGTGAGAAAAATACGTAAATTACACGTGAAACATCTAGTAAATGTAAATTACACGTAAATAGAAATTACTTTCTCTTGTCATTTAGTAAATAACCAATTTTTTCGACAATCCAAATAATCACCCTTAAACATCTATCTCCCAACTTCCTTCTTCCTTCTTCCTTCTTCATTCTAAACATATTTCATCTCCTTCTACCTTTTAACATAATTCATATTTTAATCACTTTCATTCTTTTCAATTTTTACATCTTTTATCCATTTATCTATTAAAACAAACAACAACATGCAAAACAGGATTCACGCTTATCCATGGCTCAAACCGCTTTGATCAACATGATCGCATTTAACATTAGCTTTACACGCTTACTCGCCGCAAGTCTATTCTCTATCGTGATCTAATATTGACCCCGCACAACAACTAACTATTGCTTGTATTCTCTTTACGCCGCAGAATTTAGTAACATACGTGGACGCACTCACATAACATCCAAAATAGGCATACCGATCATGAGCAAACCGACATCCTTGTTTCGTGTGTTCAAATTATTATTGATCGTATCTTATGTCGTGATTATAGCTTACTATATTTTGGTATCGTGAAATGTTACTAACCAAAAGATCGTATTTTCGTGGCTAGTACCCTGCCACTATTCCGCTTTCCGTGTTTAGACCATAATTTGATGCTAGTACTACCCCGTGTTGCATGTGGCTTCCCCGTTAATACTTTTTTTATGTGCATTTTGTCGCTTTCGTGACATGGAATCTTATTGTGATCTTTGTTTTCTTCGATCCACTCATTGGTTCCTATCCTTTATCGTAGTTTTCCTATTTAATATGGGTAGATGTCGATTAAAATTTGAATCGAACAAATCAAAACATATATATAACAACGCATGCTATTTTTGTCTTGATTTCCACTATATAATAATCAACCATTGCTTGAATTCTCTTTACGCTTGCAAAATGTAGTAACATATGTGACGATCATATAACACATGAGAATCGGATCGCGATGAGGAGCAATCCGACGCTATTGGTCTAGGTGCTTAATTTTCTGCTGATTGTATTTTTCCTAGTTCATCTTTATGATTTACTATATTCTCGTTTCATAGACGCTACTAACTGCACTTCTTTAACTCCATTGGGTATTCATAATTATGACATTGTATGTCAGGGTTTACTCCTAACCCTGTGGATGTTCTCCATAATTTATACTAACCAAAAGTCTGTATTTTAGTGGCTAGTACCCTTGCCATTATTTTGTTTCCAGTGCTCATTTTTCTGTTGATTGTATTTTTTTCTAGTTCATTTTTATGATTTACTATATTCTGGTTTCATTGACGTCACTAACTGCACTTTTTAACTCCATGGCTAGCATCCAACTAGCCACAGTTTTGCGATGTGGTGGTTAGCACTTATCATGTTGGCCTTCTTTTTTAATTTGCAGTCCAGGATGGCCAGATCCAGTATTCAATAGGGTTTTATTTATCAAAATGTTGTACAAGTCTATAGCTACATTACAAGGCTCAATTGACTTGCAAGTTGCATCAACAGGAACAAACTTTTATTTATCCTTACAAAAGGTGGTTCATGAAATTATACAAAAAGTCGATAAAGAAAGTCCAGATGGGCGCACTTACGCTTTTCCCATTGAAATAATTCCTTGTAAAAGACCACTGCTACCACCCAAAATCTGGGAGCAAAGCAAACAAGAAACCCACCGCACAACTCGATACAAAGGTGGTAGAGGAAAGAATGATATGCAAGTTGAGCCGAACTCTAAAGTACATTACTTCATGAAATGTCAATAAGTTATGATTTAAAACTTAACAGAAAGATACCTCAAATATAAGAGTCCCAATTGTAACTTGAACGTGAAGAGCATTACTATTATTCCGCTCCCACTAAAAACTTTATCACCCGTAAAGGTGAAAGTAAATAACAAATCATACTTGGAATCTATTAAGTACCATCAATAACAACAATATCACAAGCTTCGTGAAATGGGTGAAAACATACCACCGCCAAGTGATGACATTGACAGAAAGGAACCAAGAAAAACACCCTCGCATAATTTGCCTCCACATAACTTCAAAACAAATGGCCAACATAATTTAGTATCCACTACAACACAATCTTACGAGACAAAGCAGATCAGCCACGCTTAGCACCATACCATGGCAAGAATTCCGCAGAAGGAACATGAATATTACAATTTGAAGCAGCCTCTAAGAACAAAGAATAACCCCTACAAATTTTTAATCGCATGGATAGAAATTGCAAATCAGCTTTCTTGTTAAAAATGGAAATGGAAAGAAAAGATTTATAAATCTGCACCCACAAATCAAAAGCCTTAGACAAGGAAATATATATATATATATATATATATATATATATATATATATATATATATATATATATATATATATATATTTCCATTCAATCTAAAATTCAAATGATTTATGATTTAGTGTGAGTGAAGCTTACAACAGAAAACAAATTAAACAAAGGAAAAAGTAATCGCAAGACAGAACAAAGAAACCTTCGCCAAGGAAAACTCCACCCCAAAGCAAAGAGAAGAAACACTACCCCAAACTGCAAAATCTGCCTCAACTCGTAGAAAACAAAAGCCAAAAAAGGTTATCCAGTGGAAAATGATTGAGTAACAACATAAGAATCATCGCAATTTATATTGAACTTCAAAGTTCGTAAACCCAACGCAAATATTATTCTTGCATTGTTTCTTTAATGGATGGAGCAGTTTCCTTCTTTGCTTCACACAAATCAATCAATAGAATGTAATCTTGCTCAAGTTCCTATTGCAACTACAATGTAGCACCAACACATTTTGAACACCATGTTTATAAATAGAATGTAATCTTCACATGTTCATCAAAAGAGTCTCATTCATAATTAACTTTAAGGCTACCAATTTATATTACATTAGAAACTATGAGCAACATTTTCTCGATATCTAAATCATTTTATGCAAAGAACTATGATAAATAACAAAACGTTGTATCCAAAGCTACAAGCACAAAAGGAAAAAGAACTCAACATAACTTATTTATCAAGTCCCGCTTTGTCTAGAAATTTGTAATCGCCAAAAAAATTTAAACTCTATGTGTGAAATCTTTTGCTTCGTGGAAATTGCAAACCTTCTCCGTGTCAAGTAGCCCACATGAAGGAAGATAAAGTGACGTAAGTTAGATATTAATTAAAATAAAAAGCATTCAATTCATAATCGATCGTAATGAGTTGTAGCAATTTTCGTAAATGTATTTAGTAAGGAATGCTCGCTCAAGAATGGCAATAAATGTTTCAAGTGTCCAACAATAGCTTCACGTAACCAACTCTGAGTGTCCATCCACTTTTTTGAAGTCGGTTTGGGTAAAACAAACACATTCCTTCGTGATTATTTTATGACATTTTCTGACTTTATTTAATCCTAAATATGCTCCAACAGAGACAATGAAGGCAAATCGCTAGGTAAAGAAAGCAATTGTGGTTTCATTTCACCTAAGAACTTTCATTTAAATCAAAAGCATTGTGGTTTGCAAAGTCTTCAAACTAAATTGTATGAAAAACCGATACAAACACGAGCATACACAATTTAAAATGTCTAAAGAGAATTCAATACAAACCGATACATGTTGTGATTTTGTTCTTTCATTTCTTTTAATGCACACTAGGAAATTTGATGTGTCATTATCAACAATCCAAAAGTCACTAGTTTGGCACCTTCACCGATTGAAGGCACTCATATATATAACTTAACCCACCCAATTGAAGTTCTCACTGGTAATAGAGTTTTGAAGACTATACTCAATATCTCATGCATTACAATATAGAAACATATCGAGGAAACTAGGGAAAATCACAACATCAAGAGATTCAACATATTCAACATTGGGGAAATCTAATCGGGAGAATTAGGGAATTCGAATTGGGAAAATTGGGGAAAATCACAACATCAACATCTACAAATTCAACATTGGGAAAATCGGGGGAGAATTACAAGAAATTCAACATCAATGCATTCAATATCAACGTATCACGAAAGTTAATAAGGATTTAGGGTTTTGAGAGAAAATCGCTTCGACCTTAAAGCTACCAACAATGATAGAGGCGACGAACGGAACCTTCACTAGTAGAGGTCGCGAACGGCGCAAACGAAGGAAGAAACGCTATTCCGCAAAGTCATGGCGCCACGAACTAAGTTGCTGGTTTCTCTTTTGTTGTTATTTGCGATTGGTATTTGTGAGGCTAGGGTTTGGTATTTGTTAATGCACGAGGAAGAGGAAGAGCGAGGAAGAGGGAGAGCGAAGATGGAGGCTAGGGCAACAATGAGAGTCGAGGTGAGATTTAGAGACGAGAGTCGAGAGGAGAGATGAGAGTCGAGAGTGAGGTTCGTAGATGTGGGTGGCGTGAGGTTGTGGGTGATCGAGAGCAGGAGGGAGGCAGATCAAGGTGAGGAGGAGAGAGCGAGAGGTGAGGAGGAGAGAGCGTGACGCCTGCTTTTAGGATAGAGGATCAGCTCATTTTATTTTGATTAATGGGTTGCACGACTTGCCACTTTAATCTCCGTGGCAAATTTCTCGCCCTTTCACATGTCCGTGGCAAACCCGTGGCAAACACCAATGGAAATTTCGCACTTTATTTTTTACGCATGCCGCCGCAAACTGCGGGCAAATTACCGACTTTTAATAAGCTCCGTGGCAATTGGCCGTGGCTAAAACAAGCTTTTCTAATTAACAACTAAATAACTAATTAAAATAAAACCAGCTTAAAAACCAATAAGCAACAAAGAAACCGTTCATTTCTCCATATTCTACCTCAAGTAGTCACATTCAAGACTCGTGGCTAACTCACTTAGTTTCAACTTGAGACTTGGCAAACAATCCCTAAAAGATTGAGGGATTCAATATCAAATTGATTTGCAGATTAGTTTTAGTTTCAATTATGAACTTGCAATGTAAAATATAACTTTTATACATTAATGTAAATCTTATTTATTTATGCCATAATCAAATGGAAGCCGATATTACCATTTGTATGCAATCGATACCCAAAAAGTCGTAAAGAGATGCCATTCCAACATGCCAACACAGTATGTAAAACACATACAGAAAATAAACACAAGTAAACACAGCTAGTTCTCCAATCCAATGCTTCCGATAAGCCAACTCAAAGGTGAAAACCAAATCTTCCACTTTAGTACATGAAATCTACAATATCTACAACAAGCCTATAAAAACTCAACTCATGATAACAATTATGCATTATAATTGTGTCAAAGCCAAACAATGCACACATGCAATAAGTTCAAGAAAGATCAGATCGTAATTCTCCAACAAAACAATTGAGCACCGCCTTTCCCTTTAAAAACAAATGGCCATGTGCTTCTTATTTAAAAACATATATCTGACAAAAACGTAGACTATCGCACTTCGGACTCAAGCAAGTCGATATTATTTAAAAATCATGATATATCATCTATTCACAAATTGATAGAGGAAAATGAGATTATCGACTTCAGGAATACGATATGCCCAGTAATTCATGCTAAAAGTATCAATTTATGCCTCAAATTGTTGTCGCAAGAAGACGATATATGCCTAGAATTCATGCTAACAAAAGAACTAGAAGATGGGTTACAATGTTCACGTAACCAAACAACATTCACAAAGCTACCCGATTCACGCTTTCCAATGTTCAAGGATAGATCGATACCGATGCATAAAAGGACATATTCTATTAAATATCGACAAATGAGATACCAATAAAGTGAGTCTTACTCTATGAGCTTCAGGGGCATGTGTTGATGTCGAAGAACGTGGAGCACTAGTAGCATCCGCTGAGTTGAAAACAAAGTCGCCAAAGACTCCAAATTCAACCTGCAGTTATTTTGATCTAATATGGTCTTTAGCATGTCAAACTTGTTTTCAATCGCTTCGATTCTCTTGTAGTTGCTCTTGTAATTTCTCTTCAAGATCATTCATCTTATTGGCATGTTCTTCTCTTTAATTTCTCTTCGAGTTCATTCATCTCATTTGCATGTGCTCTCTTCATTTGTGCAAATTCTTCATTTCTCTTCAACAAAGTAGTCATACTATTCTTCCTTGAGGCGCTGCCTTCCTGCTTTTTCTTTACCGAGCACGCTTTTGAAAAGCTCCAAGAAGATTTCCTAACCCACCAAGTTTTGAAGTTTTGCCTACCATATTTAAAAAGAAATCACAAAGTAAAGATATACTTTATTATATTTGAAGTGATAAATTCATCAAATAAAACTTACAATTGTATTATTTGTTTCTTCGCTTGATTGCTTTCCTTTCTTACTTTGGCATGTTTCGATGAACAACTCAACTTGAGAAGGAGGCTCTCCATCCCCACTACTTGCACACTAGGAAAGTAGAAACAAGTCAAAATTTGAAATTATTGATTTATTAGAGGAAACATGAAATAAGTTGAATTATTGATTTACTAGAGAAAACATGAAAATCAATTACTTATTTACCATTTTCTCCTTTATGCGAGCAAAGCTTACAGACCACTGATGTCCGCATGTTTGTTGAGCTATATTTTGAGCATTTTGGTCGGCATATTTCCTAAGTAGTGGACATTGCAATTTAGTAAATTTGTGAAATGAATGTGCGGAAAACACAAATATCGCTTATTTCTTACTTGAACTCAAGCTAAGGCTCCAATATATCATCAATGCTTTAAAGTGTTCCTCCTGTATGTCATTGGGACGATTTTTCATCCGCTTCACGCAAGGTTTTATATTTGGTAAAATACTTCCTTTTAAGAGTCCACTTATATCGCCTCCATGCGCCATCTATAATAGAATACACGACCTTCTTTCCTTCCTCAGTACATTGTATTTTCCTACAAAAAAGAAGCATAATTAGAAAGCTCTAATTTATTAAAGTAAACTAAATATACAAGTAGAACTAGATAAGTTATATTACATTGATATAAGGCCATATATTCTTATCTTTATCCTAGACAAAGATGCCAACCGTGTAAATAAGAGGACAAAATCAACTCCCTGCAATAGTTCCCAAAAGTTACCGAATCGGGAAACTATGCTTGCATTTGGCCCAATGGGTTGTCCTAGTTCATTCAAGATAATCTCTTGTCTATCATTAGCTGAACGTGTGTGAATTTTCGCACATAATGTTTTTCCTCGAGTTCTTTTAGATGCTTCTTTCCCTAATTAAAACAAAAATGAGTCAATATAGAAATTAGTAGAAAATTAGTAAAAATTTTTTGAGAATAAAAATACATGTCAATACAGAAATTGATATACCTTCACTTGTATTTTCATTAAATTCCCAACTTCCTCACTTCCATAGTTAATATCTCCTCAATTGCTTGTTCTCGATCACATTCTTCTTCTAATTCCTCTACTTTATGTGGTTGCTGATTTTTTCAATAAATTCACCAATTGGCATTGATGGACGCTTTGGATGTACTTTTTTTTCAAGGATTGTTCTTCAATCGTTGTTCCTTCCGCTTGATTTCCACAAGCTGTGAGACCCTAGCCGCTTCTTCATAGGATTTTAGAGTGAACAATAGTAAAGGCACTTCATTGTTCAATGAAGGTTTCATAACATCTAGCATTTTTCTTGACTTTGATTTCTATCACCAACTGTAGACCTTACTTGGTTCTTCATGTGGAGTTCAGATTGAACAAAGAGTATTAGTGGGAGATCTATTGTTCAATGAAGGCTTCATAGCATCTTGCATTTTTTGACCTCTCGCTTGATGGAGACTCCTTCATTGGTCGATGATTGACCTTACTTGTGGATTTAGCAATGTCTTTTGACCGAGAAACTTGAGTGGTCTTTATTGCTTGGGTTGTCGCTTATTGTTCAAGGAAGACTTCATTTGCTCTCGCCTTTGTTTTGAGCTTCTATCGACACAAAGAGTCCTCTTACTAGATCGAACTCCTCCGATAGTCAACGATCGTTGCCGCTTATGGAATTACCAAGGCCCTTTGGATCCTTCCTTCATCAACGCCTAATTTTTGGGACTCGAAAATAGGATAGATTCAAACATTCGTGATGCATTCATACATTCATACTTTACTATATATATTAACAATGTCATATAGACAGATTCATGCATTCATTGTAAATCTTAAAACTATCATGTTATGTGCTATCTTCTTAACTTAGAATGCTTCAAATAGATTAGAAAACTTGAAAATAACTTCTTACAAGGCAAATAGGTTCTTACGAAAGTGCTCCCAATAAGTCGATTTTTTCCTTTGATTTGAATTGCTACCATTTCTTTTTTTGCGCAATATATCATTTTCCTTCTTGATTTTATATTTTTAAGCAACTCCATACTTGATTTAGCTTTAAGTTGTTCAAGATCATTGTCTTTGTCCATTTTTCTACACTCTTTGTAGTTTGTAACTTGAATGGAGATGTTCTGGGGTCGAAATTAAAGAAACACTACCCGCATCATTGAAACACAATATATATATTAATATCTCAACACACATGTGTGTGACAAAAATTTATGAGAAATAAAAATAATGATCAATGCATAGATTCCAATATCACCTTATATTAACAATAATAGATTATGAAATTAAAAATAAACTAATCCATGTAGTCAAACAAAGTGTCATCAAAATCGTAATCATCTCCAACATCCCTTTGATTTGACACAAGCAGTAGACTTTTCAATAATGGTGGGTGGTATGTCACTCATAGCCAATTAACTTCACAGCTTGTCACCACTCATAGCTAGATTTACCGCATGATCCGACAACTCTCTTTGATACAAATGTTGGGCATTTGAATAAGACTCATCTTTCATATTAAAAATTCTCTCGTAAAAGTCTTCATAACATAGTTCCTATTCACATCAATGGGATCTTGAATGTAGAAGCATTGATGGACTTGTGAAGCTAACACAAAAGGGTCATCCATAGAACATCTCTTGTTGAAGTGAACACAAGTCAACCCGCATTTGTCGCCTTCAACTTCAAACCAATCACATCTAAATAACACAAACTTTGAAATGTCCATAATAGTCTACTTCAATGATTTCAATGATTGATCCATAGTAATTTATTGAATTTGTTGTAGGATTATTATCTTTAGTGCTTGCAAAGCTTTGGGTTACTGACGCCAACGCCACACCACTACTTTGGGTTTTACGCCTTGCATCACGTTGTTTGGTGTGAAACCTATAACCATTAATAACATAGCCGTAAAAATGTCGCAAGTAACTCTATTTGGTCCTCTAGACAACTACTTAAGTTGGTCACAAACATCATCCCGCAAAGCACGAAGTTTTGAACCATTCAACAAAATCTCGCCTCTTGACTCTTCGCTGGTTCCACCTCTTTCTTTGTTGATATTTGTTGGTTCATTTTCATGCTCCCTAAAATTTAAAAATCGTTGTTAGCATAATTGTAAAGCAACTCTTTCATGTATCTAAAACCTACAAGTAAACTTATTTACCTAATGAACTCTTCAACTTCGTCGCAATTGAATAGATGTAGCGATGGATTTGATTCCTCGAGTTGGAATCCAAAGAAATAGCTCCTCCATTTTTCTTTCCTCCAATAGGATGACCTATGCCAGATAAGAGTCCGAGCTTTCATGTTCACCCGAATCACATCTATCACTATTCCTTGTCATTCTCGTTATGCCTTGTTTCAACACCATTATGCAAATATCGTGAGCATAGTGTCAAGCATTCTTCAACTAAGTATCCTCGGCAATAGAACCTTCAGATTTACTCTTATTATGCATATAACTCTTCAATTTACCTAAATACCTTTCTCGAAAATACATCCACCTAAATTGAACCGCCTCCCAATCTTACCTCATTCACTAGATGTATAGGCAAATGAACCATAACATCAAAAACAAGGGGGAAAATCGCTCCAATTGGCAAAGTGTTTCTCGCACTTCTGCTTTCCAAGATATCTAGATCCCCACCTCAATAACTTTTTGACATAAACAACGAAAGAATGAAGAGAGGCGAATTAAAGGACGGGCGACTTGGTCGACATTGTGCTTCTACAGCCTACTTCAAGCAAGTAATGCAAGATGAAATGTGCATCATGACTCTTGTAGCCAATAATTTTTCTTTCAAGAACTTGAACACATCTTGAAATGTTTGATACACATCCATCTAGCATTTTGCTTTCTTTAACACACCACAAAAAGTAGTCTTCTCATTCTGTCATGGAGAAACATGCTTTTGCAAACATAACTTTTTTACCTTGATTTGTATCTTTAGTGGTGAAGTTTCTTTCTAATGCCCATTTCTTGCAAGTCAAAACGAGCTTACATGATCTTTTGTCTTACCCTAACATCTAGCAAGGTGCCAATGATGTTATCAAATATATTCTTCTCTATGTGCATCACATCAAGGTTATGTCGTAAAAATTGTGCTTCCAATATGGTAACTCAAAAAAATGGATCTTTTCTTCCATGGACCATCATTATGCCTTTTTCACCTTACCAAAGACATTTTCAAAGTTTACCAACAACTCTAAGATATCTTCTCCTTCTAACAAAGCCGGTGGAGATCCATATTCTGTAGTCCCATTAAAAGCCCTTGTATTTGATCTATATTTGTGATCCATAGGCAAAAATACACTCATGACCCATGTAACACACCTTTCGACTATGCTTCAAATAAGTCGATTTAGTATCATAATTACAACATGGACATGCTAATTTCCTTTAGTACTCCACCCACTCAACATGGCGAGCCCGAGAAAGTCACTAATAGTCCACAACAATGCTGCTCTCATTTGAAAAGATTGATTTAGTGAGCATCATATGTTTCTACCCCTACCTCCCACAACACCTTCAACTCTTCAATCAATGGTCGAGGTACACATCAATGTCATTCCCGCGAAAGTGGTCCAGAATTAGTAAAGACAACATAGAATACTCACCTTTCATGCACCACCAAGGTGGGAAGTTATATGGTATCAATATGACGCCAAGTACTATGAGATGCATTCATGGATTTAAAAGGATTAAATCCGCCACTAGCCAACCCAAGTCTTATGTTACGAGAATCGCAAGAAAATCGTAATGGCGCTATCAAAATCTTTCCACGCCCGTCACCGATGCCTCAACTTCCCATCTTTAGAACGCTCTTCTTAATGCCACCTTAATGAGTCACCGCCTTGAGCACATGAATAACCTTTATGAGGAACTTTATGAGCTTTATTGTTTTCTCAACTTCATAATCTCCTTCTGCATTGACAACCCACCGTGGATGACCGCAAATGTAATCAAGAAGTGTCATTCTCGTGATCTTTCCAATATAACATGCAATCTTTAGACAAGCATCGATCTTTTATAATCAAGACCTAGGTCCCGTATCATGCCTCTAGTTTTATTGAATGTTTCCTAATGTTCAACTCGAGGCATAGCTTTCTCTCAAAAGCTCTAAGAGAGCATTGAATGATGCATTTCTCCAACCATAAAGACACTTCAACAAATATAGTCGAATGGTGAACGATAATTTAGAGAAGTTTTTGCAACCCGGTACAACTCTTGTTTTGCTTCTTCTAAAAGACCATAGAACTTTCTAGCACCTTCACTAAGGCCTTCATTGACTCCACATTCTTCGTGGTGCAACATCTCTAAATCTTTCATGTAGTAGTCCATCAACATCATCAATTTCTTCAGATTCTTCATTTGTGCCACCAAAGACACGATTAGTGGTCTTTACGCTTTTCACCATGACGAATCCGTATATAATATCCTTTCTCAACCAAATATACCAAATGATTAAATACAACTTCCTTTGTCTTCCAAAAAGCATTGTGACAAACAATACAAGGGCATAGAATCTCTTTTCCTTCAGTTTTTTCCTATGGTGTATGCATAATTTAAAACTCAACACCTGTAATGTAGTCCTGGCTATCTCTTGCCGATTTCATCCACTCTTTATCCATCGAGCCATCAATAGTAACAAATAAGAAGGTTGAAGAATATCATAATGAAAAGAACTATCACAACACAAACACAACTCAAACCAATTTCTTCCAACTCACAACACAAACAAAACTCATTTATTTTTAATATATAAATACAGACTTGATTATAAATACCAATCTCCCAAATTGAGTAGATTTTATTATATTAATACCAATTAATTCAAATTACGCAACATTAAACAAAGATCCACATAACAAAGTTTAATTTTGACATTACAAATTAGATATGTTTTCTTTGGATTCTTCCTTTGTCCTGTTGGAGACGAAATGAAACACAATTGAAGTTCAAATTTGAGAGCTTTCAACAAAAACACACACACACACACACACACAGCTTTGTCTAGACTTGGTGAGCATCACCAAGATTGAGATGTACCGAGGATGTAAGAATTGAAGAAAATGAAATACATTAATGCAAAACTAATGAGTGAACTATATGGCCAAAGTATACTTAAAAATCTATGTGAAAGGGGACAAAAATATGTGTTCAATAATTGTTTTTAAAATATAAAATATCATTACAATAGACAATAAATTATATAAATAACATCAAACAGATTCAAAGAAATTCTCATAACTTTAGTCAAAATAAAATCTTTCAATAAAATTTTTCAATTAATTAAGTAACATACCTCCTGTTCCAGCTATAAATTGTGTTAGCAAGAATCCAATCACTTTTTACCAATATTGGAAAACCGGTTCACAACAATATCAAAGTAATCGTGATAAGATCCATATTTATACAAGAAAGATGGCAAATCTCTAGGTGCAAGTTTTGGCAATCCAGTAACAAATATTCAGATTTTGAAAGTGGTAATTCCAACAATTTCTCGATTAGCATGAAAATAAATATTAAACACAACAAGATCGAGTAAACAAAGCAACACCAAGTAGCCCAAAATATTAACAAGCAATATCCTTTCTCTCAGATATTATAAAAATAACCTTCCAATCGAGGGTACTCTGTGATCTAAATTATGAAAGTGAATCTAACTAGTCAATTTTTAAGAAACCTAGATAATGTCAAGTAATACCCTTATTGGTATTTATAATTGATCGAATGAAATTAATAACTATGTGGAACGATAAGCATCCGTGATAATCATTGTTGTAAGAAAAACAACCGTATAATCCGGTGGGGAATATTCTATTCAATAGAGAAGTTTGAGATGTTTGAGTAAATCAATTTCAAAATGAAATCAAAATCAAATCAAGTAACCGGTTTATCATTATTGTAATGTTACGATACATGTGCTAGTTAGTCGGCCCGAATTTGCATTCTAGTTTAGCTCTCGGGTCGGGAAGAGTTTACAAATACCATGCCAAGGGAAAGGGAATGGTGTGTTGCTATACACTAAGAGTGTTTACATTTCTTGTTCCGTAAATTGACTAGTTACCCTATAAAGTTGTCGACACTAAGATTACCGTGAAACCGATATATTCAATGGTGCAATTTTAATGATGTTATTTGTTTGGGTTTTGTGGATGCCGGATCAAATCCAAAGACATCACAAGTTGGATTTGTGGTTGGTGGTTCTCATCCTATGACTTCAATCAATATTGAGCACATCACTTGAGAATAACTCACGCAAATTGATTTGGCTACTTCAAGACTTGCTTCGTGTCTCTCTTCTTGGAGCATGATAATTGTTCCAACTTTAATTTTACCTCTTCTGCTTAGAACTTTATTGTTCTGTTTAATGAATACTTATAGTTATATGTGTAGATTAGGTGGTGAATAAGTGAGGTTCTCATGATGTGTAGCCTCCCATAATTTAAATTTCTTTGTTTACAAAATAAACAACACTACAGCTTGTCTATGAAGTTAGTAAAGTGGAGAAATGCATCTTATAATATATGTTGAACTACTTTTCACTTGGTTTGTTTAATCAATACTTGCAATGAAGCTATATTAAAGTATTCAGCTATGTAGTTACAAGCTTGAGTATATATATTTCACCAAAAAAAAAGCTTGAGTATATATTATCACAAACATTTATTCATATAATAATAATCATTTAAAGCTTTATTTGTCCGAGATTGTGTTTATTTTCCAATTCATATGAAGATGAGGAACACCGCTTCCGAACTATTAATCAATAGTAATGCAGAAACGTAAAGATTATTTGACCAATTAAAAGGTACAATTCTAATTGTAAATAACCTAAGTCAAATTGAGAAAATTAACACAACATACAAAAATGCAGTAGAAGGAAAAAAATCAAAAGTATACCGTAAAAGAAGAAGAGGCAAAGAAGGCAAGTAAGAGAAAACTTGGTTCTTGACGATTTCTGGTTACCGATTGTGGAAACAAGGAAGATGAACTCCATCCCAAACCACCGCTCAAAAGTCAAAACGTAAGAAAAGTGGAAAAGTTAGGGGTTCATCATTGATCTCGCTCATTGCTTTGAAAGGAGGAGAAAAGTGGAAACGGCATTACCTTTTTTTTTCTTTCACGCCGTGAGGAGAAGGAGGTAACGCTCATCGTGGAAACAAGGAAGATGACCTTCAACTGGAAGAGTAATGCTTCGCTTTTGGGACTTGGCCCGATTGTTCAATGGTCGATTTTGGGACTCGGCCCGATCATGGGGAAACGCTTTAGGAGGAAAGTTAGGTTCAATGAACTTTGGCCCGATTGTGGGGAAACGCTCATCGCTTTGAATATTACCGATCTCGCTTGGCCCGATTGTGGGGAATTGATTTTTTTGTTTTATTTAGTTCAAGTTATTTTAGTGATTTAGGTGAAAGAGCAATAATTCTTTCACCGGAACTATTAAATTGACCGTTGGATGTAGTTTAAAAATTCATCAATGGTTGAAATTTAATATTGGTCGATTCAATCTTAACCATTCATAGTATTTTAAACAATATCCAACGGTCAATTTTAGTGGTTCACCGCGAAAGATTTAATTTGCTCTTTCACCCTAGAATCACCCCTTATTTTTGGTCAAATCTTTATGCTTTGCCACCAAAATTTTTAGAACTAAACACGCGCTACTATTTAGCGCCAATTTTTTCATTTTAATAATTGTCTCTATCGCAACGCTTCTCAACCGCTGGCTATATAATTGTCCCTATGGCAACGCTTTCTCGCCCGCTGATATATAATTTACCCAATGGCAACGCTTTCAAACGCTGCTCAAACATTTAATACAAAAACGCTATAGAGACCCTATGGGAACGGCTTTTAGCCGCTGCTTTTAAAAAAAAATTAAAAAGGTGAAGTAGCAACGGCTTAAAAACCGCTGCCATTGAGTTGGCTAAGGCAATCCGCTTTATAGTCGTTGCAATTTTAGGCGCTGCCGTAGGGTATAAAATGTTGTAAAGGCACATCGAGCTGGACATATACATTTTGTTCGTGAGAAAATTGCCGCTAAGACACCGAGAGTTCAAAGATGTACCGCCATAAAGACAAGTCGCCGATATATTAACAAAGGCTTTGGGCACTAGCATTTGTTCAAATACACGGCCCAAACTCGTGGAGTGATTCCCATCGCTGAGCTTGTAGGGGATCAAGTTAGAGAGGTCATTATTGACCATTTACATCCTTCAAAGTCAACACTAAATCACCCAAGTCAAAGGTCAAGAATACCAACACTTCAAAGAATCACCAACAACTAATAACACCACAAGTGACACGCATGACACAACCGAGCAAAGACTCACTCAACAAAAGAGTAAAGTAGAGCTCATCATTCTCTCAAGTGAATAACTCAATTAGAGCTCAAATCTCTCCAATTCAATGTAATAGATTGCTATGAAATTAGTTGAATTAGTTTAGACTTGTAACCGATTCAAAATCAGATTCTGTTAGTTTAGCTTCGTGTCTTCACTCTTGTATATATTAGATCTCAATTGTATCTCAAAATAATGAAATGAAAAACAGAGTTTTCTTCACAAATTGAGTTTTACATCCAACACTATTGCAAGGCTTCATATTTTCTTAGACGCAGCTGACTTTGTTCGGCCTAAAAGTTTTCTGACACCCATTTTACGAACTCCCTGAATCCAGATCCATTTGGATATAAGCATCGTGATCTAAACCCGCTGGATCGCAAAGATTTCTTCCGATGTCCTTCAATTCCATTCAAAGATTTCAAAACCTTCTTTGGTTTACACTTATGTTTAAACCTCGAGCATTAGCCTTCTCTATCAATCCAACGCCCTTTTTCTTTCCTATAGCCATCAACCCCAAAATAAGATGATCCAGAGTACACATTAAAAATGTGATTTCGTATGTTTTTTATTCAATTGTATGTAATATGGAACAAGATTGGTTATCTTCAAGTCATCTAAATTCATCAAGAAAATCAAGTCATCTTCGAAGCCAATTTCTACTCAAACATCACACAGAGCCATACAAGCTACATAAAATTTCCGATTGATTTCAGTTCTAAATAAAAGTTAAATAATACAAAGCTATACAAGCTATCCAAAACAGTATATAATAATCAAGCAACCATAATAAGGATAAAGGTTGGCTATTCTCCTGCCTAGCCATAATACAAGGATAAAGGTTGGCTATTCTTTGTCTAGCCATAATATGTCTCATAATTGGTTACTCATGGACTAAACCAATAGACACTATAGGCACGCAGTAAACAAAGAAACAATTCATGAGTTAAAACATACCCATTTCATATTTCCAATAAAATGCGTGAGTTAAAACATACTACTAGTTCCACAATCACCAAACATACCCATTTCATATTTAGAACATAACCAAAAAGAAAAGACTAACCAATAGACACTATAGTCGATTTGAAATGCAGAAGCAATTCATGAGTTTAAACATACCCAAAAATTGCAGAGAGAGAGTAAAGTTTATTGTGAAATCGAAAATCGTAATCTAATGTCCTTTGGTTTAGTGAAATCATAATCAAATGTCCCTTTGGTTTAGTGAAATCGTAATCTTAGTGAAATCGTAAAATCGTAATCTTACAGAGATTTATTGTTTAGTAGAGGATGGAAATCAAAATCACAAGCATAGCCGCTCACTCGCTCTTCTTCCCTTTTCGCCGCCTCCTTTAGTAGAAGATGGTCCTTCTTCTTCGCTTCTTCCGTTGTAAATCGCTTATTCTTCTTCACCGCTCACTCGCTTCTTCTTCGCTTCTCTTTGTTTCTTTTTCGCTTTCTTCTTCTTCGCTTGGGTTTCTCAAATCTCTCGCCGCCTTCAACCTTGTGTTTCGGTTTCTGAGTTTACTTCGCTTTTTCTAATTTTGGGGTTTCGAGATTTTAGTGGTTGCAGCGATTTCTTCTTTCCTAGGTTGGAGCGAATTATGCGGTTTGAAACGCTTGTCGGGTTTCTTTTGTTTTCGCTTTCCTCTTTCCTATTTTTGGGGAGCCTATTTAGCTGCTTTTTTAATTGAATTTATAGTTAATGCCTAATAATTAGAAATCGTAAATTTGTTGAATTTGTAAAATTATATTTTTATTAATTTGTAGTTGACCAATCTACCCTTTTAGTGATGGTAATAAAGGGTCTATGTAGTGACATAAACTATACTCAACATTTAGTTATACGTATACAAGCACACATATACACTTTTATAAATAAAAACAATTGAAAAAGCTCTTTTTAATTTTACTCCCAAATATAATATATTTAGTTATACATCATAAAAAAGGAAAACATTTGAAAAGGTATAGAAAGATACCATTTGGTTTAGTGGAGCTTTCTGGATAGTAATAAAAGCCTTCAAATAAAGTGTCATGTACAAAATCCACAATGCATAGTTGTTAGATATAATAGACATTTATCTGTACCTATTAATTGAGCAGTTAGTTTCACCAACTGCTCATCTTGAACTATGAGAACTTGAAGTATAGGACAATTTTGAAGATCACAAATGATCAAGGTCACAAATGTAATGGCGACAATATCAAATATGAACTGAGGCGCCACCACCCCCTTTGATTATAAAATTCTCCTTCAAGTTTGTGCATCATGGAGGTTCAAAGGGATCATGATGGTGAGTCGAACCATAGGAGACTCATATTTGAAGCGGCCACTAACTACTGATGATCCTTTCCCAAAGTATGGCATGCCTGGAATTTTCAACCAACCTTTGCTATCATCGATATCTAATTTATGGAGTTTAACCTCTCTCAAGAGCCTTAACCTTTCACCTTTGAGAAGTCTCATCCTGAGTATCTTTTAAGATATCTTTACGTGAACTATCCTCTTCTAAACGCAAAGTAGTGGTTGACAACTTACCAACATCATTATCAGAATGAGTTGACGCCTTAGCTCTTCATAGATCTTTTATGTTCTTTCAATGTTGCAACCTGGATGGAAATTGTTTCAGACATCTACACATCAGACTAAATAAAATGTTGTATTGCACTAAAGATTAAAAATAAGCTTAACATTGTTTTACACTTCTAAAATAAATAAACGCTGTATTGGTTTAATTATCATAAGTTTAAATAATAATTAGCTAACGTTGTATTACACTTGTAAAATAAATAATTAGTTTAAAAATAAAAATTAATTAGTTCAGCTTATCAAGTAAATAAATTAATTAATTTTTAAATGTCTCAATAATTAGTTTAATTATAAATTTATAATAGTAATAATTTATACATATATTGTCATACTTTTTATATTGATTAAATAAATCTAACTATTAAAAATGTTTTTTATGTCGCTTTACATTTATCACCTAGGCTTCAACCGCTTAATTTTACCGAAACTTCATTCCTCATCACCTAGCTTATTTGTTATAAGTTATCCGCTATAAGCGCTTTTTATCTCATACTCCGCTATAATCTCATCCGCTATCCATTATTTTACACCAAACAGAGTCTTAGTATAGATAAACTTATTTTGTATATAACACGAAATTTTGAATCACTATATCCGGTTATTAATGTGCAAAATTAATATTATCTATTAAACATCATACAAATTTGTTACTATAAAAAGGTACCAATCCCTTTCAGCTTTTTTAATTTTAAAAACATTCATAGAGATCAACGCGACACGATCGGGCATTTGCACTGTGATATTGCTAGTAAAAATTGGAAGTAAGAAATAGAGTTATTACTATTTTTCCAATTTCTCCATTCCTAGTGGTAACAAGTTCTCTATAAACATGCTTTCGGGGATTAAAGTAGTGTGTGACAAAAGCATTTGTGAAGGATTTTGGTAAGCAATTGTTGCTTTCCAAAGAACTCAAACAGTTCGACTTCTTTCCAGCTCGTGTTACCCGATTTTTCCAAGGTATTCATCAGGGAAACAGATGCATCCGCAAGGGAATTGGTGCGCTTTTGATGCAAGAGGATCCACTCGCAGCATTCACTAGCAAGTTTGAGATTCTCACAAGGAAGGGAAAGAAAACAAGGTCACGATGCCTTATCGAGGATTGATGGTGTTGAACTAATGGCTCTAGTCACAATTTCAGGTAACCGATTTAATGCGCAGATATAGAACACTTGGATATCCGATGTCAGATACCAAGAACATCAAGGAACTAGAACAAGATCCCCGGCTCACAAGAAATTCACTTGGCATGGTAATGTATTGCTAAGGAAAAGGAAACTTGTCATGGGAAATGACTCACTGTGGAGGGTTTCATTCTCAATTGGTTTCATGACAAAGAGAATCGTGGACATTCCTGGAAGGATAATACAACAGCAAGCGGTTAAATCTCTGCTTTCCTCGAAAGTGGATCACGGCGATATTCAATCTCATGTAAGGAATCGTGTTACTTGCCAAAGGCATAATTTGACTAAGCCGCTT